>JAFIDM010000004.1:9896387-9918110 GCA_023159025.1 Thereuonema tuberculata | reverse complement strand
AGAACTAATCATGATTGAAATTAAAAGTGTAAGTTCTTTATTAGCTGAAGTTTAATTAATAATAATATTCTTTTATATTTTTTTTGTATTAATGATTAATATGTGTAGATGACAATAATAAAAGTTTCAGATAATAACTGTAAATGTAATTGAGACGATTTCTGAGTTCTTCAGTTCTTTTTCTCAGCATAAGAAAGGTCTGAGCAAAAACATATTTTCCAATTACAGAACATTTTACTGAAGTACATCTTTAATTGTCTATTTTTAAGATTAAGCAGTCGAATGTTTGCTTTGTGTGACTTACAAAACTAAAGATAACATTGTGATGACTTGATATTATAAAGACCATTAATGACATTAGGGTTCTGATCCATAGTTCGAAATTTGAATTACATACAATAATTTAATCTGCTCTGAATTAATTTGTTTTCATAATAACATGCAGAAACCAAACAAGATAAGTTAAATCTTTGACATTGATTTCTCAAATCTAAAAACTTCTGTGTTAAATCTAGGTCTTTATTAAAGAGTGGACTATCTGTTATATCTTAAATCCCTTAATTTAGAATGATCTTTACGGATAAAGGTCTCTTCGGAGATATAACATACATCAACTTTCTGACACCTGTTGTTCTTGAAATTTAAAAGTAACATTTAAAATAAAATCTACTGAGACTCACACAATAAACAATTTTTAAAAAAGTTTAAAATCTTATATTAAAAAATGATACAATACGTTAAAAAGGTCCAAGGAAACTTTCGAGGATTAACATGATCCCCATCCTCAGCAAGTCTTTTTTAAAAATTGTTAATGGTGTGACTCTCTGTAGATTTTATTTTAATGTAAAAAATACAACACACGTTAAACTTTTTAAATTAAAAAAAGTAACATTTTTTGTTGGATGTTTCTAAAACTGTTCTGTGAAGAGATTGTTTAAAAACCTCTCGCCATGAACTGCATTTTTTTTTTTTTTTTTTTTGCAAAATTCAAATTATGCATAAGTAGTAAAAATACTCAATTCTTGCACTTTATTGGTTAAGATAACATACTGGGTTATTTCGCTACATTAACATTCGTTCTAACTTTTATAGTTCGGATGTAAAATTCTTATCATACTTTTTAATTTAACTTTAAATCGACTACACTTCAGTGCTTCAGACTATTATAACAATTAGAAAGTATTTGTTCAATTATTATTTTACTAGAATTTTCAATTTTCCTTTACAAATAATCTAACTTTGAGATATTTCCATCTAATATCACTGAAAATTTATCATTAACGATTTATTTGTTTTCAATCGCTATTGGCTAATACTATTTTCATTTGAATATACCCTCATGTAAAAATGATTATAAGTCATTTCGTAATAATTTAAAATTCGGAATTAGCATTCGTCATTTCAGAAGGTACCGAAATTTATTATTAATTAACGAATATTAGCAAAAGGAGTTAGTTCTATTCATTTCATTATGATGTTACTTTTATTTTTTTGATTAATGTTATTTTTTTTTTTTTAGTTTTTGAGGTCATTACCGAAAATGAATAGTAAGGGAGGTACTCAAAATGTCAGACAAGTATATTCATTATCAGAACAGGCGAAGGCACGATTTCGATATAAAAAAAAAAAAAACCCCACTCGTCTCGGTATTTTATTTAGTATAAAATGCAATTGGTTTTTGGTTTCGTAAGATAAAAAGAAGAAGCAGAAAAACATAAGATAAAACGCAGTAAATGCTCAATGCATTCGCAGATCATTTTATTACCTGCACGTGTACAGCTTTTTTCTATTATAAAAGCTGTTGTTTTGGTCTTTTGTGAACTGGACAATAATAAGGAATTCCATTGTAGTTTTATGTATGTTATAATGGAACTTCTCAATTTAAATAAAACTATAAAAACTCTCGTTGACGTAAATAAACGATAAAAAGCATAGTCCACTCTTACAGAGCTTATAATAAGTACTTTATTAATAAGTACTTTATTATACAACACGTGTTACACATTCCGGCTTCTTCGGAGTCATATAACAAACCTAAGATCGTCATCTTCCGTGACTTTCCAAGTAAATTCCTTTTGGAACCTTGGTAACGTTGCGGGGAAAAAACTACTTTGCAACTAATAAAACATAACTGTATTATGTATTTTCATTGCAATTGGTATTTTATTGATATTAAATACAGTCCTAAAATTGAGGTATTGATAATTAACAGTAACTGTAGACATGGTATTTATTAACTCTCAAGTTTTATTGTTTTTGTCCTGCAGGGAGTCGTATAACTTACAGGTGTATGAATACAAAACTACTATAAAATATAGAATACTTATTAACGCAATAAAAACATGGTAATCAATGTTATTTAAGAATACGATATAGCATTTACCGTTTCTCAAATTAGAAACTATAAACGAAACCACGGGAAAAGGTTTGGAAGAGGAAGGCATTTGTTTTAGCCCCTACCATCCTTCTCAGCTTTCTAGATGATTCCATTCTCTTTCTCTTCCTTTCTTAGTGATTTTGAAGTAGGAATACCACGAAATCATTGGAAACTCTCTAATGCTGTATTTTTTAAACAAATATTTAAGAAATATCAAGGTTATTCTTTTGTAAATGATGTTACACTGAGGGGGAAAATGATAAACAACATAAAATATATAAATAAATAAAATCGAAGAAATTTACGCTTAAGATATAGTCAAAACTCCGTGTTTGCTGCATATACCGCATCCGCCTAGGCACTAATGAACTTGTCCACAGTTCGTTACTTTACAGATTCAACATTTTCTATGTATTATTGTATAGTTATCCTTAATGTATTGTGTATTTCCCTTTACCCACAAAAGTTTGCATACAGGTTTTTGCGAATCGCCATTAATTTTCAAATAAGCATAAATTCAGTTATCATTTAGTTAGAATTTTGATACTACGAATAGTAAGATAGGCGATAATTCTAGGCAGAGCGGTGGATACATATAATATAATCAAAATACATATATAATCAAATGTCTGTAAATATCTAATTATTGCGACACTAAAAAGATTTTTTTTTTCTGCCATCAAAGTGCTTTTAAATCATAGGTATTGCCTGATGACAGTTAAAAGTGCACCCGATCACAAAGAACAATAATTAAATAAATAAATAAATAATCTAAATCTAGATGATAGTTAATCTGCCATCAAATCTCAATAATTCAATAATTCTAATAATTCTCAATAATTCTAATACAGAATTACTATAAAATTACAGCATTGTTATGTTATTATTATCTATTGTTCTGAAGATATTGATATAACATTGAACAACAAAATAATTGTTTGAAAGCTTTTGAATAGCTACACAATAAGACCTAAAACAGTTGTTCGATATAAGAATACAGTCTAAAACTATTAAACTTTTGAGTGCTTTACAAATATTTATTGTTGAGTTATATTGATAATGGTAATTTAACAATAAGGTTAATGGCGATTTTGAGTTTAGAACTCCTCAAGGGTGTTTGCTAAAAACCAATTAACAATAAGAATTATTAATGTCTGTAGATCATTAATCTGTAATTCGTGATCGCCAAAGGACTGTGGACTGTGTATGGTTCACATAACATTTTTTTAAATTTATACTTAGTTTTAGTTCAAAAATTGAAATCAAAAATTGATTTTCTATTTCGTGATTCAAGAAACTATATCAAGATGAAAAATGTAATAATGAGAAAAAAGATAAAAAAAAGTTATAAACTGAAATAAATAACACAATGTTTTTAAAAATGATGGACTTAAGTATAATTAGTCGTGCATGACCCCTCCTTATTACCTTTTGAACCCATACATGGATCTTTTTAAAACTTCTTAGACATATTTTAGGGACGTCAGACGATCTTTCTTTGAAATACTTTTCCGAATAGGTCCTTGTCCAGAAACGGGCACGAGAAAATGACAACAATTGAAATTTATTGAAAGATATTAGAAACTAAACAATGGGTTTCTACAGATTTCTTAAACGATGGGTTTTTGTCGTCAATGTTTTAAACAATCCTTTTAGCTAATTGCGTTGGGAGAGGGAGGGTTTCATGGTTTAGAAATAATGAGGATTAATTATTTTTTTTCATAAAAATTTGAACTGTTAAAGATATTATAATTTGAGTAGAAATATACACTTTTCGTTTTGTCATCTTAAAAAAAAAGCAAAAAATGAATAAATTTTAAAGAATACATTATAAGAAATACAGGCTTAAAATTCTTTCAGGAATTTCCAGGAATTTTTTTTAATGGATTTGGAATTAATTAAAAAAACTGTTGATTATTCTGTTATTTCTGTATTACATGGTTTTTAAGTTTTGTTTAGATTAATTGTGGCCCGCATTGTGTAAGGGCCATCGTTAGATTGAAGCACCTTATTAGAACTCTTAAAATTATTTTCCTGTTTTTTAAGTAGTTTGTATTAATATGATTTCATATTAGCATTTATTTATTTATTTTTATGGGTGTGGAGGAGGGCTCCCTCCTCCCTCTTTCCTTCTAGTTTGGATCAGATCCAAGAGACTTTACATTAAAATTCAGCCTATTATCTTGGCACTTGTCACTGGATGAAAATAACAGTTAAAACGCAACGTACGTTTCGGAATCACGGATACAGAATTCCTTTATCAAGCGAATACCCCTACCTTTAAAAAACTCTATCGTCCCTTATCAGGAGTCGTTATCAAAATATTTTTATACGTACGCTGCGTTTTAACTGTTAATTTTATCCAATGATAAGTGCCAAGATAGTAGGCTGAATTTTATTTTATTCAAGGCAAGTAAAACCTTTTTATTAGCTTTACGTTACTTAGTATAAACCTAATGCTAAATTCTTTTAAAATTTTTAGGGGTTTTAAAATTCTTAGGGGAGAAAGTACTGAACTATCTTGATCATGGATGGATAGCATCCAATTTTCGATTTAAAATTATACTGAATAGCTTTTCAATTCTAAATTTTTTTCCCCTGTGCTCTTAAAGATAACATTTATTTCCTCATTAATAAAAAATCTAAAATGAAGGGTTTTTAAATGAAGGATTTTTTAAATAAAAAGAATCCTAATGAAAAATATAGAGGATGGAATTTTCAAAGAACTCTAGAGATGAGATTTTTACGGCATTTGATATTTTGGCAGTGCTAAGGCAATTTCTTTGTCTTTTTTTGTTTAATTCTTTACATTCCCACAGAATTTCCAAGCATTTTACAAATTTATCTAATGGGTAACTGTGTATATGGGAATGTATTAATTTTAAAAGTTCAATTTAATTGTAATGATATATCTTATCCAACCTCAACTCAGTCCTGGGCCATTATATTGGAGCCTTACCTGAAGCACCCCCCTAGGATATACCTACACCTATATTCTATATATTTTGCAGATGTATAAGTACATTTTAATCGCATAAATACAAATCTATAAATTCTTTTAAATATGATTACGGAGTAATATAATTTTTGACGCTTTAATTTTTATATAAATATAAATCATGGACTTTTCCTTTGTAAATCTTAATCCTTTTTTCACACGGAAGGACCACCGTGATTTTGGTGTCGTGGGAAAGTTGTTAAGTCGTAGTGTTATGGTATCTCATTATTTCCAAAACTCAAATTTCGGAGAAAAATTATAATCAATAATCTGTTCCATAAACTTAAAAGAGTGATCTCTAACGTTTGTATTTAATGATGAGAACCGATGAGATGTCTTTAAGATTCTCTTGACCTCAATACCTTAGGGACATTCTGCCTTCATTGCCTTAAATCAGACGCTGGGCCTTAATTTCTCGCTTTCTTAATTCCAGAAAACCCCACACAGAACTGTAATTATCATTGCAGTTTTCTCTTTCCGAATTGAGGAAAGATAACTTAAGGTCGAAAGAGAAATTTTCTGATTTCGTTATTAATTTCGTTCTCATTGTTGGGTTGGTTAATTTTAAATTTCACGAGGTGTATCCAGTGGCGTAGCAAGGGGGGGGGGGAACCCCACCAGCCAGCCTAGGGGGTCCCACCTAAGGAAAATTCCCTTTCTTTTTGGTTCTTCAATAGGAAATTCCCCCCTTTTTTTTTTGGTTGTTGCATAATAATGGAACTCCCGCCCCGGGTCCCCCAAGGCGTTGCTACGCCACTGGGTGTATCCACTATTTTTTGATAAAAATATTCATAGAAATTCACTAAAATTTAAAAGAAATGACAAATATGAAGCATACAAAATCATTTTTAGAGATTAATATATTATAAATTGCGTTGGAGTTCAAAAATGCTATGAAGTCATGGAGTTAAAAAAAAAAAGTTTCTAAACAGTCAGCTATTTCGAATGAAATCTGTCTTTTTTTCCCTTCCTTTGTGATGCGTTCATTTCATGGAATTTGACCATAGGAAAAAAATCATTAAATTAAAACAAAAAGAAAAATGATGTATGGTAAAATTTAAGAATGTTAGTAAGAACAATTAAAGATTCACTGAGCTGTATTTGGAATTTTCATAGAGGGAATCAAAAATAGACAGTTTCAACCTTCCTAGGTTTCATCAGGTAAATTCACCCAGTACTCAAAGCTCAGTGGGATCAAAAGAAACATAAACCCCAAGAACGAATAAACAGAATAATGGTCCTTCGAATAAAACAAGTTAGGGATAGTGATTAGTAAACCAATCACAATGCTTCGCAATGGCTTCTGAGTCACCTTTACTTTAGAATAGACTGCGCCGGGGTGGTCTAGAAAATGCTCGCGCGAGTCTGTTTGCGACCCCATGCTATCTTACCCACCCTTGTTTATATGGGATAATCGTCATTCTTAACTCAAACCTTGTTAATACACTGAATTCCTAATAATGATTTAAAAAAAAAAAAAATAATTTTCACGAGGTGTATCCACTATTTTTTGATAAAAATATTCATAGAAATTCACTAACATTTAAAAGAATGACAAATACGAAGCATACAAAATCATTTTTAGAGATTAATTATTATGATTTCAAAAAAAAAAAAATTGCCTGTGAGGGGATCGAACCCACGACCTTCGCGTTATTAGCACGACGCTAACAGGCCACCTATAACATTCAATATTCAGGCCACCTACAACTGAGCTAACAGAAGCCATTGCGAAGCATTGTGGGATATGTGTCCACAGACAGACAAACCGGGGATATAAGGCGTCTTTCAGAAGCCTAAAACATCAAAATACAAATTAAGACTAAAAAGGGCAGAAAATTAATCCATGCTAGCACAACGATTAGCTTATGATGGATTATAACATAAATACACGCATAATGGCAAAATTTAACGTGAATAAGAATGTTAGTAAGAAAAAATAAAGAGAAAAACATAATTAAAGATTCACTGAACTATATTTGGAATTTTCGTACCGGGAAACAAAAACAGACTGTTTCAAACTTTTGTTTATGCTTATCCTTTGTTTATGTTTCATTTGATCCCACTGAGCTACGAGTATTAGGCGAATCAAGCTGATGATACCTAGGAAGGTTGAAACAGTCTGTTTTTGATTCCCGGTTCGAAAATTCCAAAATTAGCTCATTGGCTCTTTAATTGTTCTGCAATTATCTTTATCTTTATTTTTTCTCAGAAAAATAATATATTTGATTCTGTCTAAATTATTTATTAAATGATTTTTTTTAACTATGAAACTTATGATCCTGTCATAAGCCAAAACTGATCAACCTAATTTTTAGAAGTAAAATTAATTTATCAATTTTGTTACCTGAACACATGATTAGTACCACACATATTAAAATATCACTCCTGATAAAAGAGAAAGCCATCAAGCATTTTAGAACTTGCTTTTTTAAATCGTAAGCTCTAGTGTTAAATTCAAAATTTATAAAAAAAAAACTGAAGTAGCTTAGTTTGACGTCTGAGGATATTCGTGTAATTTATCACTGATTCATTTTTACTAACGCTTTTATCCCCATCTGGACAAAGGACAAACGAAATAGGAAAATCATGGATCAGATAAAGAACATTTAATAGAAAGATTGTTCTTCCCTTTTAAACAAGAGAAATATGGTTTGCGATGCAAAATAAAAACCCAAATGAAATTACATAATGATTGAAATAATGAATAAAGTTCTCTTTTACATTGTATGTAAATGAAAGTATACTACATCATTTAATGTTTTTCTCTTATTATGTTTTTGATTTTTTCCGTTATAATCCAGACAGTCTTCTTCCTCCTCCTCCTTCCCTGTGTAATTGCAAGGTAAAACAAATTATGGCCTAAATTCCTGTTCTCCATTGAGGCGTAAAGATAACCGGTCTATCAGAATTACTTTATTTTCTTTATTTCTTTTTAAATGTCAAGCCTCAAATGAGAGGCTCAGAGTTTAAACTAAAACAGAGGATAACATGAATTACATTTTTCAACAGTCTAATATAGCCTATTCATGTCATATTTATGCGGAATTCCACTGTTCGACTTATGATCATTTTCCTGGAGATCAAGTACAGTTTTTGCTGTTTTGATAAATTGAATAAAATAAAAGGGAAATTGAATTCTTTGAATAAATAGTTAATCCGAATTAAGTAGAATTTTTGACTGGAACTTATTGAAATAAATTGATTGAAACGACTATCTCGAAAAAAAATCCATGTCGCGAACTATTTGGATTGTATACAGTTTTATCCTCAACTTCAAAAGTGTCAAATTCAAAACTGTTTGCCAAAAGAACTGTCAAATTATGTTAAGCTAGCAAAGTTATTTGTATAGTCTACAACAACGATTCTATATAAGATAGATACAGATAGATACATCTACACAGATTAGATAGATTCAGATAGAGACTGACCACAACACACTAGTCTACGCTTAGTCAGCCTGCGTTGCGATACTGGCAGTGGCCCCACAAGCTTTTTTTTATTCTTAATAAATATAACAAATCATAATAAATGCTCCAAAAATCCTCTGATTATAATTTATAAGATAAGATTATTAATTTGTTTCGCACACGATCGCCGATACAACATGCGACGGCTCTGCTCATGAGCTACTCGTGGCTCACGTGCCAATTTTAAGATTTAAGCTCTAACTATTTTAAATTTTGGTAAAAGTCTCTTGTTTTTTTTAGTTTTTTTTTGCATTGCTGAAGAAGTATAACTTTTGTAGAACTTAAAAAAAGGATAAATACATATATAGTATAAATAAGTTATATTTCTACAAGGATACTTTTATACTTCTGTTGATGATACGATCTTTCAGAATGGCTGACTGTAGTCAAAGATTAGAATCCGCCGAAAAAAATTATTATAAGCATTCATTTATTTTGGGACATATGATGGCATTAGTGTAGAAGAAAAGAATTTGCATCGATCACATTAATAACAAACCCCACTGTTAATTACGATTTCAAAATGTAAACAGTCATTTATCCCTTATCTCATTTAGACTTTTCCATTCTCTCATCTTCCCATTCCCTACATTCTCAGACTCAGAAGAGATTAAATCATCACAAAGAACATTCATAGGAATCGGATGATGTAAACCATTTGATAATTATTCTTATTTGATAATTTATAAATTAAATACAAAGAATTATGTGTGTCTTATATAATGGTATATGTATTTATCCTCTTATTATTTCTTGTAACGAATTCTAGACGATGTCATTAAGATTTCTTAAAGTTAAATGATTACGACAATTGCGATGGAAAAAAAAATAACACTGTCAAATCCCATTTTTCTTCTTGCTCAAACTTACTGTAAGACACTTACATTGTTAGTAGTCATATGATTTTCAGACATTGAAAAGGTTTTAGCACAAGATTTACTATCAAGTAAATGGAATAATGTCTTTGATAACTTCAGATCCAGATAGAATTATTTTCATTCACTTTAAGAAACTTGGAGTTTAGAATTTGTAATTTCATTTGACAGATAGTATTTTATAAGCACAAGCATGTTCTTAGTATTTTTATTGTTTTAAACCTATTTTAAATTCCCTAAAACGATATTTTAAAAATTATAAAAATACCACTTAATTCCTAGGACTACTTCCATTATTTTTGCGATTTCAAATCTCAAAACGTCAAACGGATTAATAAGGAAAATCGTTGTGACATCCTTTAGCCATAGGATATGTGTGAAATTTTAAATTAAGGTTATCCAGTCGTATAAGATTATCGCATAATTGCAGACAAACAGAAATTTAAAAAAAACAAAAAAACATAAGAAGCTTTATAGCCTAAAACCTGATGGGAAACAAAATTTCCTGTATTGAGAGAATTTGCCCTAATTTTTTTTTCTTTCTTATTCGCTGAAGGCAAACCTTTTCGTTACTTTTCCCAAAGACACAGATTCTAAAGAAGGAGGTAAAATTTTAAATCAATCGCAATGCACAAAATTAGTTGAGAAAAAATTAAGGTGATCAGTCAATTGTATTTTATTCAAAGGAATAATTCGTATCGACGACATTGAATGGTTTTAGCACCTCACTAATTATTGCAAAACAATAATTTCAGTTTCTTAGTCAATTCTCTGTACTATAATGACGTCTGAAGTCCATTTCCAATGTAGGCTTCATTATTTAGAAGAAGACGAATCTTCTGGTCGTGTTTTCACTGTCTGGAAAGATTCTCAGAACCAGTGAAAGTGAAGGCTGGGTGTTCCTCGGAGCCGCTTGGAGGAAATTATCCTCAAAAATCTCAAGCATTTAAGTTATCCGTTTGGCCTTCAAGTCAGCGGGATCAAATAAAAATAAAACCAATTACAGAAAAGAAGCTATTCTCATTTTTTTTTTTTCCCTTTATCTCTGTCTTTTTTTTTTATTTAAATTTTTATAAGTTAATATCCATTTCCCGTAGGAAAAAGAAGTGTTATTTTATTTTGAAAAAGAAATTTAATATCTTTATTTTAATGTCGGAATTTTAACTTATTTCTCTGATAAAAAATAAAGAATAAAAAACGAAAATCTATTAACTTGTTTTGAAATGACACGGGTTTGAATCCCGTCAAAAAGTTCCTTTTAAATTCCAATAAAAATAATGAATAAATAATAAAGAAAATGAATGAGTTTTGTTTTTGCTGCGAAGGATGCAAATAATTTCAGTTTTTCTGCTCTTAATATTTTATGATTCCTTTTTTTCTTCCAGTTCCTACCCATTCAAATTACATCAAAGCAGTAATAATAATAATAATAATAAAAAACAAAAGTTATGTTCAGGCCTTGGAAAGGGTTGTCCCTCTCGGTTCCATTAAAAGTAATGGAATCAATAAATATACATATTTTCTTCCCTTTTATTTTTATTGTGGAAGTGGCAATTAATGGTACATTTCTCTTTTTGCGTTTTTTTTTACGTTTAAGGCTGTTTTTATTTTTGGGGGGAAAACTTATCGTTGTTTCGGAAATGTTTTTAGGTCACTGGGATTTAACAGGATCCCGAAATACAAAAGGGGTGTGAAAATAAAAATAAATAAATTAAAAAGTCCCGAAGTCACCGAAATGTCCAGACATTGGTTGGCACTTGGCAATAAATGGTTTATTCATACAAGTGCCTTCTTCTTTCTTCAAGCATATTTTCCCTCCCCCCAGGAATATTTCAATTTGTTCGAGTTCTTAATGATTTGCAGTCATAACCACCCTTCGTACTGCGAGCGTCGTTGGGAGGGGGGGGGGGGGGGGCTTAGCCAAATTCCAGTCCCGCTAACTATTTAATAGCCGAAAACGCTGTTAATGTTTTTTGTCACGTTCACGGTAATATTGAATCTATCATCATCATTTATACATTCCTTCCTCCCTTTCGTCTCGCGAAAAGGCCACCAGTCTCTCGCTCCCTCTTTTCCCGCCTCTGCCGCCTCTACCTTCTCATCAAACTCGAGGACCGCGCGAGCACAGGCACCTAAAGGCGTCGGCGACGCACTGATGGGGTGGGGAGGCGAGCGGGCCGTATCCCTTGCAGGCACCGTCGGCCCGTCGGTCATAACCAGCCCACTGCTAAAAAACGAATTAAAAAAAAAAAAAAAAAAGTGGAACGAAGCAAGTCTCCATTCCGGGAATTGCTAAAAGATCAAAAACTATAAAAGATTTTAATTTCCCTACAATTTTATAGCTTAAGGTTGAAGCACCATTACTGTTTGTCAGTGTTATGCAAAAGAGAACAGAACTATTGCAAAGCCAAGAAAGATCAAACCTCAACCAATTACTAGTAAATTATAGTTAATTTTTGTATGCTCTACAAATTTATTTTAAAGAAATTAATTTTTTTTTAAAATTTGATAGAAAATAAGATTGAAAATTTGCTTTGGAGTATTTCAGAGACAAAATAATCCAATCCAGGGTTTCTCAACCGGTGGTACGCGTATCAGTGGTGGAACTTAAAAGAAGATTTAGTGGTAGTGAATAACTGGTGAATTTGTGAAAAATACAAAAATTCCACATCTAATGATAAGCTTATGTATTTCCACATTTTACATATTAATGGGTGATATTGAAATTTTAGAATTTTGTTTCTTTTTTGTGGTACGTGTCTTTAACAAGGTTAAGAACCCCTTGTCTAAACCAGAATGGAAGTGTTTAACAATTCCGTAAATATTCTTAAGACTAACATTGTTATTAAAAAAATAATAATACCGAAATTGAGATATTAACTTGAGACATTTACATGCTTATAGTTTTTCAATCAACTGTAACCTATTAATTGAATATTGATTTTAAAACTTAAAAAATGTCGTCGTTAAATAAAACAAAAATTAGCCTTTGGATAAATAAAATAAATAAAAGAATTATATTTTGATGCTGTATGTGATTTAGTTAGTATGAATGTTGTAATTATCTCTGAAAATAATAGAATGATTAAGAATTTAATTTTTCTCTAAAGCATTTAATAACTTTGTAAAACTTTTAATTGCCTAAGTATTTTTTCTCAGAAGTAAGTTATGTCTTTCCAAAGTTGAGCGTAATCACAGATTTTAAAGTCGATATTCTTGAGTTTGAATTTAAAAACAAATTTTTTTATTTGTAATGCTTTTTTTGGGAAGATTAAACTTTTTTGTTGAAAATCTTAAATATAATAAAAGTGTATGACAAGGTGAGTGCTTGGACCTAAAGACAGTGGCTAAATTACAGGAAGCAGCAGAAAAAATAGAACCAATAAATACAGAAAAAATTCTGAATGAGAGTGATAGATTCCACATTGAATTTAAAAAGGTGGACAAGAACTTGAACAAGAATTTTTGAAGAAATTAGGTAAAGATAAAGAATTGTACATTTCTAAATAAGACAAAGGAAATCAATTGGATATTATGACAAAACAAGAATATTTAAATAAGTTGGATAATTTGGTAAACGATAGATATCACGAGAAATTGGATGAAGACTCTTCAGTAAAATTGTACAACAAAGTTAAGTTAATTACAAAAAAAATTATTGTGTACCTACGTTAAATGAAAGAATTAAGAAGAATAAAGTGGGAAACCCAATTAGACCTTTAATAAATACTTATTGAAGTTCTGTACAAAACTTCTTAAGATTTGTGAACAAGTTAGTGAGAAACTTTAAACTTCCAAGGGAAGATATTATAATAAAGAACACTGAAGATTTTCAAAGTAAATTTAAACATTTATTTATATTTTAATAACAAGAAGAAATTTCACTTGTTCTCTTTAGATGTAGATAACACATACATAAACGTACCTGTGGATGAGACATTACTTATCATCGCACATAAGAATAGAGATTGGTTGGTAAAGCTCAAGATAAACAATGTTGAACTTAAGAAATTAATTAGGCTTATAACTGATAATAAAAGTACGTTTCCTAATAGGATTAAAGACAATATCTCTCTTTACGGCAACCAAATTTGAATTGTTTTCCTAATTCATTCTGTTAAATGCTTCCTTGCGCGTGTATAGAAGGGGTCGATGCCCCTCCCCACCTCCCCCATCTCAGAATTGTAGATTAGTCCTATTGTTTTTTTTACTTTCCAAAATTTTCAGAAATCACTAAGAAAGTGAGACCATGTTCCCTCATCATCTAGAAGTGATTATTAACCAAATACAACTAGAAGACCTTGCGGTCTTTTTAACATAAGGACCCAAACGGTTTCGTCGTCATCCTCATGTTTTAATTCCTTATTGTCAATAGAACTTTTGACGAAATAGAATAGATTACTATTGATTTATTATTAGTTTCACAGATCTTTCCCATTTCAATTGTGAGTAATAAATTAAGCTTAGGAAAAAAAAAAAAACCAAGTGAAAGCCTGGGAAAAAAAGAAACCAGTCTTGAAAAGTCTTTACACTATGTAAGCCTGAATTTCCCACATAAATACATAAACATGCTTCAATTAGAAAAAAAAAAGACATATTAAATAAAATACAAGCAATAAAAAAAAGAACTTGTCTAAATTACAGGTTGACAACAATCGAGGCCTATGACTGGAGGAGGTCTCCAAATAAGCACGAGGTACCCAAACGACCTTCATTCTTGATTTAAAATTGGAGAGGTGATTATTAAAACGTCACTTTTGTCAAACGGTTTTTTTTTTGTTTTTAATTCTTGGGGTTTCCCTTTCATTATTTGGGTAATGAGTTTCTGTCTTTGGGTGATACTTTTTTTTTTTTTTTTAATTCTCGAAGAAAATGATTAGAATTAATTGTCCCGAAAACCTGGACAACAGTTACGTGTTTAAATCACAAGTTAATTTGTATTTTTGGAAGGGTCCGTTTAATGTCTACGCATTAGATCCCATTACACCAGTTCGTTGAAAAATGTCTCACGATAATCGAACAGCGATTAAGTTGTTCATTTAAGAGGAGACTTGCTTTTGAAATTAGGTAAAGAAAATTTAAATTCCATTTTAATTCAATTTTCATGTTGAAAGTGGAGGACGAATACGTGATAAAAAAGGGGCTAAAAACTTTTTCGAAAAAAACCCTTTTTTTTTGGGGGGGGGGGGCTTATGACTTACGAAGAATATAGAAAAACAAAAAGTATTTTACAGTACTATTTAGGAAAAGTAAAAGCTATTCAAACGATGTATTTTTTTTTTTTGGCTTTTAGATAATTCATATTGGTCTTATATTGTACAAATTATTAGTTCTACTAATTCAGTGTAGCCGTGCTGGCTAGACGGCGGTCTGTCGTTGCGGTCAGTGTGCCGGTACCCGAATTCGAATCCCGGTCGTGGCAGGATGTTTCTTTCTTCTTCTGTTTCTCCTTTTGTCTGTTCCAGCGGGTATCACTTGATGCTGCCTCCCTTGGCGTACCCTGGGCAACGATTCGTCGGTTAAAGGCATCATATCTCGCCCCTAGTTGTGACCTAAAGAAAGCTGATCAAGCTACGTACGAGCCCGGGCATTTGTAAAAAAATAAAAACTAATTCAGTGTAAGTAGGTTATTTGGGACTTGTGAATTTTCTCTTTTCTTTTAAACCTGTGGTCAAATTATAAGTAACGATTCTCCCTTTGTACCATTAGATGATCGCAGGAACTTCTATCTCCTGTTCTACTCATCGTTTGGATGAAGATACTTTAAAGCAATCATGCATTGCGTAGTACAAGAGAAAACAGCAGAAATAACTATACGTTACATCCAATTGTACTGATTGTTGTTCAATAAACAATTTTTAATAGTCATTTTCATACTGGCTATTTTCATAATAATTATGTTCAGTAGTCATTTTTTAATCATAGTTAATATTTTTAAAATAGTCATTTTCCTATAAATATCATTCCACAAATATCTAAAGTGCTTTTATAACAATAGATGAACACCACGCAGAAAAACGTCGAAACTTTATTCTTAGGTTTAGGTTATCTATCGCCTTTTGAGCTTTTTTTTGATCTTAAGGATTGCAATATTCGGATTTTTTTTTTCCTATAAATTTTACGATACATGAACTGAATCACAAACTAGAATACCAACAATAAAACTAAATGATGATCAGCAAAAATTAAAAAAAATACTTAATTACGTAATATTAATTAAAAAGCAGATCACGACTTTGTCTTAAAATGTTGTTCAGTTTGTTTGTGTCTTTTTTTTTTCTTGCTATTATTTCATTAAAACTATACGGAAACTATTTGCTTTTGTAAATTGTGTTACCTGCTCAATGTGTAAAATTTTTATTTACATTTGCTGAAATCTAAATAGTTTAATTTTAAATTAAAAGCATGTGCAATCTAAAATGCTTTACAAAGTGATTTTGCGCTTTATTAGACTTCAATTCTGTTATAAATCAATAAGAATTAATTGTCTAAGGTTTTTGTTTTTTGTTTTTTTTTCACGGGCAATAAACTTTATCTCTTGGGGGTTCATGAAAATTGTTCAAGAAGGTTCGGGGTAAAAATTCCGTAATGGAATCTTCTTCAGCAGACGTACAAACTATAGCGTAAATAAATATAACTTATATATAGATATTAAGAAGCATGGGGTTCATGATAAAATAATATCATATTGAAAGGGGTTCGCGAGTTATAAAAAACGTTAGAAACCAGTACTCCACAGGAAACCATACAGAGAAGTTCTCTATTATAAGATAGTCGTCGTGTCCATAAAAAAGCAGACTAAGTTTCAGGACATCTATTCACTGATTCAGAAAGTGAAAAAGAGGAGGGGAAACATAGAGAAAGAAACATAAACACGGCTGCTATTTACAAAGACATACTCATTTTCTATATTTAGGAAATTCTATTAAAAGAAGATGATTTTTATTTTTATTCATTTTTAATTCAATACATACATGTATTATACAAAATCTCTTTAATTTAAGAGAAGGTATCTGAAGGCACTCTTCCTAAATGTGAGTCTTCAGATAAACATGAAATATATTTTAGTTCCTTTGTATTTGGTTTTTATTTGAAAACGGGAATGAATCTCTATTATTCAATTCTGAAGTATTGGTATCCAAACCTAACCACCTCAGGAATGTTAGCAAAAATCTATTTCACATTTTTTATTTAAATTACAATTTTTGTATTTTAAATGTATGTTAAAATAAAATATACAAATTTTAAACTTTTATTTGTACATTTGTAGTTAAGATTCTCCATCGCCTTTTCAGTAATTACAACCTATGATATCAGCACCTCCTATTTTGAAAAAGTGCTGGTGTGCGCGTGTGGGTCGTGCGTCTGCCACGCGAGCCTTCCTTGTTCGTCCTGTGGCTCTTTTTCCTTTGACTTCAGGGTTCTCTTTGACGACGCCAATTTGAAAGACCGTCACTTAAACATCGTTAAACTAGTTTTTGAAGAAATATTTTGAAAGGGGAAAGAATATCTGTTTCATCTTGATAAAAAGATCATTTATAATGTCTATGAATTTTCAATAACATTGTTTAAAATAAAATTTATATCTATTTTTTTTTTATAAAGCTATAACTTTTGAAGGTCGAAAGACAATATAGAAATTATAAATTCTCAGTAATAGAAAAGGATTTCAAATAACTTTAAAGAGAAATTGGTATTTTAATTTTTGTTTTTGTATTATTAAAAAATTAACAAAAAAGAAAAATATGAAATGTATAAAACATAGATTTTAGACCAGACTTCAGTTAGCTTCATTTTTGAACAAATATATTAAATTTTTAACATTAAAGTATTTCTAAAATTTAAAGTAAGTTTTTGGTCAAAAGCTTTCTTGAAAAGGCTACAATACATTTAAATTATGATAAACTTTATTTAAAAAAAATAAATAAAATTAAACTTTTATTTCCTAAAAATAAATAATAAATTATCTCATTAGTTTTTAGTTTGAGTGTTTTTTTAGTATCATGAATAAAAAGTTACAGCCTGACTGATCGTACACTTATATAATGTGTATCGAAATTATTATTAGACTGTGGTCGGTTATATAAATAATTATTATACTAAACTTATTACTTTCCGTTTCTGTATGTTTTTGTTGGTTACCAACTTCATTAAAGGTCACGGCAGGTCAACCGCCGGCGGGGGTAGCGACGGGGCCCATGTAGAACACCTGGCCTGTCAAAGGACCAATCAGAGACAGGGAAGCGCTACAATACATCAGCTGCTCATATAAGCCAACCTTATAAGGCAAGCGTACTTTCTCTATCGGCTTTTCTTATGACACTCTCCCCCACAATCTCCTACAGGAACGTTCCCTTCCACCTCTATACCCATTCCCCTTTCTCCTGTCTAATCCCGTACCTCCTTGTCAAATTACCTCCATTGAACCCCCGTTTTTAATACACCCGTAATTTATTCCACAACTAATAATTCATCAGTAGCTCCTTTTTTTTTTAAGGCTACTTTTCCTTTTTCTTAATTAAATTCATCAGCTGCTTTTTAATGGAGATGCTGTTAATTAATTAATTGTACTTAAAATTAAACCATTCGTTTCAATTTTTGCATTTAAAATTACTTAAGGCAATACAGATTTTATTCTCACTTATTATTATTATTATTATTATCACTTATTAGAATTTATTATCACTTTTTAGAATTTTTCATTAATTGAAATTTAATCTATTTAAATGAATATTAATCAGAAATGCAGTTCAACTTTCTTTATGATTATGGGGTTTATAATAAGAATATTAATAAGATCATATCACTTATATCAAATATAGCATTTTCAATTGATAAAATCGTTACTTTTTTAAAAAAATTTCACTAAATAACTTCCACCAGCTTTAAAATTTTTCCTTAATAAAAATTAACTTCGGTTTTCTGCAGAATCCTAAAAATATCTAAAAATCAAACTCGATTTTGAGCTAAAAAAAATTGTTAGGCATTGAGATTTCTTTTTTCCGAACTCGAGTTTTCAATAAAAAATTTACAATTTCTTAATTTAGAATTTTAAGATAATAAATTATCTATTATAAATCTGACTGAACTTAAAAATTTTGTAGTAACTCGAAATAGTTAGTTTTATCCTTAAAATAATTAGTAGTTTTTTTAAATACTTAACTAATGATAGTTAAAAGATTAGGACGTCTTAAAATAAAATAGACCATCAGTATTTTAAAATTCTGCAATAATATTCATTTTTATATACTATAAATATATTATAATAAAATATATTACAATAATATTTTGTATTGTAATATATGTATATTATATAAACATACTTTAATTTATTCTTTGCTCCGAAAAAAAAAGTATTTCTTACTTCTTTCTCATTTTAAAAAATTATTAAGTCATATTTAACTTGTTAAATTTACAGGACGAAAGGATGAAATTAATGAAGTTGTATCAATATCTACTATATCTCTGTTTTATAACTAAAAGGACTATTGCATTGTAAATGTCAATTTCCTACTTACTCATAAATCGATGAATTATAAAATTCGTTTTTATAATATTGATAAAATTGTAGGAATCATTTTCATTATTTTCTATATTTTATTCTTGATTTCCAAACGTTGAAAACGTGGAAATTCATTCTTGTGCTTCTTACTTGAAGATATTATGTTTTATGTTAATTATTAATAAACCTTAGTAAATAGATAAGAAACTGTATAAAATATTATAATTTGATATAAAAAATTATTATAGATTAAATTACTTTTAATATACGTTGTTCTTTAAAGTTAAGTAAATAATATAAAATAAAAACAAGAAAATAAATTATAATTATTATTTATCTTAAATCAAGAAATTTCTTTTTTTTTAGCCAAATACAGAATTATAACTTATTATTTAAGTAACGCAAGTCTAATTACTAGTTTATTAGTTTTAATTAATTTGCAAGTTGATTTTTTTCCCTAATGAAATTAAAGTTCCTCTCTTTATGCAAAACGAGTGTATCGCACAGGGAAGCGTCATCTTCTTCTCCAGTCAAATTGAATACAGTCTGTGCGTGAAGAGAAAGTTCATACAAAAATTCTAGTTCTTACAGTTTGGGTGATTTTTCTATA
Source organism: Thereuonema tuberculata (assembly GCA_023159025.1). Lineage (NCBI taxonomy): Eukaryota > Metazoa > Arthropoda > Chilopoda > Scutigeromorpha > Scutigeridae > Thereuonema > Thereuonema tuberculata. Next base: position 9,898,278 of record JAFIDM010000004.1, on the reverse strand, counting down.
AAAGACAAAATAATTTTTGGGAAAGATTAATAAAGTGATTGTTGATATAATTTGTACCAGATGTGAACTTTCTGTCAATCTCCGATCCCGCTCCCCCCCCAAAAAATATGCAAAATATGCAAAGGCATTTTTAAATCACTCTGCTTCACCTTATTTTTTTTTTCTGTAGAATCACTTGATATATATCAAGTTGAGATTTACAAGATCTATTTGTTGTCATATTTATTATGCATTGTTATTGGATGAATACAAGATATATCTACTGCAAACCGGCTTCCGAACCTATTTATAAAAATCATTCATTAGAATACATAGAGAGACGAAAGTGGTTATGCAAAGGTAGGGTTAGTAATTGAAGCCAGGTATATATTCACCTGCGAAGGACGTTTGCCCTGCGCAAGTGAGGGGAGGAATATTTACAAAAGGGAAAAAAGAACGGGGGTGTTGAGGAGGAAAGCGCCCCCGTATACACTTGGCGAAACGGGCAGGTGGTCGCCAGCCACGCATGTGTAGGCATTGCAGGACATAGTCATACATTCACGCAACACTATATGCATCCACATGAGTATTCTATACAAGTGACCTAGAATGGAGAAAATGTCATACAAAAAAAAATCTACAATTTTATTTGCGGTCCTCTAATTTAAGTTAAGCTGTTAATATCCATAAAAATATCAAAATAAAGTTTCTTAATCAAATTTAAAGACTTTTAGAGTTATATCTTAGGAAAAAATATTTTAAACAACAGCTTCATATTAAATTAAAATTAAATAATATTATGAAAATTACTTTAATCGAATGAAAGATTGGAATAATTTATTTTAAATAACTATTAACCTTTTACTAAAGACATGTAAGTAATTGTAACATTGTTCAGTGAAAGCCACATTCGCAAAACTAATGAAAATGCAATATTAATTTATTTTTAAAGATGTATGATAAGTACAGCCGAGAAAAGCAAAATTAAAGGACATTATTATTATTATTACAGATTCTTATTTAACTTCTTTTTTTTGGTTTTCAAATTTCCACTAATTGTGACTTGTGCTTTCTGTTCGGAAAACTCTCTCACTCGATTACAACTGATTAACAAAATTAATTTAGATTAATTAATTATAAGGTAATCAAAAACAACGTTAACAGATTAGAATTGAAGCTTCAATAAACAAGATATAGATGGGATGCTGCTTTACGAATATCTTATTGTAAGCAGATCCCCCCACATCAAATTCATGGCTCAGAAACCAAATGCAGTAAAGCCCCCCCTCCCCTTCCATATTATTGTCATAATCATAGATTCTTAGCTAAAAAGATCGCGAAAACACCACACGAATTCATATTTCTCCCTTTTAAACATGCCCCACACGGTTATTCGCATTATTTTTAGAGTAAATTAATGTAACACCAATATCTACTTTTTCCACCTCTACTCAGAAGTTTAGAAATGAAGTTTAGAAAAGAAAAAAATTAAAAAAAAATCGCTCTATGCAAACATTGTAATGCAGAATTGCTCTGGGCAGACGGTTAAAGTAGAAAAATAATTTATATAAAATATAGATTTAATTATAAAAAAAAAACAAAACCTAGAAGCTAATTCATATAAGTTAAGACCCGGGTCCTTTTGATGGCCGGGTCCCGATGCTGAGGGACCAACGGAACCCATCCTTTGTGGGGGCCCTGATTGTAAGATATTTATACCAAAACAACTTTTCTATGTAATTAATGTTTAGTTATCATGATGATGGCGTTTCTCAAACATATTCGTTCTTGTTAGTTTATGCCTCTATTTGTCCAGTTTCTGAAAATCATCTTTGAGATCGATTTTGATAAAACTTATTTACTATTACAATTTCTGATTTCTTAGATAGTGATTGAGCTTTACAGAAGCAGC
>JAFIDM010000004.1:9866248-9881901 GCA_023159025.1 Thereuonema tuberculata | reverse complement strand
GAGAATAAGTATAAATATATAATAATAGTTGACAATAAGTCTAAATATACCAATGATAATTTTAATTTTTAAAAGTAGTCGAAAACAATTACATTAAATTGTAATGAATCGCCCTTGACCCCTCAGAGAGATAATGAAGGGTGTGAGAGATTCTTGGAAAAATATCTCTGTTTGCTTCGATACAACTGAACGGCGATTTTTCCGGAAAAAATTCATTTTTTACTTCGAAAAATATTCGACATAACAAGGTTTTGAGTGAAAACTCTTCGACATAAGAATTAAAATTAACATTAGATGAATATGTAATATCAAGGGGGAAAATAAGTTTTCGACATATCAAGGTTTTCGAGATATCGAAGTTCGAGATATCGAGAGTATACTGTACTTAAGCTTACACATTGCACGAATTATTTAGAAAGTTATAACACAGAATGATAAGCATTAGTTTATATTTCCATTGACAATTTGTATTTAGGTAGACTATTTATAATCGACTTAAGGTCTTAGAATAAAAAGTTTCGTAGATTTCTTTTATTAAGATACTTACATTTTGTAAGATACTTACTTCCAATTGAATGGTACGAAACATTCTTTCCTTTCTCAACGGTTTTTCTCTCCACTGTCTTAACAAGTCAACTATTCTAAACGTTGATCTTTTAAAAGCTATTATATAAATCCTCATCCATAGACTAACCTACAATAACACTGTTTTTGAGAGGAGTAATATGTTTCTGAATAATGGTAATTTATTGGTAGTATTTTACGGGGGGTCTTTTTCGAACAATGGTAGCCCTCCCATTGTAAAAATCTTAGTATCATCCTATGCTTCCAAATTACATGCAGCCATCTTTTCCAATTGTGTGGACGATCCTTCAACAACACTCATCTTTACCTTTGGTAAACGTTTCGATATATTTCCTTCTTTATTTTTTTCTACTTCTCTATTTTTTTTTCTTCCCCTCACTGTTTATCCCTCCCCTAGACACGCACTCCAAGGGCCAATCTTTCCACCCACCACCTTCATTGATTAGGGACGGGGCCTGTTTTATGGCAGTATTTACCGTGTCTTTGGCGTTGCTTTTGACAATGCAGACTATTCTGAGAAGGGTCCTTTGGTTTCTTTGGCTTTGATGAAGGAGGGACTCGTGTCACGAACGGGGCATCGCGTGGAATGTCAATCAAAGCAATTGGACTCGCGTCACGGTGCACCTGAGGGGGTGGCCAATAGACAGCTGGTCTTTAAGAATCTTTGCGTACCATCGTTTTAACGGTCACTAATTATTAGAAGAGTAGAAATAAACGGACATGAAATGCCCGGAAATAATCTTTTCAATCCAATCCAAGGAATGAATAAGCAATATTTCCTCTTCCCGTCTTGTTTTGTTTTTTTAAAGAAGAAGTCTTGCTGAATAATTGTTTCGTTACGAATTTCCAAAAGAACAGTTCTGCAATATGACTCTAATAAATAAAAATCAGTGAAAATATAAGATTCTATTTAAACATTGTTTAACCTTAGTCTGAAAGGATCATTACTGTATAAATTTTTTTACTACCGTACCCAAATCTTTTAAATACTGAAAGAAACCCTTAATATATTCATACTAAACACAAGAAATGGGCGAAGAACAAGTTTAAAATCAAAGTAAAATACGTATTTCAGATCATTGTGCCATCCATTTTCAAAGAGTTACAAAATAATGGGTAACAAAGATTCATTCAAAAGATACATTTTAAATCATAAAAAGGAAAACAGAGTTGAAATATAAGCAATATGATACGATCTCATACAAAAATGATTACAAGCAATCAACAAACTAGAAACATAACAATACAGAAATAATTTAAAAGCAATCAATACAGAAATAATTATAAATAATCAATCGGTAAGAGATCTGTAACGAACAGAATTTCATGTTTTCTATTAATGAGAATATTATGATGTTTTTTTATTAATAGACCTCTTTAATTTTTAAACGTTAATCTGTTCGTATTGCTTTTAATGAATAGCAATGAAAATTTAAATTCTTTTGATGTTTTCTCTGATAAAGAAAAATAATTAGAGAGGATTATTACTCCTTTAAATACGTAAACTTCTCAGTAAACCATTAATAATAGAGTCTTAAAGCGAAAAATCTTCCAAAAGAGTTTTCTCTGCGAAAGCCTTGTTAATTTTGCTTGTGGTAAATACCTATAAACAGTTGCTGTTTTCTAAGATTAAAATAATAAATTAACACTTATTAGTCTAAATTTTAACTATAAAGTAGAGCCCCGATTAACCGTGGAATGCGGTGGCAAGGGTACCGCGGATAACCTGAAAAAAGACTAAAAATAAGGTCTAAACACGAAAAAAAAATATTTCAGCCTAAAAACTATGTTTTATTATAAAAAACCAGGATATGCAAAACTTTTAAAATATGTAGTCTACAGTACAGCAGAAACCTTTCTGCATAGCAAGAGCCTGCCACTCATCTACAAATTCCGAGAAGGCCTATAGGATTACGATGCACAATAAACCTGTCAGTAATTTTCGACCTTCACACTGTAGGGCCTATTTTATTTTCCCTGTTGTTGGCTTGGATTAAAATTGGCTTTTTTGAGATTCGTAATTAAAAAAAGTTTTCGCGGCACTCCAAGATAATCGGGGCTCTACTGTAATTAAATTTTAATAGTGAAGAAGCAAGAAAAAATTCATTGATAATTTCAATTTATTAATTATTACTTTAATAATTAATTGATAAATGATAATCTCATTGTTGCTACTGCATTATCTTTACACGATACATTACATTAGAATAGAGGAACGAGAAATAGTCAATTGTTCTTAACATTATTATAACTCTCCAAAGCCTCAAAATTTAACTCTTTGTAAAAATGATATAAATAATTTAACTCCAAACATTTTCATGATATCAAGCAAAATAAGTAACATATTTAAAAAAAGTTGAAAAAAATCACTGTATTTGATAAACACCTGAGGAAACAAAGGTAAAACTAATTGTTTGTGAAAAATGTTGTATGGATAGAAATTATTTGATTAGCAGTCTTATGAGTCTAATCACAGAAAATGGTCTGTGATAAGTAATGAACGTGAGATAAATCTTTGTTTTTTTATTTTGTTTGTTTCTGAAAATTGTGTGTTTTTATTTATAATAAATTTATTTGTAATTCAGTAAAAGAATGTACCTCTAAATCATCTATAATTTCTTTCTTAACGTTTTTCGGAAAGCATTTCTTTCCAAACTAAATAAATAGAGATTGTTTATTCCGATTCAGAGAAGGAATTGATCGTAAAACGCGTCGAAGAGAAACTTTTGTTGTTGACAGAAGGCATTGTTTGATGTTACCACTCATGGAAAAAGTGGTTGTAATTCTGGAAGAAGCTCTGGAACAATAGAACATGATACGAAGTATAAGACTGGTGATAAAATGTTATTGAAGGTAATTTAGTAAGAACTGCCAAATTCCTCACTAATATTCTTGACCTGTTGATGGCAGATCATTGTTTTTTTCATGTTTCTTGTAAGAAAGTCTGGATTTTGTTTCTTCTTTTTATGCTTTAGTTCTTATGTCTTACTGCAATACAAATACTGCATCTTCTGCACATCAGGAATAATTTCCCAGAGTTATCTAATGGATAAACAACGTCCTGCACTGCTAGCTAACGACAGAAAAGATAAAGAACCATTTAAGTCTTGCAAGGGAAATACCATAGGTGAATCAGAAACAGTTTTATTGTAACTGTTAAAGATTCAACCTGATTTTTGATCTCTCATTTCTTTCGAAATGATTTTTCGTCTCTCGTAATCTTTATTTTATCTAAAGAATACTTTTGAATCTTTGCTTCTTGTGTTTTTAAAACTTGACATTAAGGAAAATTATTGTTATTTTTTTATTCTAATTTATCAAGAATTGTTAGAATTACTAAAGATAATCATAATTTTGAAAATATAAGAGAATGAAAGCTGGATTATGTACTAGTATAGCAGTAGGTTTTTGGTATTTCTATTGACTCTGTTTTCTCAGGTAAATCACGTGCACAGAAGGAGTGGTAGCAGAAAGTGATTATTGCAATGATGATGCTGACCTTTGTATCTATTCATCACCTAACCACTATTTTCAGTACATTTCCAAGTAGAAAGACCAAAAGGGACGTTTCCCAAAAAGTGAGGGGCGGAGGAATAAAACAATAGCCACCTCCTTGTGCTACGGGCAAAAATCCGATTTCAGAAGCAGAATATGGGGCCACCTCTTCTGCGCTTCCTCATTCTTGCTTTTAATAACATCTTGGTGGATCTACGGGTGGTCTTAACCCATGGGCGAGAGAGGCAGTTGTGGGTGTCTCGTGGAAGCGGCCTCGTTTCCGAACTATTGACTGGAAGCACGCGCCACATCACCCCTCATCATTTCCAACAACCCCTTCACCATTGTCCTTTTTATGGCGCCAATAAAAGGCATTTGTAAATCTTGCATCTTTGGCTTAAATGGTCGAAGACCAATGATGGAGGATTGGACCATGGGTAGCCCTTTAGGCGGAGAACAACACAACCCACTGGCAGCAGGAAACAGGGATATTTATTGGACCCCCTACAAACACACCCCAGTGACCAAATCACTAGATATTAGTGGTAATGATGCCTGATTACGAACAGGGCTTCTTCGGAGTCTAACGATAAACGCAGGTTTTAATTAAATCGGGAAGTACACGAAGCTAGATTAAGATGTTGGAGCCAAGGATCCTCTGCGCCTTCGGGAAGGTTTAAACAATTAAGTAGAGAAATTGCCCTTGTTTGCTTTGGATTTATGAGAAAATAACAATGCTTTGATTGTAGCTTTCATCATGTGATCAACTCAGAGCTAAGGCTTTTTTAAGTTAAAAGTATCATTAGTATCTGCTGCAGGTTGCTTCTTTTTGATAATTTACTTATTTATTAAGCTGAACTCTACAATTAACAATGAGTGTTTACTTATTTGAAGCATTCTGCATTAATAACAGCTACAGCACAGAATTTAAACTTGCCAAAATTTGAAGAATTAAACTGCTTTGATTTTAATGTGAGTTAAATTAGGTTATGCTTCTATTAAATATATTGATTTAAATAAATCAAATTTTTTGAATTCAGGTATTTTTTTTTTATCTGATTTTTTATGTATTAAGTAATTTGAATCTGGCGATAAGTTAATGTAAGTGACATCTTTCCAATAACCCACAAATTCCTTTCAACATTTTTATATTAAGTCTCCAATTCATCATTTTAATGGACGGTACATATGCGTACTTGGTGAAAAACCTGATTCATATTTTTTTCTTTTCTACACTGAATCATCACAGGACATTCTCTGAGTTTATTTATAAAGGATATTTACAGTTAAATAACTTATAAAAGTGTTTCTAATACTTGAGTATCGGTACTCTAAAGATTGATTAATAAAATTTCTTTTTTTTGTTTTTTTTGAAGGATATCAGAAGAATTTCTGTCTCATAAATGCCTTGTAAATTACATAAAATATATCTTGATTATTTAGTTCAAAGGAAAAAAAATTGAAATTTTGAAAAAGATTTTTTAAAAAAAAAAGAAAAAGAAAATGGACAAATACAGAGAACTTTAGAAATCTCATGATCTCTTTCTTAGCATAAAGAAAAATAACTTGTATTTTATTTTCAGTTGAATTTAATGGAAATTGTTAGAAAACAAGGGCAAATTCTGATATTACAATAATAAAATATTAGAGGATTCGTTAATTTTTTCTTGAAAGTTGTGTTATACTGTTAACGGGTAGACTATATGTTTACGGGCAAAGAATGAAAATTACGTTTTTATTATAAGGATTTCTAAAATAATATTTGTCTCAGTAATAACATCTATAGTTTTGTGTAAGTTTGCCAGTTTAATCTTTAAATGGAATTATGAAAAGTGGTGGTGCTATTAGCTTTGTTTTTATTATATGTTAAACCTCGTTCACACGAAGTCCGGGCTCCTGATCAAACAGCCATAATGTGCTCCCTGTCTTGTTCAATTTCTAAATTGCTTAAATCTTAGAAAGTTAATTAAAATTTTAACAATTACTTAAACGTGTGCATTAATTTAGTAATTAAAAAGTAAACATTTAGACTACAAACAGTAGAATTATAAAAATTATAATTTAAAAACGTATCTACCAATATAGGAGCCTTCGAGACCCTTCGCAGACCTCCGATATTTGTATGTATGTTTTTAAATTATAATTTTAACAATTTTATTGTGTGTAGTCTCAATTTTTACTTTTAATTAAAGTTTTTAGCGCTTTATTTTAGCAGCGGGATTTTTTACAAATATTTTAGCAGGATTTTTTATCATTTAAATTCAATTTGTAAATTGTAAATTCGCTCAAAAATGCAGTATATCAAAACAAAAAAATGTCTATGTCTGTGGCTTCTTTTTCTGTTTTTGCAATTGCCCTGTGATGCTTGTTTAATTGCAAATACTGATTGCAAAGAATATTGTTTGCATTGCTTGTGTTTAATTCTGTTTAATTGGGAAAGAGGATAGGCTACTTGAATATCTTTTATTGAGGTGAAATTGATTATTAATAAATTGGTGTAGGTGGAGGTTCAGCGGAAGCTCTTTATGGATTGATGCTTATTACGAATCAAAACAAAATTTCGGGAAACTGCCTATGGTCTGTCTATTGGACCACCTGCACTTAGTCTCTGGAAACTTTTAAATAAGCTTTGAAATTCCTCATTTGAATTATGCTGTGCCTGCGTTGTTCTACATCGCAATATATTTGTAATAACCCACAGAGTAACAAATTCCTCACTGAACCTAGACCACAACTACGTTTGCTATATGTAGCTGTTGTTTCGCATCAGTGAAAATAAACAATGTGGGGGTGGCAGTAGGGGTTGATTTAATTTGGTCTGTAATGTTCATTCATAGCAGTGGGGCTTGAAGTCATCTATTATGTTGTTCATGTTATTCTTGACACACAAAATTATGGTTACAAAACCATAATTTAATTTATAGCGAAAGAACTGTGATACTTGATCTACAACTTTTAAATTTAAATAAAAAAAAAATATTAGAGAATTATAGAGCACTGCTATTCTTAAGTGTTTCAAAGGATTGCTTAAACATTTTTCATAAACTTCTGCAATTTTTTTTTACAATATTAATAATAGTTACAGTTTTTCATTTGAAAAAGTAGAATAATTGAAAATTTTGTATCAGTGGTTTTGTGTTTAAATTTCGTAAAAACACACAAAAAATTAAGTTGAAGTATTCTTAACAAATACTAAAATAAAAATCTAAATCTGAATCAAAATTTATAATGTATTACGATTTTTTCTTTTTTTTTTTGCTGTTTTATGAAGTGTTGTAAGGATTTTTAAAACTATTGATGTAATTAAAAATATTTTATTTTCTGCAATGCATTCAATAGCAGCTTGTCATTTAATTTTTTAATAAGAACTGTTAATCTTCTTTTGTCTTAGATTATTTATTTAACAATCACAAACCAACTTCTTAGCAAGTGTGTCCTAATGTCAGCTTATATAACTAAGTCGTAACGTAATGCTAATTAAAACTTCTTAATTTCGTAACGAAAATTAAGTCTAAAATAAATTAAAATTTTCTCTATTTTTTTAACATATAGCAATAAAAAAAAAAATTAAAAAAAAGACGAAGAAATAAAACAAAACAAGTCAAGCCCAATGTTGCTAAAGGTAGAAGGGCAGAAGCGAATTGAGTACAAAAAAAGGCTCGAGGGCTTCAAGGTAATGTTTATTTAAAGCCTATCTTGTCTGCCTCATTGTTATGATTTAACTCGCTTGCATTTGAAGCACATCACTTCTTTCTAACCTATAACCCTTTTCTCGACTTTGGTGTTTTTATCTTATTGTAATTAGATTGCTGCTTTCTTTTGTGTTCAAAGAAGATAACAAAAGACATATTCAACTTACAATCGTGTTTACAGTGAGACCCCAACGAAAACCTATTTGTTATTATATTGTAGAAAAAAAAGTAGAATGTAAGATAAATTGCTCAAGAAAGAGAGTTATGGATAGAGTGAACAAATTTTTCTCAAGTTAATCCGGGCAGGCAATTTTAACGACCAAAGAAGTACAACCAAAAAAAAAAAACACTTTAATAATAATAATAAAAAAAGCAAATCACAATTCTCTACTAAATCTGGGACTATTTTCAGAATTCGGGACATATACTGAAGTGGGACACTGCACTAAAATTCGGGAAGTCTGGTCACCCTCTAGGTATCGAAAACAAAAAATTCGCCAATTTCTTAATAGCAACATAATTTGAAACCTCAGATTCCAGAGAAAAGTCTTTTTAAGCAACATTTGAGTTTTAAGTGACTAATAATAAGTGACGTAGATGGTTAAAAGACATGAATGTGTTTAAATGAAAATTTGTAATATTTATTAAAGATGGGTTAATTTTAATAAAATATTAGTTATTCTGAGTCGAATAGTAGCCTGCACATCCCATATCACTCTCGTTATCAGAGAGATGTTCAATCTGTTTCCCCTAATTCTAATTATATTTCTCCATATGTTTCCCCTCGTCGACATTGCTTAAATTCATTTAAGTTAGACTAGGTAAGTTTACGACATTTTTCTGTCTTACAATGTTACAATGTTACAATATTATCGTTCTCGCTGAAAATGACTTATTATTATTCTGGAAAAAGATTTCCTTATGGATCATTTAAGTCCATAAAAGAAAGTGACTTCTTCAAAAAAATCAAAGTTTTCCCAGGCCTGATATCTGCTAAATGTTGGTAGAAAATGCGAAAGTTGGTTTTAACTCTTTATGTTGTGACACTGCATCGACTTGTGGCGTAGATCCTGTCTAACTACACCTCGAAAAGTCAACTAATTGAAAGGCATGTTTTTGGTTCCAGGATTCTCCATTTTCTTTATCTTTCGTGTAACTCCCTTCGAACTCGTTGGTCTTTGGTTTCGCTTTGGTTTTGTTTAATTTTTCGACTGATGGTAGAAATATTAAAACTACATTATTTATGTATCGCAATAATTTTAGAACAGAAAGGACTACGATGTATGATTACCTTACAATAATTGCTCTCCTGGTGGCATTTTAAATTAAGTAAAATCTACACTTACATTAAAATCTTCTTCGATCCTTAACTAGTCCCAAAGTGATATTTACAGAGTGAAATTGGCAAAAATCTGGCTCCTGGTAGCAGTTGACAAAAATCTTTGTTATAAATCTGGAACAAACCTCCGTAAGGCTAAGAACGCATATGGGTATATTTATCCACGAACTCGTAAACGAAGTCTCCCCTCCGCAGGGAAGGGTTTATTAAACAGGGTTGATTCAGTGTCAGTGTGTCAGTGTCAGTGATTCCAAAGAGCACTACAGCAGTGTGTCGGAAAATCGTTTTGAGCATATTCATTAATTTAAATTATGAGTTTTCAGAATTTATTTATTTATTTAATAATTTTGTTATTTTATAATATTTAGTTTTTTCTCACTATGTAATTTGTTATTATTATCATTATTTAATTTTTTCCACATTGTCAGCTGATCATCTTAGAATGGTCTTAAGTCATTTGTCTAATTTTTAATATGAAAAAAAATAAATGAAATGATTTTAATTGTGAAGTAACTGTTAATTTACAATACTCTATTATTTCATCAAGAAATTAATTGAGAACTTATTGACATAAGGATGAAAAATAACATAAGGCGTTTGAATGATATCGTTTTTTTTAATCTCCAATCCAATGTGACGTCTTTCAAACAAGTTAACAGGCCAATAAAGACATTACAAGATGTCGTAAGGAGATGCAGGACATTCTATGTGTTACAATAACCTTTAAAGAAAAGGATGTCTTCTGTTATGTAATTTTATGATTTTAGTATAATTTTAGGTAACTATTGAAATTTCTCAGATAAATCTTATATTTCATGGCTAACAGAAATATAATGACAAAGAGTTCTTGGATGGGTTGAATGCTACGTAGATGTAATTTTAATCCTTTTGATAATAAGATTTTTGAGAGCTTATTATAGTACGAGCAGTGATTTAAGTCAACATGGCTCTTGTCAAAACTCCTATTTTATGAAAAAGCTTTACCATGTTAACATTTCCAGTCTTTTATTAAATGAACTAAAAAAAAAAAGAAGAAAATAATGGTTTCCAATTATCATTTCATTCTATTGTAGCTACAAAAGTTAACAACTATCACCTACACTACTATATGATAATGCGAAAAAAAGAATATAAAACAATAATGATGAAATAGCATTCAGTCATTGTATATTTAATCATTGTTATGTTAAGGATTATTATTCAAAATTTGCTTTTGCTGTATTTCTAAAAAGTTTATTTTGTTTCAATTTATTTGATTTTTTATCATCTGATGAAGGGGTCTGTAATTAAGTGCCGCAACATGTCATCAAATTGTTTGAATATATTTTTATTATTTGTGTGTATGGTCCTTTTCTTTAATATATATGGAAGCAAATATATATATATATTTTCTTTAATATATTATGGAAGCATTCAGTCATTTTTTTTACTTCTATCGTGAAAGTAAGATGCGAGATGGATATAGTTTACGCCATGAATTTAAGACGATCTTTCATCTTCTAATTAAGATTACAGTAAATGATTGGTTTAACAGAGATTTTAGGAGAGTTTGTGTTTATTACATTCACATTCTTTTAAAGAAAAACATCAATTGTAATTTAGACGGAGTAGAGTTTCTTTATTTTACTTTTTTGCATTAGAACTAAATCCTTTTACTAGTTTTATTACTGTCTGTCTCTGTTCACATTAACATGAAACAATCTGATGATGTTTGCATTTATTATCTCTATTATTACCTTTCTCCGAATGAGTCACCATCCAATGACTTGGCCGCGATTCAATAAACTTGACGTTGGTCTAATAACTATTCTTAATTATCCGTGCTATGACTTAACAATTTGCTAACTATAAAATCTATTGTGTAAGAACCAAATTTAAGGATGTTAGAATATGCTGAAATAGTTACCAGCTAAAAAATGCTAACAATTATTATTAAAAGAATGGAAAGAGCTATTAAATTAATATAGAAATTATCTTATAAATTGATGTTTAGAGCTATTAAATTAATATAGAAATTATCTTATAAATTGATGTTTATTTCAAACTACAAAAGTTAATGAACGATGAATTTAAAAATGTGTTGTCGATGAACAACTTGACAGCAATCTTTGTTTTAGTTTCGGCTCGTTATTTAAGATATACATTATACTGTAATGTAAGTTGGAAAAGAGCTATATTTTACTTTTAGTTGAGGAAGTGGTATGAACTTCACTGGTTAGCAATTGGGTAACTTCTTTTGATTCTACTCTGCTTTGATTCTAGCAGATGTTAACCATCAACTTTATCAACGGAACTTATATATTTACGAAATAATTGGATAATTTGTTTTTTTCCGCCCCATAACTCCTGCTTAAATTTCTTATAAAATTTAAAAAGGAGTTAAGTGTCCAAGTTGTACCCTTTCTTTAAATATGAAAGATATCCTTTCCTAAGAATATTGTAATTGCATTTTAACTATAATAATGCACCTAAGGAATTTACTTAAAATAAAAAAATGCATGATTTTTTTTCTATTTTTTCCATCAATAATTACATGATTATGATATTTTGAAATCTTTGCTATTTAAATTTTCATTTGAAAGATTCAAGCTTAAATATTGGCATGAAACTGGTTTTCTATTGTATACGAAACCTGTACTTGAGTCATTTTCGGCCACTTGACAGAAAGAGACCGTAGACCGGAACTCTATGTTTCTTCACCTCTTTAAGTCAGGAAAGATCCAATAAGGTTTAATGCATGTCTGTCCGACTTGTAGTTTAGGCTGTCAAAATGGTGAAAAGACGGATGAAAGGACAATCGAAGTCGCTGAAAATAATGTCGAATTCAAAAGACTAAGAAGAAGAAAGAAATTGGCATCAATAATTATTTCTTACCATTAAACTATCTTAATTTTCAAGAATTTTAGGTTTTAATGTAATCTAATGAAATCATTGAAAGAGATGTGGATAATGATCATCGAAATCCAAAATATAAGAGATTGAATCTATAAGTTATATATTTATATATAGTCTTTATAAAACTACAAACTTTTTTATTTACAGAAATTTATTAACAGAAATTCTATCACAAAATCAGAGCAATAAATAATGGAATAATTTTTTCAAATATTCTTACATGAATTTTTTCTTCGTTATGATTTAAATAGTCTTATTGTCTTTGTATAGTAATCTAGAAGAAACCAGGAGTATAGTTATGTAGTAATCTAAACCCGAGAGCCCGCTGTGACATTGAATGTGGCCCGCCGATCCGATGAAATACATCATTATATATAAAACTATTCGGATATACATATTTCACTTTTGAGAATCAACACTTCATCTAAATACGAGACTATCATAACTTTGTGATTGAATGGTTTTTCCATTTGATGTTTTGGAATCCTTCATGTGTCATGGAACTAGCCGTTACAACTACGGTACTACCTTTTATTTGATCTCCTGAGCTCAAGCATCAGCCAAGTAATTTCATTTAGCTTCTATTTTTGGAAGGAATAGAAGCTAAATATACCGAGTTGCGCACTGCAGTGAGGTGATTTAGCTCAGGTAAATTTCAAAACCTAAGCTCATTAATTTAGTTAATTTAGCGAATTTTGAAGTTAGGAATGAGATTGATTTCAACATTTGGCACAAAATATTTATGTGAGGAGATATTTTCAAAGATAAAGTATACTAAATCTGCTTATTGAACGCTCTTAGTTGACAAGCATTTCTAGTCAATTTTTATTACAGGACATTTTGAATCAGCATTCCACTTAATTTCGTCGCATAAAAAGAATTTCATGGTTCAATACAATTTCACTAATTCTATTGAGGTTCACGTATACTCTTAATATTAAATGGTTGAAAATTAGGAAGTTTTTTTTTTTTATTTTTATTTATCCATAGTATTACAATCTTTAAAGTTATTGTGTAAAGAAACATTATTACTTCTGATAATAAATCATATCAAAGTTTTGAAGATTTCATAAGTGACAGGCTTTAAATTCTTAAATTTTCAACAAACTCTTTTAAAATGTACGATTTAAAAATTTTTTTTGAAAAAGTAAAAATCATAATAAAAAAAGTAATTTTTATTGAATTTTGCGAATTGTGTTTAAAAGACAAGACAATACAAAAAAATAAAAATAAAAATAAAATAAAATAAAAATTAAATAAAATAAAATAAAAATTAAATAAAATAAAATAAAAATAAAATAAAATAAAATAAAAATAAAATATTGTATAATAAAATAAGAATAAATAAAATAAAATAAAAATAAAACTGTTCTTTAAAGTAGGTGTTCTTGTTCCTAACAAGTAATGATTAACTAAATGGATTAAATAAAAATCAAAAATTTTATTTTTCATCTTCGAATGTAGAGATCTCCTGTGAGCTACCTGACTCTTCGTTCGACCTTGGTGGCCCTGAACTGGTTTTTGGCCTCAAAGGTTCAGTTTTGTTCTTCCCTTTTAAAAAGATCATCTCTTTTTAACGTATTACCTTTTTTTTTTTAAATATTGGTAAAAAACTTTTTTCTCATGGTGTGACTGCTTCATTGCATTTGCCACCATATGGAAAGCGGGGGAGTTCCTGACAAAAGCATTGATGACCTTCTATTATGTGGCTAAGCCCAACTCATGGGAAAATATTGTTTTTAGTCCAAATCCAAGGGAATTGAGTGGGAAAAAATCTTCTTATTTTACAGTTATCCGACTTTTTTTTTGTGGCTACGTCTTTATTTCATGATAGTATAACAAATCAATTAGGAGCCTCACTGTTCAATAAAGAATAAAAACTTTCCGTTATTATTGTTTTTTAATTTCCATAAATTTTAGAGTTTTAAGTCTTTAGGCCTAAAGTTAATTTTAATTTACTCGATTTGCTGAATCATGATTTTTGAACCGTTATCGGCTTTTCTTTATACACAGACAGACAGAATTTGGTAAATTATTAGTTTCATTAAAAAGAAACAGAACATATAAATAAAAATATAAACCACATAATTATAATTCAGAAAACACAGGAAACACAAGTTCTTCACTAAACATCGCTGTATTTTGCTGAAAGCTGCTTTTTCTGCTTCTTCATGCTTAATTACAAAGCAAAATAAAAAAAAAAAAAAACATAGAATAATATAAACAAACAATACTTATAATTTTTACAATCATTTGAAAAGTTTTATGATTTCTTTTAAACAAAGATAGGCTATCATTATAAGACCATACACACAAATAAAAAAGACATAATTTTATAAATCAAGACATAATAACAGTGACATCTTTCGAAGATCAGACTGTAAATAAATATAAAACGGAAAAACATAGGCTTATAACAACTCTACAATACAGAACATCGTAATTAATTTTTATTTGTGTGTATGGTCTTATAATGATTATATTATTGCACACACTATGAATAAAGATAGGCTATGTTTGCAATGTTAGAATAATTTAAACAAACATGGCCTATCGTTGTTTAAATTATTCTAACAAAGCAGCTTTCTGCGAAATATAGCGATGTTAAGTGAAGAACTTGTGAAACAGAACATTGTATAATACATCGGAAGCGCAGTGGTGCCTCAAGAAATAAATTACACAATGAAAAAACGAGTGAGAAAATCAATATGCCTCAAAAGCGAGACCTTGTTATTTACAGTGACTTCTATTGGCTGATGATCGCCAACGAGCGTGTTCCAGGATGTTCCAGGATATACTTGAGAATAATTTGGTCTCATCCATTGTTGTTTTTTAGAACATTGTACACTTTATAACTTTCATATTAGCGGCCCCTTTTGTACAGCTTGCCTGTAAAAAAAAAAGGAAACCGCTATTGGTATTGTTTTTGTGCTGGATGTCACACTCTGTAGTGGCCAAACGGTTAGAGATATTAGAATGAAACCTTCACCATTGTGTTCAACATTAAAATGTAGGTGACCCCGTCCAAAAAATCAGACCTGTAGACCACTCCCTGACCCCCCCCCCCAGGAGTGGTTTGCTAATAATGGGTTGCTACAATCCAAGAAACCTGCTATTGTTTTAATTTTTTTTTATTATAAATGTGATTGTTGCGAATGCATATAATTGTTGCGATTGTTGTGAAAAACGAGATGCTTATGCAAAGCGAGAAGCTTCACGCTTGCGTAAAGAACGGTCTCGCTCAAAGTCAGAGACAAGAGACAGAGAACGAGAAAGAAATGCTGAAGCATATCGCCCACTACAATCTGATCGCTTCCGATAAAATTGTGTTGATAAAATTGTGCATATTATGGGGCCGCTTTGCTTTTAACACTGTCTAAAATCATTAATTACCTTGTTATTCATATTATTATCTTATGTGGATATTAGTTTATTTTTAGTATGACCGTTTTTAATACTTAATAAATCTCAATTCAATAATTTAATTTTTTTAATAATGACGGATAAATTATTAATTATCTCAATAATTATGTATGAAATAAATATTTCTTATTAATAAAAATTGAATGTGCAATCTAAGATTGATATATCCTTGACAAAAAAAAAAAAATATTTGAAAGCGATCACTTTGCAGATTTGAAAATTGG
>JAFIDM010000004.1:9835526-9856123 GCA_023159025.1 Thereuonema tuberculata | reverse complement strand
ATAATGTCTGAAAATTAATAATTACATGATATGAATTTCTATTTAAGTCGTAATTAAGTATATATCCAATTCTTAATCTATTAACAATACTGTTAGAAGGTACATTCTCAATCTTGTTAATGTCTTTGAACACAAATATGAAAATCAATAGAAAACATGTCAGAGGACTAGATTTGATTAAGTTTTTAATTAACTGACAACTTATTTGTTTACTTCATTTTAAACTGTGGCGGCTGGTTTATCCAAATAGTATTCAAACAGTAGTATTTGGTTTAAGTAGTCATGTATTTGCAATTCTATTGAATTCAATTGGACTTAATTTAGGAGTAACGATCATAAGGAGAAACCAGCTCTAAGTGTTACTATAAATCAACAATAAATGTTAGGATTTCCTGTACAAGTAGTTTTCCAGAATATAAATTACTATTTTCTCTAAGCGTTTTCGTTAAGACTGTGATTTCAGAGTTCATTAGGCTCTAAGGCTTCCAATTCAGATCATCTCATTGGACAGACAATCAGTGATGTTTCACTACAAAATTGATGGTTGCGACGTGAATTGATGTCAGTTTCCGTGTTTATTTTTGTCCCATTGTGAGTTTTTCATTCGAACGTTGCACTCGATGCGGGTGGGTCTTCACCCCTTTCTATTTTTACAGTCTTCCCTTTCGTATATCCTATCCGTCAAAAGTTTTGATATATGGGGGCTTCGGCGTCGCTTATTATTAGTTGGAACTACCCTCTCCCCCACTTCTGTTGGTGCTACCAGCCTTTGCTTACAATGTAGCCAGGTATGAGGGGTTCAGTGGAGAGCAAAGTTTGGTGGTTCTCATTCTGGTCTTTGTTTCTTTGAGTTACCGCAAGAATCTGGAAATCCAAGACGGGAAAAAGTAATCCTGTCCCGCTCTGAAGTATTTGGAATGGGCGGAAAGGGAGAGTGGTTTTTGGGGGGTTATTGACATCGAGGGAGAAAGCACGGAAGAAAAGGACAGGTTGGGGGTGTATTGAAGAAAGCGAAGGGGTTTTCACTGGAACCCTTACTTCCTCCGGTGGAGTCAACGTACTTTGCAGCACGGGCGGTGCACGTGGAGGAAACGGAATTAAATACGCTTCAAGAAATCGAAGATTTCCTTCAAAAATCCCTCTTCCCCCAACCTATCCCCTCTTCCCACTGTGAATGGTATCTTTAGCTACTGGACGCTGCCCTCTTAAATAGTGGGAGTAGTCTGCTTCGGTTGAGTAAACAAGTGACACATGGAACAACCACTCAATCCTTTTAACACTTTCGTTTTCCAATGGCTCAATGCTTCGAAGAAGTTCCAGAATGTAAACTATTCAATATTGAAAGCTTTTATTTTGTACAAAAATTTTAAAAAAATTAAAAATAAAAATATAATCACAATCTTTTTATTTTTCAATTGCAAAAAAAAATTTAGTTTCTTTCTTCTGACTATATAAAAATACTTGATAGGAATTTTGAAGTTATTTTATTTAAAGTTTCTTTGGAAAGAAAAAAATGATGACTGAATATTATTTGGCTAATAATAAAAAAACAGCTCAACAGATAATGTTCTGTTTAATAATCTGAAAAATGAAATATACCTGAAATCGAAGAGGATTAAAAAAAAAAAAAATAAACAACTTGGAAGAAATGCAATTTAAATTAATTAAATCTCTAAAAAGATGAGAATGAAAGTAATAATGAAAATTTATGAAACAATAACATAAAAAATGTAGGGCTTTATCATTATATATACTTGTTATTCGCGAAATTATCTATACACTTAATTATTTTATTGGCGGGCGGACTTCGGGTTGACCAGCTGACCTCAACTTAGTCTCGTTGGTCATGGAACGCCGCGAGCCTTACCGCCCTCGACCCTAAGGGCCACATCGTAACCCTTGTAATGGGACACTGTAATTATTTTATTATATTACATTATATTTTATGTTATTTGTATTATAATTTTACAGAAATTATTCTTTCTGTAAAAGTTTACCCAATAAAAAAGTTTATTTTTCTACTTTTTACATTGTCTACGTTATGGAACCTACCCACATGGCAAATTTCAAGTTTGCAGCAAATTTGGAAGTACACGAAACATTTCGAACAGATACACATATCCACAAATTTCCCTTTTATATTATACAGGGTGTTTCTATCGAATCCTGATTTTTCCCTTATAATTTTCAAACTTCCTTGATGCTAATGACAATCACTTTCAACACTTGAATGAAATAATCATGCTTCTCCTATATCAAGGTATGTCCGTGACAAATGTCTCTGCTTTACTTCCATTAGTTTGAAAAGTGTAAGGAAATCAGGGTTCGAGAGATGAACTGCACTGAAATAATATGTAGAAAATTAATCTCTTGTATATTTCTTGTATATCTTGTATATATTAATATATAATCTCTTGTATATACTAAAATTTGAAAAGTGGTTGCAAATTTTGTTTTACTTATTTCAGAAAGAAGCTGTCAGTGAAAGATTGCGAACTGTTACGGTAGCCAATTAAAATTAATAACAATATTTAATATACATTTTATTAAATAAGTTTATTTTTTTATTTAGAATAATTCTGATTAACTTATAATTAAAGTTCGCATTATGTTTCCAACTTTTTTAAGCAACCGTCTATCATTGAAATTTTCATTTTATTTTTAAAATGCAAGGTTTCGTCAAATTATGAATCAAGCGTCAGATTTTTTTAATAAATTGGAAAAAAAATGGTAATAAGCCTATTCTATAATATTTGATTAAAACCCTGCTCCTTTATACACATTCTTTTTTCATTTCACTCAATTAAAAATATATATTTAACGTCTATTTTATTTCCATTCTGTAGGTATGTAATGATATTCTGAATAAGAAAAATATTTTTTTCCCTCCTAACATAATTGAGATACGGAATGAATGAATGAAAGAAGGATTGAACACTCCCTTCTAAGTGACTGTTTTGAACAAAACAAAATAAGTGGGTTTGTCTCTATTAATACAACTTAATATCGCAATAATATTCAATAAAAGCTTGTAATAGATGCAGTTTTTTTCTTCCATTCTTGTTTTACTAACCGTATTACCTAACGGTTTCTGCAAAATTAATCCAAATTACAATAAGGCATTTCTTATCCTTCCAGTCAAACCCATAATCTAAATTCTAAATCGTAAATAAAAATTTAAAAAAAAATGAAACCCAACTAAAATGAATGTAATATGCAAAACACTTCTCCTTATACTAGTTAATTAGCAATGGTCATCTTTGCAATGATATCAACCACCTGCTTCGTGGTCTTCCGTGGTGATCGTTCACTTACCCCGCTGCAGCTGCTAGCCTCTGCCTAATTGCTCATCGGGCTATTTGTGCTCTTTCAACAGAAGAACCAATCACCCGTCGCCTGCAGAAGTCTCGTGCACTTAGATTATTGAGATTTTTTTTTTTGTTATCATCTTGATTCTCATTACCCATCTCTTATTTAACTCTATTATGCATTTTCATTAATGTTAACCCATTAGTCAAAGTGTCGCATTCGTTGTACATGTTATTTATGGTCACAGGTGGAGGTAACACTTTGCGTGCCTTCACTTGACAAAAAAAGAAAGATTAAAGAGTCAACTTTGTTAGAGTATTTCAACAATGGAATATTCTTTAATGGTGGATATTGTATCAATGTTAAATATTTTATTCTTGATCAGACAATTGTACAATTGTACAAATTGTTGTTTTGTACGAAGGAATGTGAAGGAATGATTAATAACGTGATTGTTTAATATAATGTAAAGCCTTTTTGATAGTAGTTTTAGCAATCATATACGTACACTGAAATGCCAATTTAGTAGGTACATTTTACCATTTACGTGAAAAGGTTGATGGAATAAGCTCAGTGTATATGCATAAACACATCACTGACATTTAGAACGGCTAGCAATGACTACAAAAACTCCTAATTAATTCAATAAATTCATTATTATTATCATTATTATTATTTGTATATTTTTAAAAGCAACAAATTTTAAATATATCTTAATTTTAGGCTTTTAAAGTTGTCTAATTAATAAAAATAACAAAATTGAGAAAAATAATCTACTTGAAATACTCTAAGACTTATAGAAAGATTAAAACACTAAATATATTTAAAAATGTAAGAAAAAAGCTGGAAAAGTATTTTATTACACAACTTGATTTTTAGGGTTAATGTAACTTATGTCAGGTTGTATCTATTTTCTTAAGATGTTTTAAAGACTCATTCATGAATCTTAGGTGTTTCGCTATTTCCATTCATTTCAGTAACAGTTTTACTTAAATATAGTTAAATCAAATATATATTTCCAGTAAGTCAGAATATAATTAAAGGATTTTTATTTTAGTTATTTCTTTTTTCTCAGTGAAAATAAAAAATAAAAAAATTAACAAGGCTCCATTATTTCCAAAAGAAGTATTTCTATTTTACTGTTCTCTTCTTCAGAACAGAAGGGATGAGGTTTATCTTGAAAAATTCACTTGTTTCCGGGAAACGAAGAACAGCTCCTAATTCTAAATAGCGTACGTAAACGAAACAGATGGATACAAAACATCCCTGTAGTGTAGCAATGCTCTTGAATGTATTTCAACAGTTAGGCTGCATTTAGATAAAGGTAGTTCTTGGGAAAACAGAGGACATAATTACAATGTACAGTAAGACATATTTATGTACAACCAACAATCAAATATCGGCAGTTTCCGATGTTGATTTCATATTTAATCATTAAAAATGTTTCATTTGACGAAAAAAAAATAAAAATAGACATTATCTAAATCACTGAATTGGCTGTTTCTAATTCTGGATAAAAAAATGGAACATCATTTTTGATTTCTCACAAGGCTCCTAAAAAAAAAAAAAAACCCAGAAAACTGTCTTTCTTAGGTTATTTTATTCTTTTTATTATTATTATAGTACTTGATAGGAGATATAATAAATATCATCCCTAAATTTTTCAATTCCGTCAAAATAGAGACCTATATAAAATTTCTGACAATGGACCAGTTAAAGTTACTAGGTAAACTTTAGGAGTTATTCTTGTTTCAGAAATTTGTCTATTTGAATTTTTTTCATTGAATTCTAATAATTCTGTTTTTCTTAAATTTTTATGCTGTTATTTTTGTTCATTACGGGCTTTAATTACTTGTTGTGCTCAACATTCCACTCCAGAAAACTCCATTGGATTTCTCCTAATGATTAGTTGAATCCAATTGCGTTGGTAAGGTGTGTACCTCCTGGTTCTTACTCTCACCGTGTAATTTGGTAGGTCCCGCGTTTATCATCTTAATTTGCACTGCGTTCATCTACACGGCAAAGCGGAGGTGGACCCAGAGCCAGCACCGCCTCCAAGATTACTGTTATCAAACGGTAACACAGGAAGATACCGTCCTTCTGTAGCAGCCATTTCCGAAAAAAGCTTTTTTCTTTTGAATTTTTGTGTACCTTCCAGGTATATCGACGAAACTCACAAAGAACTCCTGATTTAAGACAGGTGCACAGTAGATTCACTTATCCTCTGCATAAATTCAATTTCACGTTTACTGTATTAACAGCCAATATTATCGACTTTTTTTTAAAAGACTTGTTTATGTTTTCTTTATTTTGTAAAGAAATAAAAAAAAAACTTCAAACTGAAAAAAAAAAAAAAAAAAAAAATTTAAAATTATTTCCCTTGAAAACTTATTATTTTTTTTTTTTTTTTTGTGTTACACAAAAAGGCCTTAAGGCTATCGTAAAATATTCAAATTATAAACAGAACTGGTGTAACTATTTTTTGAAGGTCTACATTTATATAATCTACTTTCAGAGTTTTGTCATTGAACTCAAAAGAAACAAAAAAAAAAAAAATCAGTTTTACATTGTTGGTACTCGCTGTACAATAGTTTGTAAATATTTTATCTAATATCAAAAAAATTCGCAATTATTATAATCAAACTGGGCTTGTTAGCTTTTTCATAAAATGGGTCACATTGGTATTGCCCATATGTTTTGATATGAACGTACATAGTAAATTCATAAAAAAAAAAAACTGCATCCCTGTAATATAAAAAGGTAAAGTGTCCCAGTGCAGGCCTTTGTGGCCCTTGGCGTTGCAGGAGGTAAGACTCCCGGCATACCGTGACCAAAGGTACTAAGTTGAGGTCAGGTGGTCAGCCCGACGTCTTTAACCTCCGGGAAAGAAATCCAGTACCCATTCAACAAAGGGCTGATAGACTTAGATACATCAAATACTTAAGATTTTATTAACTGGCAAACTAAGTTTCTTCTCCTTTTCTTTTCTTTATTTTTTTACTAAAATTTTAAATTTCAAAATACCGGTATCTTATTTTTCAATTACAGTTGCTATAGAATTCCATTCTGAATTATTGTTGCCTTTATTAATTCCTCAGTTGTGTCTTGTTTGCGTTCCTGTGCTGGTTTCTTTATTTATATAAGGAATTAAAGTCTTCGATTTTCCGCTTAATAATATAGATTTATGAAATTAATTTGGTTTCCAAATCAGTATTACTGCTGATCAGCTGGGATTATTCAAAAGATTGTACCATTTCTAACTACATAAAGATTTTCAGGCGTTTTATCGATTATCGATTTTTTCATCAAACAATTCCTAACTGAACTTCGTCAGTTTAACTTAAGTCAGGATTAAATTTAGGAGATGAGAGGGAGGGGGGGGGGGTTATTGTTAATTTTTATTTTCTTTCTTGTTTCACGATTTTGATTTAAAGCTGAAAATAATGCACTTTAATATTCAAAATAAATAATATAAGGATAATATTTTTTAGTATTTTCACTTTCACTGAATCCCAGTGTCGACATGGATGTTTACTTAAGTCTTCTGTGTTTCTGAAGATACAATGTTGTCTCTTGTTGTGTCACCTGGGCAACGATTATTCGACTAAATAGTTCACAATTTTCGCCCCTTTTTAAGTCCAAGGTAAGTTCCAAGGGTTCCAAGGAAAGAATCTATAGCCAATTTCAGAAAAATGGCGGAAATGACGTCAGGCGTAGGAATCTATTCTGTATTGGCCAGAACGTCTAAGCATCCGTCTTTCATGCTAAGGTTCGCTGGATCGATTCTCCTACATGCCTTTTTTTTATTTCTCCCTCTCCAGTTTTTTAGATTTTTTGTTTTTTAATTAATCGTGTTTAAATTACACATATTTTAATTTTAATTTAGCCAGTGAAATCACAGACCACGCTAAGACTGGCCTTTACGATTAACTTTAAAGTATATTTGCGACACTTGCGAGCTAGTGAAGGCAGCCATGATGTCAAGTAGTTCGACAACTTAATAACCAATAGCACATTGATTTACTAGTTTAAAAATTTCCACAAAAAATAATTTTAAACACTTTATTACATATCAGTACAAAATGAAAGTAATACATTATATGTATCACATTATACAAAATCTTTTGCTTGCAGAACGATATTTACAGAAAGGTGGAGCTATGTTTCGGACTGTATAACTTGGTTCAGTGATGTCACTCCCGATCTTTTTCTGAAACTGACTTTAAGCAATACGTTTTTGTTCCTTCGTTTGTCGTTGTAAATAAATGGACACTATCTTTCTATAAAATTAAAGACTTAAATAAAATTTCCAGTATTGACTAATGCACTTTTATTAAACAGAGGCCTTATTGATAACGAATACATACAATTAATTTAAAATATCTGAATAAATATTAATTTAAAATATATAATAAATATATTATTTATAAGTTATAAATAATTCTATAAGTTTTCTTCTATATTATCATGATATATAATGAGTAATAATGTATTAAAACTCATGGTCTAATTAAACGTGAGTTTACAATATAGCATTATTAGACATCTAACAAATGTCTCAACAGTTCAAAGTAATCACTCAATATATATTTCAAATTTATTGAAATTGGTGAAACTGCAGTAGACAACAAAATTCCTGCAATTTCCTCATATTGTATTTTTTTTAGTTATTGCAACTCAGACGTGTTTCAAGGATGGTAAGAAAATTCGCGATGAAATATACAATATTATGACGTAAGCAGATTCGCCTACGTCATTTTTTTTTTTTATCAAAATGTCGCAAATCTAAGTTTTGGTTTGATTAATGAAAGCCAACAAAACATAATTCAGTTCATTGATTTGCAAAAACCCATTTGTTGAGAATCCAAGCGAATTCTTGTTCTTAGTTGAATCAGCAGGTGATAGCTCTTTTGTTTGCTTTCCTGCATTGCTATGTTAATAAGAAAGGATCACATATTAATACAGAGCTTAAAACATCATGTATTAAGCTCCGTGTTGTTTCATACAATATGATGGTGTTCTTTAGTTAGTTAATGAAGAATTAGTTCATGATCACAAAATAATCAAGAGTGTTTTTTACGTACTAATTTTTATTCATTTCCTATTTCAACTTGCTTCCATTTCTACAACTGAAGGAGATCTTATTATGATGAAGACAAGGGGAAAGGGATTGAATGTAAATTTAAATTGCAACACTTACATTACAAGTACTTAGAAATTTAAGTAAGAAAGAAAATAGTTAAATCCTCTTTTTATTAATAAAAATTATGTATTGATAAATGAATAGCGATATTTATTTATTATGATAACAATGCATTTAATTACAAAATATTTTATTGCATTACCAAAAAAAAAAAAAAAAAAAAAAAAAGAAAGAAAGAATTCATTCACGATTGATGAATTAACTGAAGATCTTGATTATCAATCGATTATCAATTGATTATTAACTTATGTTCTTCTTAAGAAAACGATAAAATGTCAATTGGGAAGCTAAGAATGTTTTATATCGATTTTAAATAATAAGCTATATAAATGCAAAGCAACTTTAGAACTTTGTGAATTTATTTTTAGGAATTATTTTTCTATGTTATTGAATTGTGGATTGATACATCCTTTTTTTCCTTTTAGATTCAAAAGCGTTTTTAATGAGCTGTAATGAATACAGGTAAATTCATAGCGAAAGATAAATTTGTGCGTTGTCCTAAGCTATTATAATTGCGTCGCTTGTAACGCGGCGTTCCTTGAGATGATGCCCACATTTCACCTGCGTTTTTGGTTATATTGATGGCGTCGGGTTATTTGGACTGTGGACGTGTCACTCCCCCTCAGTTTTGGCAAGAACTCGAGCGTTCGATTACACCTGCTTCAAGAAAAAAAAAAAAAAAAGAACCCTGACGCTTTGGTAGGATCATCGCAGTCATCTTTCCTTGTGGTAATGAGATGGAATGCTGAAAGAAAAAAAAATAACAACCAAATAAAGAAATAATAATAAAATTGCAGGGAAGGAGAAAAAAAAAAAAAAAGGCTGATGTATTTTGACCTTCTCAGATGACTCTAAGCTAATTTCAGACGCTGTAAATTTTAATTGTTACTTTCTTGTAGTGGTTGTTCTCAAAGGTTAACATCTGACTGCAGTAATTAATGTTTGTAGTAGATCGTTAAGCGTTCTGTGCTTCTGTAACACTGTCTTACTTTAACATTTGGATAAGCTATCCAGAAAATGATAGTTATTTTTCTCGGATATAATTGGAATTATTTAAAGATTTATGTGTTAGTCCAAGATTCTCTAGAAGGTTTAGTTTAAAAAAACAAAAACAAATGAAACATCCTTTAGCTATTTAAAAAAAAGTTATCTGACAACTGTTGGAGAAATAAAGAATAAACATTGAAATAAAAGAAGTTCACGAACAAACTGAAGATTCCTTTCTTTAATTTTTTTAAAATTTATTCCGTACTTTTTTTCTCCTTTTTTAATGATATGAAAATGGCACAAAAGAAAATTTTATTTTTATTTTTAAATTACAATGTCTGTTGAATATCTTTATTTTAGAAAATTCTCTATTTACTTGAAGGAAATGAATTAAATCCGTCAGAATGCTAAAATCCGATTTATTATTTTACTTACATCAAGGCGGGCCGAAATTAGTGAAAACATTGTGAGTGATTTCGGATCTAATGCTTTTCTTTGTGAATTTTTTTTTGTCATCTTCTCACGATAACTTTTCGACAGGGCCAGCACGACAAAAAAAGAAAAGAAAAAAATAGATCGTCTTTTGTCCTTAAATAAGCATGCGCAGTTTCAAGAGGATCATCTAGTATTTCGAAAGTTGCTGAAAGTGGGGGATATAAACACAGATACAAAGAAGGAGTAATTTGTCAATCTATAGATGGATATGTAATGTTTTCGTTCGCTTTCTGCTACAAAAGTTTCTTCAACGAATGTAAATGAATGAATAATGAATTGCTTCAACTTAAAATGCTAAATTTAGAGTATTTTTTTGGATAAAATCGGGTATAATATTGCGTACTTTATAAGAGAAAGGGCCTGAAATCCCATTTTTCTGTTTTCAATTTCAAGTGTATCAAACAAATAACTGCAAAGCGAGCAATTCTTGTAAGTTTTATCTTGAAATAGGGCTAAGGATTTCGTTGAAATGGAGTGAACCTATCGTTTTCGGGTGCGAGAAAGCGATTTAGCTAGGTCTCGACTCCTGGAAAACTCATTTAAGGGTAAATGATTGACCTAGGATCTGGGCAACAGGTTATAGGTCTATAGTGTTCTTATTACGCTGGTTTTATTTTATTGTTAATAAATTATGTGCTGTGCGTTTTTATTAAATAAAATAATAATTTTACTTAATAATAATTTTTCTTTTCAATGCCGCGTGTATTCATTACGGAGCTGTCCATTTCCCCGAAAGGGGTTTAAATAGCCAGATGATTGCCTACAGTGTTTTTACTCTATTTTCGTTTTATTTTACCGAGCGAAGGTCGGTCTTCCAGGTACTAACTGTACTTATATAAAATATATATCTTATGGAATTCAAATTGTAAAATAATCCTAAGGTTGATTAATGAATCGTGAAAATCCCATTAATCATCGTTAATATATCTTCTGTTTTCATCTATTAAATCTCCACGCTCAAATTCTCAATAAATGTCTCACAAGTAGAGACTCCAACGATCACTAGCCGAACGGTAACTAATGGAAGTTAGTCTGCCAATGGGAAAAAAAAAGACAAAAAAAAAAAACAAAAACTCAGTATCTATTTTACTAAATTATGAAGAATTAACAAAAAAAAAAGAGAAAAGAAAAAAATATAAAGTTTCTTTTAAAAAAGAAAAAAAAAGTTTTAAAAAAAATGAGACAAATCATTTATGGTTTATCTGATCAGATTTTCTTCAGAAACTTCTTTCACTGATATTATTAGCAATTGGTCCAGTTCTTGGTCAATATGTTGGTTTGCTCTAATAAAATTTTTATTTATATTAATAAAATTTTTATTTATAATAATAAATAATATTATATTATTAATAATATTCCTATTGATGACTTAATTCATTTTTTCCAAATTCCATGGATCACCTTAGTAATATCTTTATTTTCTCTAATCTTTCGAATTCTAAAAGATATAACAAAGTTAAGCAAAATAGTCAGTTATGTGCTTTTGTGTAAAATCATCAGTATTTTGCTGCAGAGATGGAAATACAGAGATATCTTACCTGTTGAAGACTTAAAAATAACAAATATCCCAGCACTTGTATAAATATGGTTTTTATTTCTTCTTCATAATCAGAAATAATAAGTAAAACCCAACAAAAATCCACCATGAAACGAAAGAAAATAAAGAAAATAGGCCTACTTACTCAAACATTTTCATTTAATTGGTGCTTCTATCGTCATCAGTGGATAGTTGAAATAAATAGAAAGCAATTACTAGATGGAGATCCATTTTCCTTGTCATAACCTGTTCTGCTTGCCTGTCGAAGATTTGTGGAAAAAGGAAACTTATTAATTTTCATCGAACCCCAACGAAATTTTAGATTGGTTATTAAGATTTCGCTGATCTGTTTCCCTCCATTCCAAATTCCTTGGCATGCTAAAAGGTCATCCGAAAAGGTCTTCATAATCTTTCCTTGGAGTTTTAGACCTTTCTCCAACAGAAGTAATACTGCTGAAAGGAACAACAGCTTCAACAA
Source organism: Thereuonema tuberculata (assembly GCA_023159025.1). Classification (NCBI taxonomy): domain Eukaryota; kingdom Metazoa; phylum Arthropoda; class Chilopoda; order Scutigeromorpha; family Scutigeridae; genus Thereuonema; species Thereuonema tuberculata. Next base: position 9,844,114 of record JAFIDM010000004.1, on the reverse strand, counting down.
TACGTTGCACCCTTTCTTCGTTGTGCAACGTATTGTCCTTCTCAAAAGTAGCGTCATTAACTAACATAAAAGACTGTCAACGATCGACGTTATTCTTAATGCTATTGAAAAAATGAATGTTTGTTAACGTAACACAAAATGTCATAAAACTTTTTAGTGTACATCAAAGTAATCACATTAACTGTAATGTCATTAAATCAATTCAAATGATAGATTTTTACTAAAGTTTTAAATTTTGTTAAAGAATTGTAGAATTCTTACATACAGAATTAAAAATAAAAAGTAGACAAACCTGAATCAATTGAAAGAAAAATTGAAAATAAAATCGTGACTTCTGTCAATTAGAAGTAAAATTATCCAACAATAAAAAATTAAACTGTGTCAAACTTAAAGTTTTTTAATAAATTTTGGACGGGCATACGAATCAAAATAAACAAAAAAATAATAAATAAATAAATAAATAAATAAATAAATAACCTTTTAAGCATTTCGGGTTCCAGTGTGGAAGTCGTTATCAGACATAATGTTTTAAATGTTTATTTTTTTTTTAATTTTTATTACAAAATGCTATTTACTATCATGAAAGTGAAACACCATACGTTAAAAACGAGAAGTGAAAAAAAAGTGATGAAAATTTATTTACTTACTTAGTTTTTAAATATTAAGTTAATTCTTCCATTTCATTTAATTCCAGTAATTTTATTCTTCCTGTGCAGAAAACTTAATGGATCAAAGTACAAAATGCAGTCATATTGCAGAATCTTGAAGGTTGTCTGTCTGTCTGTATGACGTCAAACGAAGTCTTCGAGGAAGTCATTCCTAGTTGAAGAGAGGAATCCAGGAGAGCGTTTAATTTAAAAGAGCCATTTTTAAGGAGTCATTAACAGCCCGTTCTTCTCTTCAAGGTATGAATGGGGGCGGACTGCTCCATTTCATTGGCCCATTCCTGTTTTTTAATGATGCAGTATTAAAACGTTAACATTTATCCCTGATTTTATTAGGATCATTAATCAATCCCAGCTGACAAAACGCTGCCAGAGGAAATCTACTTATAAGGCCTATAGAGTCTCCTACTAATACGCTGTGATGATTCTATTGGCTCGCCATTGCACTGTGTATCTTCTGAACATGTGACATCTTTAATCGCTGTTACAGTTACGACCTTCTGATAGCTATCAACCTTAGATGAACGTAATATACATTATAAATTTAAAATACTTTTTCCTTGCAACTACAGCATTCAAATTAGGAAATGAAGATTAAGATAGAAGAAGCTACTTAAACTTCACGATCTGTAAGGCAAACTTTAAGGTATTTAATTATCCTTAAAGTTTAGTCATCGAAAGAACCACTCTTAGGACAGCTGTTTCGCACATTATATGTCATTTTTATACAACAACTGAAGATTTAATTCAATAGGTTCAAAAGGAATTATAATAAAAAGAAATAGAAAAATACGAGGATCGATCATAAAAAAGTTTAAAACCGCCAAAAATTAAATTTTTGAGTTATCCATAACGCCAGTCCGAAACATCTGATAAGAAGAGGGCTGTGCTGCTCATTGCTACATGGTCTTTCTCATGTGTGCCGTTGGAGGTGCGCGCTGTTATTTCAAAATAACGATCTGCTTTTGGTCGGGCATTGTCACATCGTCGTTCAGAAGACCAGGACATTTCTTCCTGATGCTTTTATGCAATTTCTTTAAGGTTTCAATAGAGATGATAACTGATTTCTATTGAAACCTTAAAGAAATTGCATAAAAGCATCAGGAAGAAACGTCCTGATCTTCTGAACGATGATGTGACAATCCCCGACCATACGTTATACGAAACTCAAAGAACTTGCTGCACGATTTCTACTGGGAGATTTTAGGACATCCGCCATACAGTCCGGATTTGGGTCCCAGTGATTTTTATCCGTTCAGTTCCTTAAAAGAGCCCATGTCAGGTCGACGCTTCACATACAACGAAGAAGTCCAACATGATGCAAAAACAGTGGTTACAACAGCAGGACTGACTTTTATGTGGCTGGGATGGACAAACTTATCAAACGTTGTGATAAATGTCTCAATCGTGAAAGTGACTTTATAGAAAAATAGTGTATCTGTGCCACTTTAGGACACCATCTCATTTTCTTCAATAAAGGTTTGCTTTTCGTACAGAAGCTTTCTAAACTTTTTTTTGATCAACCTAGGTAATTAGTACCCACAGAAAAATTCCCGCCCTCTGCCGGGCATTGAACCTCGCTCCTTCACCTTGCAGTCCAACGCCTACACCACTGTTCCACTGGGCCCACTTAATTTACTTGTTGGAAATCTGAATTCCATGTAATCTCCATGAAACATCCTGGAATTCTGAGAAAGTATCGGTTGCCTTTGTCTTAAAGAAAACTGCGATCACAAGATAAAAACTAACTTACGATAAAAAGATAATGAATACTAAATTCTTTTTAGAAAATATTATGTAGGGATCAGATGCTTTTGGTGACATCCAATATTTGAGGTCCAACGGTGTGAAACATAGAAATGAAAACAAATCTTTATATAAGTTGTAATCCAAATATAAGTCTTTATATAGTCACATAATATCCCACTATTTTAACAAATGGAAGCAGTTTTGAATTTTTTTATAATTTGGATTACAGTAAAAAAATTCAGAAGTGAGTTATTAAGGTTTTGCTAACAATTTTACAAAATGTCGTTTTTTTTTCAGTTTCTCGAGACTGATATTTCTCACCTAATGTGCTTCCACTTGACATCATCAAAAGCAATGAGTTTTTCAAGTGGGTGGTAGGGTAGAGCCCTCAAGAGCATTAAAAGACGCATTTTTATTTTCACGTGGTTCCTTTTTTTTTCTCTCTGAGGTACCACCTACACCTGTGTGCGGGCACTTGTTCTAATCCACGCGTCACAGCTCGTGCATGTCCAAAGTGGTGACCAGCAGCCCATGTAATTGCCCCCGATGTGTAAGCCGAACTCTATTCTCCTTAAACCACCCCCGACAGGCTATTTTTATTTCTTCTTTATTTTTTGCTACTCTGTAACGACCTTTGCCGCGTTTTTTTCTTTCTTTTTTCTGTTCCTTCTTGAAGTTGGCGGTGGCAAATTCCCATACACCCCCACACGATTCGCTTGCAGCCAGAACCCACTCCAACTGTTCTGATCTGTTTACAATTTAGATGAACACTACTGCTGTTGCTTACGCCATCGTTTCATACTCGACTTCAGAATCTAATGGGGATAATTTCTGTAATATCGCTTGTCTATATTTTACTTCCTGGCTCACTGATTACACAATTCCATCTAATTTTTTTATTCTCCTTTTCTTCACCATTACTTCGTATTTTGACTTTATATCGTTCTATTTTTACGTGGGTAGCCAAATTATGAAAAGACAACGATTTAAGATCTCAAAAGATTATCTCAATATAAAGCAATGCCTCCATCGCCTCTTATTATTTGCAACTAATGAAATTGATTTCAGTGAATTTCGATTCTAAAACAGTAGAATTTTACTAATTATCAGGTTTTTTTGAAGTTATTATATTGGCACTCTTGGATTAGCTTCACAAAATTCGAATTGGAGCTCAAACCTTCCAACCAAAAATCATTAATTCCAAAAAGGTCTTTTAAAATGTCTTTCTTAATATGATTCTTTTACATTCTGGGCATCTAAAACTTTGTTTCTTAAAAAGTTTTCATCCCATCTTGGAAATGGCTGTCCTAGATGTCACCACAGTCAACTGCCTCCTCCCCTACTATGTTACTCTATTAAATTAATAGAAGAATAACAGGACTGAAGTGATTCACCCTCTCACCGATTATTATAGTTTATAACAAGAACCATTAGTTCCTGTCGTCTTCTTCATTTGTAATTGTTTAGAAAATCATTTAATTGTTGGACAAAATGATTTTTCATAAATATAAGTCAAGTATTTGTATGATTTTTTTTAGTTAGATATCAACATTAGTTATTTTTCTTACTTTTTTAAAGAAGTTATAAAACTTTTATATAAATTCACAAATTTCGTGAGTTTGGTGACAGTACACCATTACGATTCAAATAAGCTTTCTTTAAGTTTTTTTTTTTTTTCTTTTTTAAGAAACATCTAGATTTATCAAAATACTGTTTCTTTTTGATTGGTTGGATTCTATAGTTTTATCGAATTTCTCTCTATGTATTACATTTTGTAAAACGTGCATTTTAAAGATAAAGGGATTTATTTGTAGTCGGTCTTTTTGTTTTCTTTTAAGTGGCAAGAATTTCGAAAATTCAGCGAATGATTTAAAACCGTATCTCTCTTTACTATTAACCTCAGCTCCTTTTTCCATCACTTCTGAACCGCTAGATGGATTTTGCTGAAACTTTGTATTCACAACTAAAGATTGGAAACTATCTGTATTTTGTATTTAAAATCTGTTCCAAATAGATCCATGTAGAGAAATAAGCGCGAGGACAAAACTTACCATAGGTTAAAACTTAAGCAAGATTTCTTATAATGAATATTATTATCCGAACGCCCAAAGATGAACCTCCCAGAATGCAACGCAGATGATAGATTTTCCTTTCCTGGCCTGTCGGTCGCATTCAAATGTAAGAGAAAATGACGGTCGTTGATTCATATTCACCATTTCGACGAGGAAAATGTCTCAAAAATCAAGTAGGGAAATTATTCTTAACGTTGCTCGTCAATTTCAAGAAGATGATTGTGAGATTTTTGATATTTCCTATTTTTGATAATTGATATTGATATTTTCTGCTGAGCTTACGGCATTGATACTGGAGAAATTAGTCAATGATAATGTGTTTGCGGGTCCAACTTTCGTCGCGACGATAATAACATATATTTCATAAATGGATTTGCGGAAAGGATTTATTTTGATGTGATTAAAATGGGACTTAAACAACTTAACTCTTCACGAGTATTTAATTCATTTAGTCTTTAGAAGTTGTAAATTTCTACGTGCGTGGTTTAATGCATGTATACAGTAGTAAAAATAAGGATGAAATTAAGGCCACCACACATTGAAGTTTAAAAAACTAATGTGTACAAATTACACTTGTACTTTGGTGGATCACCACCGCCTTTGTCCACCCTGAAAGTTGTTAATTTGTATATAAAGATTTTCAATGTGTGATGGCCTTAATTTCATCGTTATTGTTTAAATTCTACTGTTCTAGAAATAAGCAGGGAATTTTGTTTTATTTCAAGCAAACACAAACAAGTAAAAAAATAAAAAAAATAAATAAAGAGTTATTAAGAAATAAAAATTTATTTTAAGTTTTTTTCAGGATATTCTTTAAAGAGATTGATTATTAATTTCAGTTTTCGTATTTTGAATTTAACTCATAGATAGAATTTTGAGAAGATCCTATTTCTAATTATTCGTGAATCGATCAAATGGTTTCAGCTTTTCTAAAATGAAAGAAGAAAAATGTATAATAAAAATATTATTGTAATCTTACATTTTTTACAACCGAACAAGATAAAAATAACAGTTCTATATCCGAAGCAAACATAAAAATAGAAGAAAATTTACAGTGAAAACATGAAAAGAATGAACAGTTTCACAGCTAATATAGCAACTGTCACAAGATCAATTTTTTTTTAGCCAATTATTTTTTAAACTGGCTAATAAACATAAAACATTGAGATTTTAAAGAGAGATATCTTATTTTACTAAAAAATAGGACATGCTTTTTTAAAATAACCTGCAGTCATGGGTCAATGTTTCTTGAAGAGACGCATCTTTGGATTGTTATTGAATAGGTATGACTCAGCATTTTCTGCTCTTTATAAATATTAGTTAATAATCATTGCTTTATCTTAAAAAATAACCAAGACACTAAAATTGTTTACATTTTTGAGAATAAAAGTAACCAATAAAGTTAATTAAAATTTAAAAAAAAATTAATATTTGACGTAGTTCCTTTGACGATTGTTAGGCCATTGGGTGCTAAATCAATCAAAATTTTAAATTAATTTTATTAGTTATTTTTTCTCTCAAAAGTATATGTATGTGAACCTTGCACGAAAATGTTTGTATTGAAGAGGAGTTTCCGCATGGGAACTCGAAAGGCTCCACAGGATGTAAAGTTATTTTTAATTTTATAAAATTGTAATCATCTTTTTAATGTGTTGGTTATTTTTTAAAATGGAAAAAAGTTTTTGAACACGTAAAAGAATTTACTAATCATTGCTTTAAAAGTTCTTATCCTTTGTGTATTTTTAATTATTGATATTAATTGAATGATTAGAAAGAACATTGTTGTTTGAATTTTTTCGGCATTATATTAGAAAACAAAACCCTTACTTCAGATGATTACGAAACTAAAAATCAGATTTTGGGCAAATTGTGTGTGAATGTAGATTTAAACGCAAATATCGTTTAACATGATTATCTGTATATTTAATGAATACTTAAACTTTTAAATAACAATTTAAATATAACATTACACCATTTTAAATCTTATTCCTTCAATACTCTTTGTATCTGGTGTCCCTCAAGGATCCAATCTAGGTCCGTTATTGTTTAACTTGTATATTATTGAACGTGATTACCTGTATATTTAATGAATACTATAACTTTTAAATAACAATTTAATAATAACTCAATAACGTGATTATAATGTTATAGTATATTAGTATTGAGTTACTTTATTGAAAAGGAAACTCAATAATGTTGAGATAGACTCGAAGTTATTTTGAAGAAAAAGGCTTGAAAAAGATATAATTTCGCGAAATATCGCGAGAATATTACCAGAATATTGACGGAAGAAGATTTAAAATGGTGTAATGTTATATTATATAAATAGAATGTCATAATTTATAAACAGTTTAAATATTTAAATTTATCTAGACTTAAAAGCAATAAAAACTACATTCACACAAATCTTTCGCTTTTTGAATGTTTTCAATGAATTAGACTCTGAAAATGATGTAATATTTGTAAATGTATAATTCACTGAAACAAAAAGAAAGCTTTAATACATTGTAGTATGTTTTTTAAAACTAAGAGTATACATCCCAAGAGTATACAATATAACAAGAGTTTTTCTCTTCCTCTAAGAGCGGAAGCCAAGTGGACAGGCGCTTGACTGCAGGTTGGAGGGAGACGGGTTCAATCCCAGACCTCGGTGGATGTCGGGGATTTTTTCCACGCTAAATTAGCCTCCAAACGGTTCTTAGGATCTATCATCTGTAAGGTTATCATCTGTAAGGTATCCCAGGTTTCTTTCCCGGGGATACAGGAAGGCGAGCGTTGGACCGACCACCCGACCACATCTCAATCCCAAGGTCAAGAACCGTGTGCCCTACCTCCATGGACCCTAGTGGGATATACCTAACCTAACTATAAAATAAAAAATACAATCTAAATAAATAAAAATTAAGCTCTTCAAAATAAAACTTCATAAACCTAATTTTGCTTTAAATTTCCCCGTTTAAATCAAGTTTTGTTTCATTAATATTTTACAAAGTATGGAGGGTAAGTTGCACAGAAGAAAAGAAATACACAATTATAAATAAATTAGAAACTACTTTTAGAAATATCAAATGTAAGCGGACTTAATTATACTGTAGGATATTTAAAACCTTAACGAACTGAAGATTCATCAATCTGGTTACCTTGTAAGCAAATTTTTTTGTTCTATTGGATGAAGATGAAATTTCGTTTAAAAAAAAAAATTGAAATAACCTATAGGTTTATGTTTTTTATCAATTTAATTGTATTTTCTCGGTATTTTTTTTTATACTGTTATTTCAGTTAATATTTGATCGTAATATTAGTAGATGAACATCGTCTATGATATCATTAATATAGTAAATGTTTCCTGATTAAAAATTGCTTTATTTTTATTTTTGTTTATTATTTATTTATCTACGAATTCCGTCTGGTAAACTAGAATGCATAACAGCTGTAACCTTGGATTAAGAAAACAAAAAACAAAAGAGTACAAAGAGATGGAAATATAACTCATATCCACTATGAGCGCACTTTTCCCACTCTGCGCAGTAGGCGATCAGAACGAAGGGTGGTCTGCGCAGGGGCATTTGACGACCTGCGCTCGCGACACGCACGTGCGCCGGGCAGCTTTTTCGCTGCCACCGCCGCATCGCTGGTCCCGCGTCACTGGTTTTTGGTGGAACTGATGCACTAAACGTAAAGTTCACTTTCTTACCAATCGACCTTACATACCATGTGTTGATGCTCCTACTTTCGCCCCAACTCCAATTACTCTTCCTTTTTTTCCCTTAATCTTGTTTTTCTATCCCATCTCCATCAGCCCATGTTTTCATTTTTTTGTACTTTTTTATTTTTAATATTTATCCCTTTTTTTTATTCCTTTTATGGCCTCCTTTATTATCGTTCATGATGTAATTTTTTTTAAAACTTATTCTTAATAAAAAAAACAACAACAAAAAAAAAACTAAAAGATGTCTAACTTAGTCAAAAGCTTTTCTAAAATTTCATAATCAAAAATGCATTACAGAGCTTCTAGTAAATAGAAAATACTTTCCTAAGAAGAATTTGTTTAAAACAAGAGTATTTTAATTTAGGTTTGAAAATGATCTTTAAGAAGATAAAG
>JAFIDM010000004.1:9800999-9826671 GCA_023159025.1 Thereuonema tuberculata | reverse complement strand
ACCGGTCAATGGTGTCCCGCTTTGCCAATGTAAAAATCTGGTCACCCTATTAAAGGTCATTACAGTCACGGCCATCAAAGACGGAGCCATGCAAGACTTAAGGCATTTCAACCTTTTTCAGTGATATAATAATATGCATGATAAAATAACATGCTTGTTGTATTTGCTTTTCATATTAAGTAAAATGTAACTTTTATGAAAGCAAATACTTATCATAAATATTATTAAACATCATCCACCAGAAAATAAATGTCATAAAAACTACATTTATTATCTGAAAAAAAAAAAAACGAATTTTCAAGGAGATAATACTTATCACTTTCCTGCAACATTACCATAGCATATTCCAAAACCATGTGGTTTTTTCGTCCATGTGGTTGATAGAAGACGAAATCAGCAATGAAATAACCGACAAACAAGGAATTTTGAACAGATGGAAGAAGTATGTAGAAGAATTATATGAGACAGGGAATCGTCCAGATTACTTAGCTATAGAAGATGAAACAGCTGTATCAGAAGACGAAAAAGAATGTTGTATTCTAAGGGAAGAAGTTGAGCTAGCGATTAGGGAAATGAAGAATGGGAAAGCAACAGGAGTTGATGGAATACACATTGAGTTAGTAAAATGCTTGGGTGAAGACAAGAAGCAAATACTATCATTATGCAATGAAATATATGAGAAAGGTGAATGATTTCATGGAAACAGTATTGCTACCAATACCGAAGAAAAATAATGCAAAGAAGTGCAGTGAGTTCAGGACTATCAGCCTTATATCGCACTCAGCGAAGATTCTTCTGCGAATACTGAACAGACGTTTATATTCTAAGGTGGAAGGAGAGTTGGAAGAAGAGCAGTTTGGTTTTAGGAAAGGAAAAGGTACGAGAGATGCAATTGGACTACTGCGAACAATCGGCGAAAGATATCTAGAAAAAAATAAACACGTATATGCAGTATTTGTGGACCTGGAAAAGGCTTTTGACAGAGTGGATTGGAATAAACTTATGGAAATCTTGAAGAAAATTGGTGTGGATTGGAAAGAGAGAAGGCTAATAACTAATCTTTATATGAAACAACGAGTGAAAGTCAGGATAGGAGAAAAATTGTCAGAGGGAAGTGGAATAGGGAGAGGGGTGCGACAAGGATGCCCTCTATCACCTACGCTGTTCAACATCTACTTAGAGGAGTTAGTGAAGAATTGTTTTCAGAACATGGGAGGGGTGATAGTAGGAGGAAGAAGAATAAAGTGCATAAGATTTGCTGATGATATGGCATTGTTAGCAGAAGAGGAGATGATACTAAGGGATATGCTACTGCAGCTGAATGACAGCTGTGAACAATATGGAATGAAGATAAATATAAACAAGACAAAGACTATGGTTATCGGAAGAAAGACAAAGAAGATAAACATAAGTATTCGGAATGAGACATCGGAACAAGTGAACAACTTTAAATACTTAGGGTGTACTATAAGTGGTGATATGAACTGCTGCCAAGAAGTCAAGAGGAGGATAGCAATAGCAAAGGAGGCTTTTAATAGGAAAAGGAGCATCTTCTGCGGACCTCTGGAAAAAGAACTAAGGAAGAGACTAGTGAAGTGCTTTGTGTGGAGTGTGGCATTGTATGGGGCAGAAACATGGACATTACGACGCAGTGAAGAGAAACGACTAGAACCATTTGAAATGTGGATATGGAGAAGAATGGAGCATGTGAAATGGTTTCTTTTTCCGTAATACAGAACTATAAAGTTTCACAGATCTGTACAGTCATAATACTTATACAATCTTTAAAGGAAATCAAATAACTTTTTTATTTCATGAGAGTTAATACTGAAATACTGAAGCCTAATGTTTACCGATTCAAATTTTGACTAATTTTCTGAAAGATTAGAATATTTTTAGCTTGGAAACAGTTTACTTATTATTATTATTATTATTATAAAGCATTAAATTACAAACAAGGTAATTAATGCTTTTAGACAGTGTCAAAAGCAAAGCGGTTCCATAATAAGCACAATTATATAAACAAAATAATTAAAAGCAAGAGCATATAAATGCAAGACCGTTCCTTTATGTTTTACAGGCAAGCTGTAAACTAGGGGCCGCTAATGCAATGCTTAGTGCATCATTTGGATATGTTTAAGAATTTATAAAACAATACGTCTGTAAATATTAACAATGACGTCCTATTGGCAATTGTTAGTATTGTTATGTATGAAGCATCAGTATTATTACTGTGTTCATTGTTATTATTATCACTAACACTGCTATGGAAAACGTTAATTTGGGGGGGGGGAGTCAGGGAGTGGTCGTACAGGTCTGATTTTTTTCTACGTTATCACTTACTTTTTGATGCTGAACACAATGGTGAAGGTTCATTCTAATATCTCTAACTGTTTGGCGCTACAGAGTGTGATATATAGTGTGACAGACAGACAACACAAAAGCAAGAGCGGTTCCCTATATTAACTGTAACATGGGACCGCTAAAAAGTAAAAATGAAAATTCATATCGATCTGTAAAAACTAATTGTATATCATTAAACACAAGAAGCAGTAAAAATCATAAACAAGTTCTATCCAGAATTATTTTTACTAAATCTATTAAGAAGTAATTCGGGCAATAACAGAAAAGTATTGTTTTCGTTCTGACCAGATAAACCTAATGTTTTTGCCCAACAATGCTAAAAACTCACCAGTTTTTCATAAATAAAGGAAAGTGGATGTCATTTTCTCAAGTTTAAGGTTGATTTGGTCGATAAGGTTGTCTATACTTCTTGAGTTTCATTTGCCTCTTTGAGTTTCCGTAATTGTTGTAATTTCACTGAACTTTGCAAAAATTACAATTTGGTTACGAAATACCCTTAGTCTTCATAGGACAGAGATACAGAATTTTGATTTGATTGGAATATTATGGAGTGATAAAACTCACAAACGACTTACATAGCCAGAAGGTTCTTGAACGAAGAATTTAACGTGTTTTAATAACAGATGTCACTGAGATTCTGAGCTATGTAAGTTGGGTCTGTTTAAAGATTCTTTCATTTGATTTCGAGGTTTGCCATTTCGGATGTAGACAAAACACAAACGTTATTTCTTTGCACTCAAGGTATTATGTGACCTCCTCTGTTCATAAAATTCATTCAACACAAGTTATCAGACATCTTTCCAATTGTTAGTGGGAATTCAAGAGCAACATATTAACCAGTACATCTTTCAGAAGACACTAAGTGTGGTCCCATTTCATTCAGTTGAAATGTAGGTAAACCAAGCTATCAGTTTTCATTAAGAATTGTAACCAATCACCGTTGCAGATGTCCTTCTTTGCCTCTTGGAACTTATTCTCCTTTGTCATTCTGATTATTCTTCAAGAATAACCTTTCTGCTGATATGCTACGACTCTTTCATTTGTTATCTCTTGTATAACACTTGGGAAATATTAAACTTGGATATTTATTCTCATTTCCAGTATACTTGGTACACGTGAAACTAGATGGAGAGAATGGGAGTTCCAAAATAACGAATATGTTTGATCACAGACCGTGGGGGAAAAAAAAGCTATCTTATTCCTTGTCAACATAAGCATTGTTCGAAATATACTTTAATAAGCGGTCAGTGTATTAGGGGAAATGATTATCAGCTAAAACCAATCGATTTGATAATGTTATAAGAAATATAACCATGATAATAGAATAATAAAGGAACAAAAGAAATTACAGTGAAAATAAGGAGATAGGAGTTGAAAATGATAACATTAGAGAAAGAAAGAAGAGTGAGATTTGTAATAAAGGGAATAACAGAGAACAAGATAATGAAAGATAAATCTTACTGCACAATTGTTAATGCTTGATACGAAGACTCTAAGAATAGAAAATACATGTATTTGTGTAAAGTCTCGGAAACTTAAGAATTGGAATGGGAACAGGAGTAAGAAATTCTTAATCAAATCAAAGTGATTTCATTTCTTGGAATGGATAGAGAATCTGGTAAAGATGAAAATGAACTGAAATGGAGACTCTAAAGAAACAGAGGAAAAAAGTAAAATGGAAAGTTGAGCTATGGAAAAGAAACAAAAATATTAAGAATACGGTAAAGAAATTTGAAAAGAAGTTTGAAAATAAATGACATTAAAACAAAATTGAACAAAATTAAAGCAATAAATAAAGAAAGAAATGTGCGGAAGAATATTCTTTCCATTAAAGAGGCGGAAGAAAAACACAGGAAGTTAAATCTTGAAATACTAATGCAATGTTATCCAAATACAGGGAAATAGGAAACATATTTTGCTGGGCATAGCAAAAAATCGAAAACAATTCATAAAATATTTAAAATGAAGTTGACAGAGAATGAAGAAAAACTTCTGGCAACTGATAAACGGAACAATTTAGTGATATTGAAGAATAGAAAAATAATTGTAAGGAACGATTGGACATGCTAAAAGAGGAACATATATATAAGGACAAATAGTGTAATTAATTAATTCAATTAGTCCTTCAATTGAAATCCAAGAGTTTTGATTGTACTCGTAGCTGTTAGTAACTCTGGTTCTCGTTGAAATAGAAATGGGACTCTTTGTTCAACGACCAATTGTCTCAATATTGTATAATATTTATTATTTATTAGGCCTTCCTGTTTTATTAATAATAATGATCGTAATGTGTTTGTCTTGTTTTTAAAGTGTTGTCTTTTCATGATTTTTGACAATATTTATGATGTTGTCTTGTCGTTTTTCACAAATTTAAAAATCTAGTCATAAACACTGTTTCAGATTGAAATTTCTACAAAGTCAATCAATTCAATAAATTCTTATTTAATCTCTTGCAAATAAGATAAGAATTTATATAAAAGTAATTTAAAACCTTCTCATAATCCATTATCCTTTTATGTTTTCCTAGATTCTTAAGTAACTGACGATTTTAAGTCAAATGGAGATTTTTAATGAAAGATCTTCAATGTACGACTTGTAATGAATAACCCTCTATTAGTTTGGCTTTTTTTAGCGATTATTTTGGAAAGTCTTTCTCAGTTAACGTAACTTGTTTCTGAAGGAGGAGTGGGCTATGACACTTGGATTCAATGAGGGATTTCCCATCCCGGGTGATAGTCACTCAATATTTTGGCCCAGTCCTTTGGCCTTTTTCAGGAGATGTTGAGCTTACATGAAGTTTGGTGCTTTTCCTTTGTCACTGTTTAGCAGAAGCTGTCTCCGTGGCCTCCTTCATGAGACCATGACAGCCTCCCTTCCTGAAATTGAAGAAGGCCCTAGGGATTGGACCGAAAATTGAGTGAACATTACCCAAATGGGAAAAAATCCTTCAATGAAGAGTATATTCAAGTCTTTCTCAGTTATTTCAGTGACACATATCTCTTTTTACTTTTTCACTTGCATCTTTTATTATTTCAATTGGTATTCGCGTTGAATTGGAACAGGACAGAGCCTTTCCTAAGCTTAAAGATAAAACCACGGTCAAATTCAACTTGGGTTATGTGTAAAGAATTCTCGTTAAAAGTATTTGATTTGGCTCTTTTTTCCTATTGCTTTTTTGATTTATGTAGTTCTAAAATATAAACCAAAGTTATTCTCTATTCCTCTTTGGAATCAATACTATGGTTTCATGTTAATCGTTTGTAGCCACATTGCTAATAATATTAGATACCTAAGAGACAAGACTCTTTCCAAATAGGAAAAGAAAATATTGGAATCCTTTAAAAGCAGGTGTTGGCAATGAATTCTGGATACAGTAATGAGCAACAATAGGATTCTTTGAAACAGAATACTATGAAAGAAATCTGAAATGGATACATAACATCTTCTCAAGCAGAATTATTTCTCACCATAGTAGTTCATCTTGAGAGATAAAGCTGAAAAGTCAACCAAAAAATGAACAATTATGGAAGATTCTAGACCTAGAAGATACAGCGATACTGAAGACATTGACTGTTCAGTGAAAATCTTGGAGACATGTCTATGTCTATACTACAGCCAGCCATCCTTGACCATAGGATCTGAATTATAATATAATACTTATATAATCTAATATTATTGTTTTGATCTTAATTCAACAAAATCCTGAAAAATTATGTAAATTTTGGACTATCCAATGTTATTAGATTTTCGTCTATTGCTTCTGAATTACGATAAACAGAATTGTAAACACGTTTTTTAACGGAGTAACAATTTTTCAAATATTTTTCAAACAGAACTTCTGTAAAAAATTTAATTTAAAAAAAAACAAAAACAAAAAAAAACTGGAAATTACTTTCAAGAAACGACTCAATCTATCGTTACAATTCCATGACGCTTTAAAACAACTCATTTTGAAGTCATTGTCCTATGTTAGTTTTTTAATAAAATTATCTTAAAATCAACGAAGAGATTTGCTACTTGAATCAGCGGAATATAGTAAAACCATTATCAGTAATGCTAGTACCGGGATATAATTCTTTGCATTGTTGTTTTACTGATAGAAGATCTAAGATATATCTCCAACTGTTTAACTCTTTTATATCAACCTCTTTCTTCAGATCAGCGTCTTTGGAGTTTTAAAGTAACTAACTTCAAACTATCTTCAGTTATTTGCTTTATTCTATCTCATCTTTTTATTCACTGTATGCTTTATTTCATCCAGAGAATTTCTAGACTTCCTCAGAATTCTTTTTGAAAATTACATAGATTCAAATTTTTAATAATTACAAATATTTCCATGCGACTTTGTTTAAAACAATTTACAAACATTTTCATGCCTACTTTATTTTAAACAATTTATAATAATTTCCAACAATTTCAAGTGAATTTCGCTTTATTTTTTAAAACTTTTTTAAAACTTTCTATTGAATATTTATTCATTTGCAAACATTTTACCTTATTTATGCAAATGAAACTGTTTATAACAAGAGTGTCTGTAATAATCAGTCTTGTTTCTCTGTCTTTGATCTGAAAAAGGACTTATTGGTCGGGGTTATGTTTTTAGGTTTGTTAAATATGAGTAATTATTAAAAATTTGAATCTATGTGTTATATGTATTATATCTTAAATAAAAAGGAAGCCCGAGGAAGTCCAGAAATTCTCTGGATGAAATCTAATGAATAAAAACGATGAGATAGTTTAAAGTTAAAGTAACTGAGATCTCATAGTAAACAAGAAATTTCTCCATCTAATATTTTATGTTGTCCAATCGTTACGCCCCCTTTTTTTTGGTCGAAGGCCCAGCAGTCGTAGGCGTCTATTTTAACAACATATTTTTTTAAGCAGGATTCTACAATACATCGTATATTATGAAAATTTAATTTAGATACTGGAATGAATTCCTAAACTTGTTTGTCGACATTTTTTGTTCCTTTGGGAAATGCAAAATAAAACTACAATGGAGTTACAACGAAATAAATGAAGTTAGTTGATTTTTTCATTGTAAGATAAGAAATTTTATGTTTGCTTGTTTTTTTTCTTTTTTTTTTTAAATTTTGGAGAAATCGTCAATGTGAAAAGCACTTTATCTCTTTTATTTTCAAACAATGCTGGATAACTAGTACAAAACCTTCAAACCTCAGGGATATTATTAGCTGCTTGTTTATTCCATTTGTGGATAGCAGTTTTCCAATTTTTGACAATCAACTCTGCTACTTCTACGTTCGGAAATTCTCTTTTATGTTAAGAATACAAAGCAATGCAGTTTTGCATCATAACACAGCTTCTTTCATTAGAGAGGAACTTCCTGAAACTTCACTTGTATCATCTGTCAGAGAATTTTCAGCTGCCGCTTAAAAATTGCCTCAGCTTCGTTGAAATCGAGGTAATACAGCTTTTTCTGAAAAATGTTCAATACCGAAATTGAACTGGCAGTGGACTATTAAACGTTTCTTACAAACCTGTATTCTTGACAATATTATAAATAACAAATAAAAATATTTCAGTAGCTTTGTTGTATTTTCTATGTTTTACTATCGAAGTATGTAAACAATGTATTTTCATGCACAGGCCTGTAGGAAATGTATTATATATAATGAATTTTATATATAACGAAGTAGTCGTTGAATAAAAAGCAAAAGATATAAAATTAAACCATATCGTTTCTTTATTGATTGAAAAATAATACTATTTTTACGTTGAAAGCAATTAATAATTCTCAATGAATACATTAATACAAGTGAAAAATAAATATTTAGAGAAAAGTGAAGCCCTCTTCTCATAATTTAACATTGTTTTTCGGAAAGTCCAATACAGCAAGTAATAACATTACCAGACTGTAAGAAAATACTGACATTTTTTTCGGCAACATTAATTATTTCTAAATGTTTCGAAAACCTGTTCATTTCAGTAATAATATACGAGTAGTTCATTAGAAAATTATCAAAAAAAAAGTTATCATTAAACTTACATAACTATGTTGTAGTTACTGTTGGAACGTGGAGAACATTGTTGTTGATAATGTTTTCAATATTACTACTCAGTGTGGCAAATATTCTTGAGTTTGATACGTACAGGGATTATTCTAACAATGACGATATCCCCGAATTAGTTGCAACAATGTGTCGGACACTTTTGAAAATGATTACAGTTTTCCAAGTTAGAACTATTAACATACACTTGTTGAAAGCCTCATATGAGCTACTAACAATAAATTCTTTTGCTATTTACTAGGCTATATTGCAGGCTTTAGATATGGTTGTATTTAGATAACATCTGCATGGATGACCTCATTTCCAGAGAAATAAGTTACTCTGCTGTTCCCTAATTTACTACTCTTTGTCAATGGGTTTTCAAATTAAATATGTATTTGAAAGGGGGGAAAAAAGTCACTAAATCATTTATATCTTTATTCAAATCTTTTTACTTTTTGTGGAACGCTTTTGGTGAAAAGGAAGACAAACTGTTCTTCAAAACGAGTTGTACTGTCGTTACTTCATATTTAATTTTATGTCAGTTTTACCTTGGGTTTGGGAACTGGTTTCTAAGTCGCCACCCCCTATTTGGTACGTTTCTTTAAAAGTCCCCTTTCTCCTTTTCGTTCTAGTCTTCCCTTTCGATTTTTTCTTTCATTCATTTTTCTTCTATTACAGTTTCTTGTGCGTAAGAAAGAAGCAGTGGTATAATATAATAACTGAAGGACCTTCGTGGGACTTCAATAGAGGCAGTTTCTTCTCATTGCGTATGCGCAGATCTCCCCGCTTCGAATTCAACTCTGTACAATAGTTCCCCGGACCCTCGATTGAAACGTTATCCCTTCGCTCAACAATAGACCAAGGGTCTCGTGGATGGCGCGAGCCAGGGGTCCCTCGCTTTGTCCTCTTGGAGACGCCACTTTACATGGGACACCTGATCGCCCAACAGCTGGCACGGGGCGACCGGACTCACCAACACGTACGTTCCGGATCGTCAATATTAAACATTCCTAAAGATCCCGTGTTGGCATATTCTACAAAGATATTATTTTCCTTGATCCTATCTCTTCAAACTAGAGATGAAAAGACGTTGATTCGTAAATAACATCCAAATGTTCCAAGAACAAGATTATGATGTAGTAATAGGATCCAGGTATTAAAACAAAGTAAAAAAAAAATTAAAAAAAAAAAAAACTTTCTGAAGAATTTTATTTGTTTATTATTAAATCTAAAGTTACAATTCATCACCAAATGGTTCATCAGTGTTTATAGATATGTGCTTTCTTTGAATAGATGCTAACAAGTTGTAAGTTGAATATATGTAGTTTAGGCTTAATCATTATTGTAACACAACACTAACATAATTAAACATATATTCTAGATAGACTTTACAACTCTACATATTTTAAATGATTACGGGAATAGTACCTGTAAATTTACAATTTGAACAACTTAACAACTTGAAAGAGTTGGAGACAATCTATATTAGGAATATCTAAATCTGATTAGAATACCGAATATCTTTTACAAACATTCTTGTCAATCATTTCAGAGCCGTCTTTTCATTTTCTCTATTTCTAAAGCAACGTATTGAGTTTTATTTCAATGTACTAGGCTACTTCTTTATTAATATTTATTAAATGTTTAAAAGTGAGCACAATGTTATTTTTTTTAAAAAAAAATCATATTTGACGAAAATACTTTAGTTGGAAGATTAGCTAAGAAGAACTGACACAGCAGAAATACAAACAGTTGAATGTTCAAGTGCGATATTATTTTTAGTCTTCTGATAAGATCAGCAGACTAATATTCCTGTTTTGTCTGTCCTGTGGACAAGTATCATTAGAATCATATTAAATTATCATTAAATTATCATTAAGCACAACAATCACAACAATCGCAACAATTGCGTCTTTTGCATTCGCAACAATCACATTTATAATGCAGCTCTACAACAATCACAACAATTACGCCTTTTGCATTCGCAACAATCACATTTATAATAATAAGGAAATTAAAGCAATATCAATTATATTTTCTTATCAGAAGACGTTGCGAAGCATTATGATTGGCTTACTAATCTCATTCCCTACCTTGTTTATTCATATGACTCTATTAAAAGCAAAATAAGTTTCAGACAATGCTGATTGTACGTTCTCTTGGAAATCACCATCATGGTAAATATTTTATCTCTATATCAGATTTATCTGTAGGGTACTCACCGCTTAGAGCATTTATTTTTACTTTTTATAAAAAATTACTGTTCCTTCTATTATTAATATTATAATATAGCAACATTTTGAACCGGTTATTGCTGTAACTTTATTGTTAGTATGAACTGATCTGGCTCTATTACTTAGTGTAAACTTGGATACATGCACTCTATCCAAACTCCCTTCTTCGAAATTCCTGTCAAACAGCTAGTGTCAATTAAAGTTTAAACAAAATTTTTAAAATTCGTCATTTATTTTTGTATTTTATATCATAAAACCACTTAATCTCCTCATTCATAACAGCGAGTCAAAGAATCTCGACTAAGTGATAGAGTGAAATTGATGTCAAATTCTCATGTTAGTGAACAGTGAACAGCAATACACCGTCTTATTTTAAACGATTTGGATAAGACTGAAATTAGAACTGTGTTTCCAACATACAGATTTATGTTTGAACCAGTCCATCTTAACATCTACTATTTGAATATTATGCTTCCGAACGAAGCAATGGTCGTTCTCTAAGATAACTTATATCTCATTGTAGGACATCTTTCTTTTATATCAATCAATGTTAGAAAGATGTAGGTTGAGCAACGGAAACATTTCAGAGGGTATCGAGATATTCGATTTTGATAAATGATAATTGTTTATTGATATCTTTATCTGTTTTATCTTCAAATTACCGATTGCTTTTAACAGCAGTTGGAATAATTACATTCTTGCTTTATTTGCCGTGGCCAAAGGTAGTTCTCCTTGAGTTGAACACAAACGATTTGATCGCATTAAATTGATTAAAAACTGATTCCAAAGAGATTTGCAGGATTCTGGAAAAATAATCGTTTTATTAAAGAAAGCTAAAATTTATATCATTAAATATTATTAATAAACAGGTTAGTTTTTAGTTGATAGTTGGAAGAAATACTGCCTGAATGTTGCAGGCATCTGAGACTGTTATATTTGTCTTTTTCCTAATTATTACTTTAAGAGACAAAGATTTAAATATAGAAATTTCAGATTGAGATTTAAGAAAGGTGAAAAATTCTCATTTATAGATATAAAAAACATAAGGTTCAAGTATTCTATAATTTGCGTCGTTGAATTAGTTACTTCACAAGTTATATATGCACAAACAAAAATGGGATTCTTATACGTATTCTTTGGACTACATTTTAGAATATAGCAACACAGGTTTCTAATTGATTTAATGGTTGTGACGTCGCTCAGTGGATTAGAATGTTCTGCTTTGGATGTTGTATGATCACTGTTAGTTTCTGTTGGTTTGAGAGATTTGAGCAGAGCCTTTCAATTACAGTTTTTATACTGATCAGTGCTGGATAAACTCATTGTCTGAGGAATTTTCGCACTCCGGGGTGAGATCTACTCAATATTTCCGTCCGGTATCTCGGGCCTTCTTCAGGAGATGTAGATTATTACATTAAGTCTAGGGCATTTCTGTGTTCAGTTTTTTTCCGTTAAGTTGTTTGCTTCTTTGAAGACAATGAGTTTATCCAGTCCCACTCCTTCATCAGAACCAAACTTTATGATCAGTGCACTTCAGGGGCATATATAAGGGGGGGGCCGAGGGGGCCCGGACCCCTCCCGAAATAATGAAGATATGTCTTCCGAACGTTTTTTTTGGTTGAACAGATAGATTTTCATTGTTTTTTTTGTTTAGTTGAATAGATTTTTTGGCCCGGGCCCCCCCCGAAATGTTCTCCCAACGTCTTTTTTTTTTTTTTTTTTGTTGAACAGATAGTCCATGGGGTGTCGGCCCCCCCCCGAAAATATATTCTATATACGCCACTGGTGCACTTAAGAAAGAAAAAAAAAATTGTGTTAATCCGGTTCGAAAGCAACTTATTTGTTTCACCATCACGTGTAAATTTGCTCACATTCTTTTCAATAATTAGCTTCATCATTTGAAAAAAAGCAATCGCTGGCAGTATAGATTTTTTTTTTTTTATTTAAAAAAAAAAAACCCTAATATAATAAAGTAATTAGAAGCCGTTCCGGCATGACCGAGCGGTCTAGACGGCGGTCTGTCGTGTGGCCGTTTTGTCGGAAGCTGGGTTCGAATCCCGGCGGTGGTATGGCTGTTTCTTTCTTCTTCTGTGTTTCGTCCGTTTCCACCTGGGACTTACTATCTCTGAGTTATTCTGGATGGGAGGTGAAGCTCGTCCCCATTCTTGACTTTCACTAGCCTCTCTCTGACGTTGTCAGATGGGCCTAGTTCTGTGGTCCGTAGTTGACCAAATTCGATGAAAGGAAGGAAAGTAATTAGAAGCCGTTCCGGTATGGCCGAGCGTTCTAGACGACGGTCTGCCGTGTGGTCGGTGTGTCGGATCTGGGTTCGAATCCCGGTGTTGGCATGGCTGGTTCTTTCTTCTTCTGTGTTTCGTCCGTTTTTCCCTGGGACTTACTATCTCAGGGTTATCCTGGACGGGATGTGAATCTCGTTCCCCCTTCTTGACTTTCACTAGCTTCGCCCTGATGTTGCCAGGTTGAGCTAGTTCCGTGGTCCACAGTTGGCCAAATTCGATAAAGGAAGGAAGGAAAGTAATTAGACCATTAACAACATAATAGGTAGATCTTTTATAAACATTACATCTGCCATATGTTATATACCATATTGTATTATTATTATTATTTACGGTTTGTATTATATTATTTACGGTTTGTTAAGTTATTTGTTATGAAAATATCAACAGTTAACTGTTCTTGTCTAAGAATGTATTATTCATTCAGTCTTTCATTATTTTTAGCCGATTATAATTTTATTTTTACCCGTAGTATCCGGCGCTGTCAAGGAAAGTTTATTATTTTTTCCGCTTTTATTCCCTCTGTTCTCTTTTCGAATTATCGAGAAGCAAGTCTTTCGCTGGACTTTCCAAATTAATCCACGTCATGATTTCCCAAAAAGAAAAAAAAATCGACAAAGAGAAAAAGGTAAAAGAAAATAAAAATGGACTCTTTATATGAAAAAACTCAAACAATCCTTTGATACCTCAGACTTTAAACAAATTATTGCGCAAATTCTAGTCCTCGCAAAGGTCAAAGGTCATGGGAATACTTAAATTTCAGACAATGAGAAGTTCGTTTTTTTGTAATATTTAACTGCTGTTTATTCACTACATTGATGATACATAATTATTATAATCATTTCCTTATATATTGTTCTTTATACCTGTCTTTTCGTATAGTAGATAGCATTGGTAGCATTCATTTTCAAATTCTTTCTATAAGGTCTAACTCTATCCTATTTTTTTTTTATTGTTGATAATGATTCCTTGACCTCTTATAGTTCAAGTGAGTCCACTTTTGAACTCGTATCATTAATCTCTATTATCGATTTCCATATAAGCTATGACAATAGTTTTTTGCAGTAATCAGTCCACATCATCTTTCTAATAGTGTTGATCTTATCTGAATCTTTTAATGATCTGTTAAATATTTGAATAGTTTTATTCGCTATTTACCACGCTTTCTTAATTACACTTTTTACTTTTAAAGAGTTTCTAATGTTTCTACTAATCTCTTTTGACTTTTCTATTTGATTTTTAACTTATTTGCCACCTAACGCTTAGCATCACTTTGGGTTTTTTCTTCTATCTTTCCTTCCTAAAGATACACAGGAAACTGTTCTTGTTCATTCACATAATTCACCCCCTTCTTTTCTACACCACTTCTATTTGTTATCTCTTTTTTATATTATTTTTTTTTTCTGATGTAAAACACGCCACCTTTGACATTGAATGCTTTTGAAGTATTCTGGTCACTGTCATGAGCACTAATAGTCCCAACAATATATCTGACGTTTAAATTATTTTGCCAAATAACTTTTAACAGTCCGTGGCGGCATGGCCGAGCGGTCTAGACGGTGGTCTGCCGTGAGGCCGTGTGTCGGCATCTGGGTTCGATTCCCGGACTTGGCTGTTTCAATTTCCTTTCCTGTGTTTGTCAGCCTCTTCTTCGCTTTCTCTTCGGTCTGACGTCATTCCTTAATGGCGTTCTGGGGCAGGCAACGGGAAACCACCGCAGTATCTGTTCCCTAGTAATGGGCGGCTCTCCGGTTGGGAAGCGCCTAGCGACAAGGCGTTGGCCTTTGGAACCAGAAAAACAAAATTTAAGAATGATCAATGATTGACGAATTAATCGTATCATTATTAATTACTTGGTTTAATCTGAAGATATTGCTATTATTTTAATTGTAATCTATTTGACATTTAGCAGAATTTTGGATTTAACTTCTTTTTTTACATACAGCAGTTCCCATTTTTGGGCATTTCAGTTTTTTTTTTTTATGTTGACTGTTTATTCAAAACAGATCACAAAAGATTGATAAATTCCCTACCAAAGAAGGTTATATCAAATCTGAAAATATGAATCCGTCCATTGATTCTGTAACAGGTTTTATCCAGAGATGGATGAGAACCCATTTCTGGGTGGTCCACACACCCACCAACCTTCGCAATAAATAGCAAAGAATATTAAATTGCAGTATGTGAAGAAAGAAAAATTGCTTGTAACTTCCCAAAGGACAAGAAAAAGCAATAAAACATGTTTTAGTTCCTTGAATATAGCGGCGGAATCTTTGGAATACCATTAATTTTTAATGTCTTTGAAACTTTTTTTTTGTCAATTAATTTATTATTAATACATAAAAATAAAAACTTACCAGTATTTTATAAATAACGACGGATCCTAATTTAGTTTGGAATGGATTTTAGTATTCTTTAGGCATTTTAAACAGTAAAGCTCAAGAAACCCTTTTTCAACCAATCTTGGTGATATATCCAGGGCACCTCGTTAAAGCTGCTTAAACATCGAATCTTTGATTCGAATCTTCTTTAAAGATGTATCATAAAAAGATTAAAACCAAATTGCGAAAATCTCTAAACGTTTACATTTCTTAAAGGGCGCCAATTGAAAGCTGACAGTTAACTGTACTCAGTGGCGTCACTAGGGGGGTGCGGGGGGTGCGGACCGCACCGGGTGACACCATCACAAGGGGTGACACCAAAATGCTTTTACAAGGTTTTCCTTTTTTTTTGGTTGAACAGATAATTTTTAGAAGGTTTTCCTATTTTTTTTTTTTGGTTGAACAGATAGTTTTAAAAGTTTTTTTTTTTTTTTTTTTTTTTTTTTTTGGGAGGGGGTGACACCATGAGCTACCGCACTGGGTGACACCAACCCTAATGACGCCTCTGACTGTACTCAAAATTAAGTTTTATAATAAAAAATTAAATGTTCCTCTTTCTGCTAGAGAACATTATGTTTATTTACAATTACTGTCCCTAAGCCAACCGCAAACAACCAAAAAGTATCTACACACTCAGAACCACTTGACTCTATACTAAAGCTAATATAAACAAAATTAGTCAGTCAGGCAAAACCATAGAATTGATTTGTATATATGTACAAATATATATTCTTATATATTCTTGGCAGTTATTAATAGACTACACTTAAAATCATGTCATAAGTCTTTTAAATTTGCTTCAATACTTCGTATTTTTTTTTTCTTAAATTGTACAACAAAATTTGAAGAGCCTGGGTACATCTCACTAAGACTCGGGAAGCTAATAATAATTCCTAAAGAGAGATCATTTTAAAGTTGGATTTTGAAATAACTAGTGATTCCTATATTTTATAATGATTTTAGGGCCTAGATCCAGTGAAATCCGCATTAGGCGTCGGATCAATCCCCGATGGAGATTGGGAGGTTTCTCTTAGAGCCTTAGAGTTCCAGCCTTCTCTAAGATGGGAACCGGGTTTCTTTACAGGGAATTAAAGCGGGCGAGCATTGGGCTGACCACCAAACTCAACCGCCTCTACCTTCGGTGCTCCTTGAGCCATGAGGGCTCACGTGGGAAACACCTGAGCGAAATACTATTTTAAAGTTATTATGTTTGAAAAATTTCATAATTTTAAAATTCCATTAAAATTAGAATTACAAAAACAATAAAATAATCAAAAATAATCTCGTAAATGTGGAACTTGAGTGAATACAGATTGGAATTACCTAATAACAATCTTCAGAGAATTGTTGGCACAAATTGTTTTGCTTTCTGAGAAAGTTGGAGGGTAGCAAAAAAAAATTACAAAATAAACCTCAGTTATACAATCGCAGGTTTTTAGATAATCATATCCAAGTTTGAGGTTCGAAACTAGTAATTAATTGCTAAATACATATTTGCTTCTATGTAGAAGATAAGAAATGTTGTTATCTATTGTTAAACGGTTTTCCTTCTAAATGCACTTGTCAAAAAGGAGTTTCTAATCAATTCAAACATTTTGTTCAGCGGGGAAAGATTTGTTTTGATTGGGCATTGCTTGGAAATCTTGCAGAAAGAAAAGTTCTTGAGAAATATCATTAAATTTTACATAAACTGTTTTTTTTTTTGTTAGAATCTCTTAGTTATGTTGTAGAAGCTCATCTTATCATTGTACTTCTCTGAAGGACTTATGGTATATTTGAACACTGAAATGTCTTGTATCACAGTATATAACATCATAAACCTGTGCATCAAAATATTGTTTGAAAATATATTAGTATCATTAATGAAGTCCTTAATTAATCGTTCTTTCTGCCGAACTTACAATATCATACGATAACAGAATTACAAATATCAAGACCTAATATTCACAGTCTTTTGTATTAGCATATTAGGATAAAAGCAATAATTGAAGACAAAAATTTAAAAAAAAAAAAAAAAAAAAATCCATATTTTTCTGTAAATTGTTTACAAATACATAAACAAAATATTTTATAGTGAGTGTAGCCTTAATGGTTTCTTATCTATATCGAATTCTAAAAACTGATGTAAATATGTTTCGATTCCTATTGGTATTCTTGTTAATGCAAGGGAATGTAATTAACACAGCGGCAATTTCAGTGATGTCTATATTTTGTTCTGTTTTATATTCTACAGAAACAACAACAAAACTATTGGCTCAGTTTCTGAAATGTCTTTCCAAATATCGATGTTGCAGCGAAACTCTCATCCAAAGTTGTATCTTCTTGGCTACATCAAATCTAAGCACTCAGTGGATGCATCTGATGTAGGCCTATTACTGTTCAGTGATGCCTATAATTTTCTAATCCCTTACATTTATTCTCTTAATTAGAAAAAATTCTCTGATTTGCTGTCTTTTTAACCAATATTATAAACTCAATGATTGAAATTCCGTATTATCCCATTTTCTTCTTCACTAGCAGAAACACAATTCACTATTCTGAATGCTTTTTGAATATCTATCATTTTTTTTGTTCAAATTCTGTTTTATATCGGTTAGTAATTCAAGTCTTCTCTCCATTTTTATCGTAAAAATTTCTATTTCATTCAACAATTTCTTTTTAATTGCCTTTTCTGTTCAATGTCTATTAATTAGATTTCTAAGAGTAATAATAATAATATAATAAAACTTTTTTTAAATTTGTGTCTTTTTGCCATCCATTAAAAAATATGCACAATCCATTTCAAATATTAAAAGTTATTAAATTATCGCAGTAATTTAAAGTACGTAAGTATTAATGTAGTTAATGATACTTTCGACGCCATCTTGTACTATTATTGAATTCCTTTGGATCGAACTTTGATTGGTTCTTTTCTATTAGTAACGGTGATTTATCCTCCACATCATGTTTATTGCAAGACTTAATAACGGAGTCTTCCGCCTACGCCGTGAAGGTTTCATCTCACTTCGATTATCATTTTATCATTCTTGAATTAAAATTGATAGAGACAATGATCAGTGATTGAAAATTTCTTGCATTTCCATACATATTTGCTTTTCGTACGTATCTGTGTCTTTTTTCTATTTTTTTTTTTTTTTTTTTGCTCTTTTAATTTAAAGACAACTTGATATTATAAGGTTTAAAGCTGAAGGTATCCCAAATTATGTGTATTTAATCCAAATTACAGGTCTGTAATTTTTCGTCGTGGATAAAAAGGTTAAAATCAGGACGTTTCAGCCTAACCAGTAGGCTATTTTCAACTTGATATTATAAGCTTTGCGTTGACGAAAACAAAATCATTTCGAATATTTTCGAAATCTAGATTCGCTGTGGTAAAGTTGGAATTTTTAACGAAAAATTTAAATTTTGGATCATTTTAGCTTTATGTGGTCATATTTACAGCAGCTGAGGTCTGATGCTTTCCTGAATATTAATCTGCTGTGAGGTCTATTTGACCTTCCTAGTTCGGTTGACTTGTGAACTCACCTGTCCACCCCCTGGCTAGATGGTTTTGGTGTTCTAACTTCTTTTTTTTGTTTTGTTTTCTTCATTTGAGGTCGAAATGATATTCTTTGAGAAAAATTACAAGATTTCTCAATCCTTAGTGTCTTTCTCTTTTCATGTCTCTTAAAAATGGGCCACTGTTGACGGCGCGCGCGGATGATTTATGGGGCGCGGGTTCAGCAAGAGACGGCCCTGTGTGACGGGCGGGAAGAGCTATTGCCGAACAGAAGACGCCTGGAAAGTTCGTGACCACAGTTGTTGTTTCCTTGTTACTAAAGGGGAAAACCGCTCTTCCTATAACAGATTCTAAGAGAAGGAGTGAAGGTGAATGCTGTATGTGGGTGGTATACACACCTAGTAGCCTTGAAGAACTGATAGATAGAGAAACATTCAAATTGCAAAAAAAAAATAGTAAAAGAAAGAAGGAAATTTCATTGGAAAAAAAATACAGAATCTTTAAAGCCATTAAGTACTAAAAACTAAACTTTCTTGAAAAAAGGTATTTTTATCAAAAATTAAAGTAAATTCAGTTCATTTTGTAAGGTATAAGTCAGATGATTTTTTTTTTTATACAAATTCTTTTTATTTATTTATTTTAATACAAGTAGTCTAATAGTTGCGAGAAGACATTCAATATGAAATTAATCATAATCCCTTCGTTCGTTTTGAATTTTAGCTTTAATCAAAAGCTAATATAAAAAGGTAATATTAAAATTCTAAAAAGTAAAAAAATAATGTCACAATAGAATTAATGTCAAAATTAAAAGGAAGTTTTGTTATTATTATGATTATTATTATTATTATTAAATTTGATGTATTTAAATGTGTGTAAAGCTTTGTTAATAATGCAATATTAATAATTATTATTATTATTATTATAATACAGCAAGTTTTGATAGGAAATCAAAGTTTTTTATAGATTAGATTTTCTTTTTTTTTAAGTTTCGCCATAAAAGCAGTGCATTATAAAGGAAGCAATTGTTGCAATTGTCAAATGATATTTTATTTGACCAAGTTTGAATATATCGGCAGCAGCAGGAGTTTCTTAAGATTTCTAACGAAACTGAACATAAATGCTAGAGAAACTTCATGACTATTCTAGATGTTTCAAATAATTAAAGAAAAATTCCGTTTTTCAGTGGAATGAAAGAATTTTCTCAATCAATGTTACAACTAAACATTAGTAATTAGGTTTTTTTTCTACAATTAAGTTTGTTAGGATTTTTGTTTATGTTTTTAATATTTTAACCTTTTAATCTTTTTAATTATTTTCCTTTTCTTAATGATATAATTTTTTCAGGTACTTCTAATTACCTGCAAGTGTAATTGTAGAGATTTGTTTTTGATTGGTACAGGAACGTGACCACAAATTTCGAGACATACCATTAATTAGATAATAATTAGCGGTAATTTAATATGCAAATTGTTTCTCTGTAGTTCCATATTTGGTTGAAAGCAGATGTGCTGTGGTAACGTATACTGCGCATGCTCCATACATACTTTCGTATTTCTGAAGGTAAATGAGTTAGACAGCACGAGCTATAAATCTTGCAACAGTGTCCTTATAGTTCACGCGATTTAAAGATAAGAATCCATTATAAGAATTCCAATTGCTTTGCTGGTATAGGAAAGACTTCTGGAAACTCTCAAGTTTCTTGAGTAGTAACTGTTTGAATTGGCTTACTTTTTTAGTTTTTAATATCGTGAAAGAAACGTGAATTAAAATTTTGCAGACATTGTTTGGTCTGTGGTTTTGTTCGAGAAATAAAGTGAGTCTAGTGAAAATAAATTTACATCATCAAAGTCGCAAAATTGAAATAATGTCTATTTTAATTGTCTGCTTGCAGTTTAACTAAAAATTACAAAGCAAATTAGAAAATCATTCATGAAAATAAAACTAAATACATAAAGCCTGTCTTAGAGGCGTTTGTTGGGTTTTTTTCCCTTCAGAAATATCTAGAGTATAATATGTTTTAAGATTGAAGCAAGGGTACTGAAGGCTATTTGTGAACGCATTACAATTGTAGTATTCTTTTTCCGTTTCTTGAAATTTGTTTCATTGAGTTTGTAATTGAATAATGATCTTCAAAACAGTAAAAAACATGAACCTTCAAAATTAACTGCTGATTGTATCTATCACTTTCGGTTGTCAAAACGCGAATTCAAAGTTACAGCACACAAAACCTTATTGTACTTTAATTTGAAGTTCAGTAATACAACGAGAAAAGAGAAGGAACAATTTAAGTAATTTGAATAATATTTCTTAAGTAAACAATGTTTTTTTTTTTCATCTTTTTCTGCTTCTTCTTCTTTTGCAGGAATTCTTCCAACTTCTTTGATATTCGACTCACTTTGTATGACTTTGCAGTTTCTTATATAAAAAGGTTTCGCCGGAACTCACCCGTTCTTTTCCCCATTTTTAGATGTTTCTTCCTGCTGGCTACGACGCGAGCGCAAAGGCACGTGCCTTGTGGCCTCGCGGACCGCGGGGTCAGGGCGAGCGAGATAGCACCCTCTCGCGGCCACACGACGGGCGCGTGCCAGGTCCCGCTGGCTTTCGCATGCCTTTGCACGTTCAAAGAGGTAAAAAAAAAGAAAGAAATAATAAAGAAAAATAGCTTATAAGAAATGCAAGAACTGCAGCGTTAACGTGAAAGAAATATAGACACGCCCTGACTTTAGCTTCGTCCAGACCTTGATTGCATTTAATTAAAGTCTTTAAAGATATCTATGAAGCTAATGACAATGTACACGAAGACAGCTACTATTTTACCAAAGAAATAGAAAAGCCAGTAATAAAAAAAAATTAATTTGCAATGTTTGACACAGAAGACGAAATACAGAAGAAAATAAGAACACAAACAAGGTTTAAATCTATTTCTAGAATTTCTGTCAGCATTATCATCGAACCAGATTTGAGCATTGCGTTGTTATTTGTTTAAAAGCAATTGAAATAGTAAGTGTTTCGGTGCTGACACTCTTGAATATGAAGACAGAAAGAAGCAGTGGCCAATTCTCAATCGACAATTCGCTGATGAATTGCAAGATGTGGATTTGAATCTCAGTAAGGTGCAAATGCATCCGAACTCTGAGAATAGCCTCTAAAGGTCTTCGACTTCTACCGTTTTTCCGAACTGCTATCCAATTGATCATGGCGCAGCATAGTCTCAGCACAGAAACAATATTCAAAACAATCAAGATGAAGAAGACAAAACAATCATCCAAGAAACCTAATTTTGTAGCAGCCTAAAGTATTCCAGGAGAAAACTTTCGAACAGATTAGAGATAAGCTTGTAAGTCTTTTCCTGTTCTTTCACCATGTGATCGCCTCAAAAATCATCCTCTCATGTTTGTATTCGAAAGTTGGCAAAATCACAATTATTTTTCTCTTTTTTTTTAATATTTTGTTTTTCTAACGAGAACAAGCTATTATGCCTTTTTTTTTTAATCTACATTCAAGTAATCAAAATTCTAAATAATAAAGTTTCAATATTTCAAAAATATTAATTGCTGATATTAATGAACATTACATTAATATAGTCTATTAATATTATTATTTATATTTACAAGTAGTGGAATATACTTTAAAGATTTGAAAAAAATCACAATATCTATTCTTTTTGAAAATAAAGTTTTTAGAGTTTTCCTTTTGAAGGAATATGAAAATGAGCTACTTATGAAAAAACTTATCTTCTTCTTAAATATATTTAACACAAAACTCATATTAAAGAAGTGTGATATGAAGGAGTTATTGTGAGTTTTGTGTTAAATGAAATACTTGATTGTAGTTTGGAGAAGTTTTGTTCGATCCATAGAAGAGGTCATGGACTTTCACCAATTTATCTTCTAAGACTGTCATATCCAGCCCTCTGCAAAATTGGGACAGCTTCTTCCTAGGAGAAAAGGAGGGCGAGCGTCGGTCTAGTCATTTCATCCCGTGGCATTAGTTTATTTCTCTGGGAACCTTACCTCTACCGTTCCCACAAGACCTATAAACGGAAGTAAACTTACTCTAATTTAAGTGTAATTTTGGAGGTAGTCCAGTGATATTGGAGGGCTGAAGCAGCCGTGTCAAGATTCATAGGTTTTCCTAAGTTATTTTTGTCACGGACGAGCTCTAGAGTCCCTTTAGCCCTCTGTAAAATGGGACCAAGATTCTTTTCCGGAAGTAAGGCGGACGAGCGTTGGACTGACCACGAATCTCAACTAATCCCGATGGTCATTGGTTGGAGCGCCCCACAAAGGTTTGTACGGGAAGTACCTATTTTGGAGATGGTAGGTGCTCCTTTGAATATTCCAAGTATTTATGAAATTAACACATCAGTTACAAGAAAAGACGAGCTACAGGAAGGGCGGCATATGGTCTTCCACTTGTGGAATCACAGTATCATAAATGAGGAGGAATTCTAGATAATCTTGTTTCGATTCGAAAGTACAAATATTTTTCATTATTAAACATCTACATTCAGGATTTTTTTTTCTTTAAACCTACATTTTCACTATAAAGAAAACAAAAACAAAAATGTGATACTGTCTCATAATTGGAATTATTTATGATAACACCCGACACGCGTCCATCATTATCACCTTAAATTGATATTTAACGACCTGACACAAAGTGGATTCCATTCATTTCTTCTTATTAATGACAGATTCGGTTTCAGGGTCAAGCGATTTTTTTTTTCTAATAATTTCTTTCTTTCTTTTTTTTTATATAAATTTAAAGATAAGATATTTTAAGGTCACTGGTACGGAAACACCTATAGTTTTTTTTATTCATATTTTGCTTCAGATTTCGAAAGGACTCTTTGGGATTCAGTTGGAACCTCTCACCTGTCTCATTGTCCTCCTCCCCCCTTCTTTCTCCCCGTGACCTAAAAATGAGATGGCCTCGTGAATTTCGATATCCGATTTTAGAGGACTATCACCTCTATGCTTTAGTATAAACATTGATAAAAATCTAGATAGTAACAAAACCTTCAAAATAAAAATTTTATTAAAAGATTTCAATATTTCTTTTTAAAGGCAACTTCCCCTAATTTAATCTATTCTTTGATTTTAAGTAATTTTTTTTAGTATCGTTAAAAAGATCAATTAATATAACATTTTTGAGGTATATCTGCATTGTTATTTCGTTTCAAAAAGAAAATCAGGTGAAAATCTTTCTGTAATTGGTCAGTAATAAAGCATCTGTGTTATTGGGAATTCATTATGAAGATGGTAATTTTTGTTTTTGCTGAGTCATTGTTCCAGAAACATGAATTACACCGAAGCTCAAGGTAAAAAGAAAATCTACAAACTTACTTAAATTTATTCTCTAGCAAAGCTTACCAAGACCTTTTTATTAAAGAAAGAAATACGATTAGATTTCAATTTAAAATTGTACTGCTATATTACTGCAGCGTAGGAAGAAGCATTTAGTAAGACTAAGTGGAGGTTGGTTTATTAGCGTTTATACAATTAAGGAAGTGGTTCTTAAGCTTTGTTTTTATTTAGCCAGATCCTCCGATACCTCTTAAGTAATGTCACTTATTAAACAGAGAAATATTTTAATTAAAAATGAGCGTGCGGAAAAATCCACCTGTTTGGATAAAACGCTCACCTGCTGATAACGACTGCTGTACAGGCTGCTTTGATTTTTGCCTTCGTCACATCTGTCCGACATTCATACGTCAAAAATCACAGATGCGGATAAGCGGACTTTAGATTCGGATTCCCCATCAAAATAGTTTAAGTGATGTAGATCTCCAAAAAGAAAGAAAAACAAGGTAGGGATAGCGATTAGTAAACCAATCACAATGCTTCGCAACGTCTTCTGATACATATAAGAAAATATAATTGATATTGCTTTAATTTCCTTATTATTATAAATGTGATTGCTGCGAATGAAAAAGACGCAGTTGTTGCGATTATTGTGATTGTTGCTGAGCTATGTTATAAGTGTGATTGCTGTGAATGCAAAAGGCGCAATTGTTGTGATTATTGTGATTGCTGTGCTTCTTGCAATTAATGATAATTTAATGATATTTTAATGATAATTGTTCACAGATGGATAGACAAAACGGGAATATTAGTCTTCCGATACTTATTAGATCAGAAGACTGAAAAATCATGTTCATCCTGATCAACTGCCGGAGCCGAATTTACAAATTTCATAATTTTAGAAAACTTTTTAATTTAACTGTATTGGGAATCTAAAGAGGAATTTCATCTCGATATAAATAACATCTCGCATTTTTCTTTGAAATCAACTTCCAATGGAATTGCCTTTCGTGAAATCTTTGATAAATTGTGGGACTTTTAATAAAATTTTAATGTAAAAATACAAATCATTTTCAATCATCTAGTATCATTGCTAATAATAGGTGAATTCAAATTATTTGCATTGTTTTGATTAAATTTCATTAACATTTATTGAAACTCACTTAATTTTTAGATGTCTTATTTGCATTAAGCCTAGATTCCGTGATTTAGTTTTAAACAGTAAATACATGTACAATAAATACACTACAATTTGATTTCAATTTGCTCCTTGTTTAATTTGAATGAAATTAACTGCACTAAGGCGTCCTAATGTAACTTTTATCAAATACAGGCAGTCCCAGGGTTACGAACGAGATACATTTATGAGAATGTTCGTAAGTTGGATTTGTAGATAACTCGGATCCCTGATGAGCAGTGGTTTTACGACAATAATAATATTATTTCTAAATATCCGCCATTTTATCTTAGCTGGGGAAACCCAAGAATAGAAACATATATTACAGTTGCAATTTTACGTGCGTTGATCATATCCACCAAACAAAAATTAAGCCGACGCACCTGCTTATAAACTGAATAAC
>JAFIDM010000004.1:9777408-9795999 GCA_023159025.1 Thereuonema tuberculata | reverse complement strand
CTACAGGTGGGGCCGCTTGGCTGTGGATGGTTGGCTTCTTTGCCACCCACATTCACCACAATCAATCAATCACACTGTTAATAAGTATTATACGTAATTAATAATTAATATTATCATTTATTTCAAGTAAATAATAATTATTCACATGTAATAAATGAAAATAATATTTACTGTTACTGAAAATAAGTATTAAATGATAATTAATTAATACATCCGGGAAGTAAGATGTCAACGAGATAAATCATATCTAGACGTATATAACTCCGAACGACTTATTGCGACGAGTCGTAATAATAACCTATATTCTATGTAAGGAGATCTTTTTATAGGTATATATCTTATCACTACACAGGGTGGGACAATTTCCCATAGAGTTTGCCCATTCTCCTTTATTGTTGATGTATCCGCATGAGATTTATCCATTTTTCTTACATAATCACTTAACTTTTTTTCTTAGACCTCCCTAAATCTTTTCTGATATTTTTTGAAAATCAAATTCCCATTAGTGGACAAGGAACGGAATAATAATTAGAATATTGTTGTTAAAGAGGTGTTAAATTATTCAGGGAATTTTAAATACTGCCCAGAATTACAGACTGAAAAATTTTATGACTCTTACAATCAGTCACAGACAAACTATAAAACAGGAATGTTTTATATTAGTAAGAGCTTCAAACAGTAGATACACTGTTTATTCATAATGTAGTTGGATCTGAAGGTGAACCAGTTAATAATAAAAATGGAAGATGTCTCATAGATTTCTGCAGTTTTCAATCAGCTGAAAGTCAATAATGTATATTTTTAAGCATAAAACGATTCATGATTATACATGGGAAGGAAGAGGTTTGAAATTATTATAAATTAAATTACTATAAATGATAAGCGAAAATCAATGATTCAAGATTTACGAGTATTTAGAGGTAGTGAGATATACTGGGTGTAACAGGATTACGATACAACTCAAATATGGTTTTTATGTATCTTTGTAGTGTAATGCAATTTGGCACAGTAATGATACATAACAGGATACGAAAAACACTGTGTTCCTTTTTGAAATCAACTTCGAAAATTTGGAAATTTGGAATTCAACAATGTATCACTTGCACATGTTTGGCGATCACTGGATTGGAACCAATGGACCAGTACCGTGGCCACCTAGATCACCAGATCTGACGGTATTAGACTTTTATCTTCCTCATCTGAAAAATATTGTTTATTCGAGACCACCTGCAACATTAGCTGATCTACAAAATAGAGTACGAGCAACGGTTGCCAGTATAACTCCTCAACAGTTGAATAATGTTATGCGGGAAGTCATTGAACGAGCCTAATTACACAGGGACGCT
This sequence comes from Thereuonema tuberculata, assembly GCA_023159025.1. NCBI lineage: Eukaryota > Metazoa > Arthropoda > Chilopoda > Scutigeromorpha > Scutigeridae > Thereuonema > Thereuonema tuberculata. The sequence goes on along the minus strand of JAFIDM010000004.1, from coordinate 9,794,653 downwards.
CACGGTGGACACTTTGAGCAACTTACATGAGCCAATGTACATGAGCCCTTTTCTACGTTGGTAGCTGTCATTACAATAAATATTTGTTGTAGTTCTTTTATTTTCATTCAAGAAAGTACAGGAATAGACAGCCAGGTTTGTTTTTCCAGATTCCTCATACTTAACACATTCGAACGAAATCTGTACACGTGATACATTGTTGAATTCCAAATTTCGAGTAGAATTTAAATATTTCTAAATATACAGGGTGTTCCATTTAAAATTGCAAAGTTGATGTCATTTCTGTCATTTCAAAAAGGAATACAGATTTTTCGTTATTCTTTTATGTATCATTAGCAGCAACGCCTGTCGGACGACAGGCATAAAATAATCTGAAAAATCATTTTATTATCAACTATCAAATATAAAGTAAATGTAATCTAAATACTGCGCTAACTTGTGAACGAAGCTTCTACGGCAAAAATGGTTTTGAGTTTTGAAATCAGCAAAAACAACTGAGTAAGTATGCCAAATTTCATTGAAATGAATGCAGTGGTAACAAAATTATTTGGTTTTGAACGTATGTTTTGTTAGAATTTCAGTTGTCGAGGTCAGTTCCCAAGAATAAAATTTCATGGAAACAACATGGAATGACACAATGAACTAATATTTTCATCCAATTTGAGTACTATTGATTCAATGGTACCATTGAGAACCGTTGGATCTATCTATTACAGACAGACAGACGAACTTAACCAATTTATATATACCATACTATATATATATATGTTACGAGATTAAATTATTGACCTAAATAATTTAATTAGTTAAAGTGAAATTTAAAAGCATTAGATTGCTTGAAAAGAAATGTATTTCTTTTTTTTTCTCTCTTCAATTGGAAGAGTTGAATCTTGAATTTAAATATGCAAATTAGTAGTGAGACGTAACGAGTAGTGATGTCATATAATGGAAGAGCAAATCTCTTCGTTAGAACAGTTTAGGCGGACAGCTTGAGGACAGTTTAGGAAAGTATAGATCAGTTCAGAACAGTTTGGGAACAGTTGACAACTCACGTTAACACAGATTAGTTCCATTGAGTTCAGTGAAGGCAAATCAATTGGAAGTCCAATTCAGAGGATAGAATATTCGAAGACGAATGCACACGTCGATATATTGTGTGAAGATAAATCCTAAGATTCAAATAGAGCCGGAGATTATCGTAAAGATAGGGCGGCAACTGAGAAGACCTGGAATTGCATAAGGCGAATTCAGTCAAGTCGAAATAGAGTGACGGAGAACTCGGGAGTGAAGATTCCTGAGTGATAACCTCAATAACGCTCTGGATAATAATTGGACGAAGACCGCTGCTATAGAAGCAAGTAATAATACATCCTAAAGATTTATTACAGTATTGTTATTCCAATAAGAAGCAAGAATTCCAATTAAAATTAATTTTTCGTGGAAAACGAAAACCAGAAGATTTAGTCGAAGCGATAATGGAGCTTTACCTAATTATTGCCAAGAAGAACTCACGATAAGTAATAGTCAAAGTGATATTCAGGAACTTTAATTATTATTGTGAAGAAATTTACTTTCCGTTTATTCGAGAAGACCGAAGTCTCAAGCGCTATTAGTTCCAAAGCAGAGGCTCCGTTCCAAAGGATTATGGGTAGGAGAAGTCCGGAGTCTGTTGAGAAGGCGCCATGTTCAAAAGTGCTACGGAAGGATGTTACCTACGAAGCAAGTTTGTATTGATTCAAAGAAGACTGGCAGAGGATTTTCAGCCGAATCGTTTCAACGTAGATTATCATACATAGGTGAAAAACCGATCGAAAACACCGAACTGTGAGTAGTAATTATTTATTTACATTTTGGAGGGACCAACAAGCTCGCTAGCAAAATAGGATTAATTCCTATTTTCCGTGATTCAGTGCGTCGGTGGTGAACTTTGTTTGAGTGAAAGCGAAGTTAAATTAATTTCACACAGGTGTTTTTATGCTAAAGAAAAGCCAATTTAAATTAGTTGCAGATATCTTTATTGAAGCTGTAAAGATTGAACTAGCTCACACAAGATTAGTGAATAGCCATTACTTATTAGTTAACATTCACACAGGTGAATTAAAAGCCTAAATTAATTTCTACAAGTGAAATTAATGTCATTGCTATAGTGATAGGAACGCTCATGTAATGTGTTTAGGATTACTAAAGTGACAGTAATTAACAACAGAACATTAAGGCACTGATACTGAATATCGGAGAAGCGTGCTTTTAGTATTATTAGTATTTTTTGTAGTGTACGACGTTATTAATTAACAAGTGAATTGTGCAACTACAATTTATGAAAAGATATCAAGCCGATATGTGTAATGATGATTTTTACGTGAAGTTTAGGACTGTAGCTGACTTCCTGAGAATTAGAACTGATAGAAATATCAATTGTGTATATAATTTTAGAAAAGAAAATTTTATGACCACTCCAATAAATCATTTTATGATTTTTATCTGGGTCCCACTAAGTTTCTTGTTGTGATTCGATTGATGATTTGATTTGAAAAAAATTTTTTTTAATGTTTATCAGACCTATTTAGGTGTACTTCTTACCTGTACACCTGTAATATAGGTTCTGAGAGTTTAATCTAAAGGATCATTTTCCACCCAAAAAGAAAAACGAAATACCAACCATACCTAAAGTTTAATTTATCTAAAGAATAATTATTATTTTTGACTCATAACGCCGAAAGGCATTTAAAACTCACCTTTGTATAATCTAAATACTGCGCTAACTTGTGAACGAAGCTTCTACGGCAAAAATGGTTTTGAGTTTAAAAATCAGCGTAAAAATCTGAGTAAGTAGGCCAAATTTCATTAAAATCGGTGCAGTGGTAAGAAAATTATTTGATTTTGAACGTATGTTTTCAGTTGTCTAGGTCAGTTTCCAAGGATAAAATTTCATGGAAACAACATGGAATGATAAAATGAACTAATATTTTATCCAATTTGAGTACCCTTGATTCAATGGTACCATTGAGAACCTTGGATCTACCTTAATATCTTAATAATCATTGAGTTACAGACAGACAACCAGACAGACAGAAAGACGAACTTAGCCAATTGTAAATGTTGTGCCAAATTACATTACACTACAAAGATACATAAAAAAAATCTGAGTTGTACCATAATCTTGTTACACCCAGTTAATGACCATTATTTACTGTAAATTAAATTTAAAATTGTTGAAAAATATGGCTAAACATGCAAAACAAGTAAAGGAAAATTCTTATTAGAAGATCAAGTGAAAGATTATTGTATGGAAACAGACTGACTGGAAGCTTATAGATGTAGATGAGGTATTTGTTTAGTTTAAAGAAAATTATTGTAGAAGTTTAGAACTTGGAGTATTGATTTAAAAGGATTAATTAATAAGAAAAAGAGATAATATAAATTATACTTACAAACTAACGATAGTTATGTATACTTTAAATATAAAAAATTTCGAGCCAAGATTAGAAAAGTCACTAGGCAAATCAGAAGGAATGATTGGGATAAACTCGTAAAATTCCTAGAAGACGTTATAATAAATTCACAAAGAATAGGTTTAAGGTTTTTAAAAGAATTACATACAGATATTACGTTGACTTAGTGTGTACTGTTACCTCAAGATCGCAGTTAGTCAGTTGAGGGTTAGTTTTACTAGTAAAAGGTCGTGAAAAATCATTTTGAAATAAGCATTCTACTTTTTTACTAGTTAATTGTTCGTTTCACATTTATATATTTATAATAGTGCCACGCCGCCGGCTGCTGTGCGGACATTGTGGGTTCTATATTCTGCAGTCTTTCCCAATCTCTTCGGATATCTTGTTGTACAATTTCCTTCTTTATATTGTAAAGATTATTCGAATAATTTTAGTTTTAGATTCACTTGGCAAAGTTCCAAAATAATGCTCCATATTGGATTCTGCATTTTCTGTTGTCAGGGCCGTAGCTACGACCGGGGCAGCCGGGGCAATGCCCCGGGGCCCCCGAGCAAAAAAAACTCCGAACAAAGGGTTTTTTGTTTGTTTGTTTTTTTACGAAAGCATAATCACTTGCCCCGGGTAGAGCCGGCGTTAGGTTTCTTTTTTTATTTTATTTTTGGTTGATAAAATAGGATTGTCGTTTCTTTTTCTTTTTCTTTTTTTTTTGTTGTTAAAATAAGATTGTCAAGGGCCTCGCAAAATTCATCTTGCCCGAGGCCCCACACCCTTCTAGCACCGGCTCTGCCCCGGGGCCCCCAATCCTCTAGCTACGGCACTGTCTGTTGTTATATGCCTTTCTCGAAGATCTGAATTTCTCTATTAATCATCTTTAACTTAGAGGCACAGGAACTCAAATTTAGATTATTTTTGAATATTGTTACGTGGCACAGAGACAGAGTAACTAACTTCACTGACTAGTGATTAACCAACTATTTATTTACAACAACAGAGACTTTATATACAAGTGCTTTGGATTCCAAGAGCCTAGTCAATCCCTCCTCGGTCCTCCTGTGCTGAGGACCAATCAGGGAGACCTCGATTCCAGGAACAGTCTTAATCCTCACGATGGTAGATAATCCCCTAATCCCTTGACCTATGAACCACGCATCAATATTCCTTATCATAAATTTACGGCGGAATCACAATTTGTTAAACGAGCTTTAGACACCATTTTATGAGAGATCTATTGTAACTCATCTGTAATCAGTAACTCGCGAACAACATAACTTCAATTTAAAAACAAAACAAAAAAACACATATAGAAACATTTCACATTATTATCGCCATCAATGCGTGTGACAATGCTCTTTGTAGCATTATGTATCGATCACGCAGTAATGCAATGCATTCATACATTGTTAAATTATTTCAGCTATTCACAACATTTTCCTTTTCATGTATTCTTTGGCAAAAGAATTGATAATATAAATTACGGATAATCTCAGGTAATACTTAATTTTACATTATCTATAAAGGCAACTTAACTTTTTGAACAATGACGATCAGATCACTTGGGAAGAACTAATTTTGTGTTGAAAAATTAAAAAAAAAACCGAAATAGTTCTGGTCTTGCTAATCTAAATGAAAAAAATTATTCAAATACGAGGAATATTTTTAATTCAAGCTGTTCAGTAATATATAGAATACTCAAAAACACCAGAGGCAAACTAATGTTGTGATTAACTTACACAAATAAAAGAATAAAAAAATAACTGAAAATTATAGAGGAATAAATTTATTATAACTGCATTTAAAATTTATGCGAACATTTTGAAGAATAATTAAGCAAGTAAACGAAGCACAACGCTATAAGAAAGGATTCGCACCCTGATTTGTCATCGGGAAGAGACTGGGATGGACCATTTCGTCCTTATTAGGACTCATCAGCCAGCCAAACCGAATGACAAACCCAGAAGGTACGAGGGGTATAGCTTTCCCGGGACTCGCTCCCGAGAGCGGGAACTCCCCCCGAAGAAATCCTAACCAAAAATTAAATAAAGAACAAAAAACAAATATTCCTTGTCCTGCAATCTGCTAGGCGCAAAAGGAATTTAAATGTGGCATTAAATAAAGCCCAAAAGTCATATATTTAAAATGAAAAGAAATTTAACGTGCCCAATGGCATTGGGCATTGGGCACGTTAAATTTCTTTTCATTTTGAAGAATAAGTTTAATAAAATACAGTGAAGAATTTTTAGAGGAAGAACATTGTGGATTTAGAAAAGGTAGAAGAACTAAGCATTTTTAAAATTTCAAAATAACTCTTTCTTTAATTCCACGATATTTCATCTCCCTCAGCGAGAGATTGTTACAGGAGATTTCTTGCTTAATCAATTAGAAAAATTGTATGAATAAAGATAAATTCCTAAAAATAAGCAATGTTTCCTTCGATTAAGTGAAAGAGTTCATCAAAAAATAATTTTGTTTTTGGAGGATTGTAATTGTTATTAGAGATGGTTGAAATTGTTTAAATGTTATTAGAAGTGATTGTTCTTAGCATGATTTGGACTCATTGTTATTAGGATTAGATAAATTATGAAATATCTGGATTGTTGTTTTTTATGTTTGTTTAGTTCTTTTTGTATCCAAATGTATTTGTATGAGGAAGAAGAGTTAATTTCTTGCCTTCTATCCTCACCTGAAGAAGTCTGTCACTGAGGGAGATGAAATATCGTGGAATTAAAGAAGTTATTTTGAAATTTTAGCAATGTTTGGTTATTTGAGTAGAATGAAGAGACTATTGATGAAGATAGAAGAAGTGCTGATGTTGTTATACTGCAACAGTTACAAAACATAAGAAAACATAAATTGGCAAATTGTGGCCCTATGTAAAAGCTAACTTTATATAGATTTTAATTTATTTACTTTGGGATATATTAAAAGAAAAAAAGAAAACCTACCCCACTAAAACCAACAATTTTGCTGGTGGGAGAAGAAGCTGTTTGAAACAGGTTCCATCAAAGATAGACCTCGCTCATGAAGACCATCAAGAAGAGAAGCAACTTGTATTGTATAGACTTCTGCATCGGTCTCACGTTCAACGAAAAAGTCTGTTCGTAAGCGATTTACAGGAATTGGGAGTTCTGTACATAGCCTTACGAAGACATATGAAGAGAGATTTGGGTTTAAAACCATTTTAAACCTTCTTTTCTACACGAATTGGTGATACATGGGTGATACTGACATGATCAGACGACATGAAGCTTGTGGGCGATGTTTTCCAAACAATTCCTGCGCGTGGAAAAGTGATATTTTCGGATGAATGTGCAATTTACTGCAGTGCAAAGACGAGAACATTTACTTTTGGAATAAAGACAACCCACAATCGTTCAAGAACTGGAACACAATCCGACGCATATGATAATGTGGGTTGCAGTGTGGTCAAAAAATTCATTTGGTTCGTATTTTTTTGAAGATGCCGTAAATCATATTAGTTACCTCACCATGTTGTGTGATTGGTTTATTCCTCAACTGCAAGATCGGGGACTTCTTGGTCTAATCTGATTTCAGCAGGATGGAGCACAAGCACAACAGAACGCCCGAATAAGAGTTTTCGAGATAAATGGAGTGGAAAGGGTTCTGCACAGTTACCAGCACCTTTGGATTGGCCACTCCGTACTCTTGACCTGCCATTGTATGATAATGCATTATGGGGATACATGATAGAGAAGAATTTCTATTCTTTAATTTTATTGTGTATTTCTTGATTTTTATTTTAGATTTGGAGGTCCCATTCTTTTCACTACATTTAATCATAGTAATAACTGAGCCAGAAGTTCCCTATGAGGCTCCCAAGCCAAGACGAGCAGTGAGATCTGTTGCTAAAACTGGGCTTTTATCTTGAAGTTCAATTTTAATCGTTCCTCTACGAACTACATTTGATTCCCATAAATTTTCCTTCTTTAATATTGTTATCCTAATTGAGAAACTTATTTCTCAATTAAGAAACTCTTCACTATCTCTCATGAAATGCTTCATTAAAATAATTTTTAATGATCATGGTTCTTAATAGTATGGATTTGATATTGTAAGTAAGAATAATAATGAATCATTATCAGACTATCTAGTAATTTGTATATTGTACTATCCTGGAAACTTTCTTTTTCCCTCCAGGCCGTTATTTTTAAATCTTATTTTTAACAGGTTATTATCTAGATTGTGGTATTAAACTAATATTAACTACTATTTATTACATATACGGTAACTCATCTAAAAAAAAAAAAAGATTTACCAAGGAAATCTGAAAGTTTTATATTATATAATTCTTTCATTCGTACCATGAAAGTTATTGATACTTATGTGTAAATATATCTGTTGTGGGACAACTCTTACCAAACTGATTTTATAGTTTAATTATTCCGTTCCGTTTACTATAATATTTTTAATCAATCAAGGCAGTCTCCTTTTCAATACTTAAGTAATAAATCAATGTTTTATGGAGCAAAAACATTTTTTAGAACTTATGAAACTCTAACTATAGAATTTCATTTCTTAGCGACACAAAGTTAAGAAGATTCTGTTCGTCTGTCCATCAACCTGTCACCATCTCCATAGACATCGTACAGACCTCAACGATAATGGAAAATTTATTGTCGAGGGGCGAAAAATACGATGTTGCAGTCTGCGGTCACTTCGTGGCTCACAGGAACTAGAAGTGACCTTTATTTGAAAGCCTACAGAACATTGAGAAAATAAAGAAAAAATAAAAAGAAAGTGACCGAAAAGGAAGGACGTACAGTGTCGCTATAGTTTCATCTATAGTATGAAACCATATTAATGTCTTATTCTTACTTTTTTTTTAAAAGAAAACGAAAAAAACTTATATAACGAAAAGACGTGAAACTCAATTTCATTACTTAGAATGAGAAAAAAAGTTTTGTTTATTTTTTTCATGTGTAATTAAAAAAGATAAACGACCTATAAATCTTCACTATAAGTTCAAATCCTTGAACTGTTTGGACTGACTACAAACAACTTAAAGATAGACGATAATTTTAAGGAAATTAAATTCTTAAATAAACTAACTTATTTGTGACTTAGTACTTAATTTATGATATTGAGTTTCATAAGTCTTACTGGAGTATCACGTTTATCTACTAATATTCGATCCTCTTAGTAAAGACTGCATAACTTATGATTTTCGAATTCAACCCATTCATTAGTCTCATTCTATCCTACAGGAACATCACATTTAGTATTGAAAGATTATTTACTGCCGCTAAGGATGAAATCATGAAACGAAGTCATGATATGAATCTCTTTCCAAATTCTCTACTGATGCGGTATATAACAATAGACAACTTCAATATCAGTTTGTAATAAGCACGGTTTATTGTCCTCCAAATGAGAGATGGCCTCCCTGTTTTTGTGAGATCTGCGCATGTATCATCGATTAGTCTGGTCAGGCACTTCCGTCTGATTTTATGACAGGACGCCGCCATTACGGTAATCGCTTGTTACTTTGCAAAAGAGCATTGTATTTATAAATAATATATATTTATTTATTTATATAAATACTTATTGTTAGCAACTGTTATTGAAATAGCGCTAAATAGTCGAGAGAAGTTTTAATTTGGCGTTATCAACATGTCTTTCTCAGTGAAAACAGACCCCGTCGTCCATTGTAACAGGAAAACATAATTGATCAGCTACCGGAAGGGCTGCGCAGTTCAAACTTCCGCCGGCCAACTTTCATTTGGAGGACAATAACAGCCATGGTGTTTCATAGAAGATGAAATACTTTTTTTAAATCTAAAATATTGCATACTAAATAGTTATGTTTATTCCACATTGAAGCCTTATTTTAAAAATCAATTTTTATGATTTTTGGAAAAAGTCAATGGCTGAAATAAATAAATGATTTTACATTTTACAATACTTTACAAACCAGTAGATTATTCTTTTGAAAAGGATACTGATCTATGGTATTTAACGTTTCCTATGGCAATTTCTAATCTTAAAAACAAATTTTCTTACATTTATTTTCTTCATAATCAAATTCAAAGCTGTTTCTAGAAAGAATATTTCTTCGTGTACTAATCATTTTTATAAAATTTCACTTTTAATTCATTATAGTCTGTCTTTTATTTTTGGTATCATTAGTTGACTTGTAATTACTAACGTATATCAAAATCTATCAATTGATGTCTAACAATTTATTATTATCTGAACCGATATCATTAATCTCATGAGACAGCTTTAAAACCCGATTTTTTTTTTAAGTTGTAATTTTTTTTTTCCTGGTGCTGATGAATTGTCCATAAGATTTTTCTACTGGAGGGAGGGTAATTTCTTAGGGTAAATTTACCAGTGGCAGGTACTAAAACAACGCGATTTCACGGTTGTCTGTAATTCCCCACTAACTTGACCTCAATTAAGAACACCGTTGGATGGAGACTAGAGTTCATTCTCGAAGATTCTCTTGAAATGTCTCAGTTAATAAGTAACTCGTAAAAAACCACGGTCAAGAAATTAAGAATGGGATTCTATTTTTTTTTTATTCTAAAAAATTCCAAGAAACTGTAAATTGTATGGTAGGGAGTTACATGAAGAAAGATAGACTGAAATATTTCAGAATGTATTAATAGCAGACAGCATCTATATTCAACCGTTACAGAATACAAATACAATTTAGCAACTATTTTTTTATGCATTACATAACAAATTTCAATTAAAATCTAAAATTTATTAAATTTTAACTTTTCCGATATTATTTATGTAAAACTGCTTGAATAATAGTAGAGATACTTTTTTTTTTTTTTCAATCTTCAGATTTTTTGTCCAAAATATTGAATTGTAACGAAAAAAAATCAAGTTTCGTCGTAGTTATCACGTGAGAGTGATTTTTTTTCACCCAGAAAGGATATAATTTTGCTTTATTTGATAAAGACGTTCATTTTTATGGAAAATTCATAAGAGAACACAAGAAAAAAAACACTAAAAAAAAAATTCTTGGTTTTATTCTGAACTGTTCCTATGTTTGTGTATATAAGTGAAGCCTTCCAACTTAGCTGAGTTTTTCTTATCTAACTATCTTGGTAAATGGAGTGAAGTTCTCCATTACCAGGCTGCTGAGATGTGGAGGTGCTTCATCATGATGTGTCCATTTCTATTGTCTTGGAAAACATTTTCTAAATGAAGCTGTGATTCTTTCTTCAGAAAATGTCGGTAAAAAGCAGCTGTCTAACATCCCTCCATGAAATGCGAGCTGATAAGACGAAGCTTCCACTCTTGCACAACATATGGTTACCGAAAAATCTGTGGTGGAAATGACTTTGCATTGTCTCCTGAAAGATCAACAATGAGAACTTATCATCTATAAACAATATGTTCGTAGTCAGTGATTGTGTTTGTTTCAAATAAAGCAAAGAAGATGCATTTAAACTTAAACTTATTTCCAGTGAATGATGCAAATTAACACCCATCTCATTTCTACTTAAAATTGATTGATTGTTGAGGTTTGTGCAAAAGCACCTTAAAAGTTTTCGAACACCTTAAGACACATCCGTAGACTAAAGAAAGACAATTTAAAATATTAATTTCCTTTTTAATTTAATTATTAGTTTCGTTTTAAAAGAAGCTAATAATCGTTTGATATCCATTTTATATTTTATGTGACCATTGTTAGATGTCTAACAGGATATCAATAAAATGCTTTGTTTCTATTAGGTCACTATAACATAAGATCTAAAAGAACGCAACAATTCATTGTTAGTCATCTTATTAATAACCTCAATTTGAAACAGACTATACCAATCCTTATTTTAACCTATCTACAGTTTCTGTCTTTTAATACTCACTTGTCATGTAATATAGTTTGACTCTTTTCAAACATTAAATCATTGCTCACAAAGGCTGTCCTTAATATTGATATAACTTTAAATAATTCTTTCTTGTTTTCATTAAATTTTTAATTCATTACATGATTCACTGAGATTATTTATAATTTCAACGTAAAAAAACAAAACAAAAAATTAACACAACTCTTAAACATATGCATTGACAAGGACTAAACTACATTATGCAGAAGCCTAAAATATTGGTCTTCGATTCTTCCTTTATAAATGATTGGCCTGCCAATCGAAACCCGGTCATTGTTTTAATTGTCTATATATGTTTTTTTTTAAACTTTTTAAAAGTTTTTGGCCAATAACTTTTAATGTTATAATCCTTCCAGATTATTCAGGAAAGCATTTCTTATCTCTATAAGAAGACTTGAAGAGCAGTGCTAAGCAACTTTCCCCTCCCAGTTCACCATTTGATTTCTATCTAAGAGCAGATTTTTAAAGAAGTCAAATTTTTATAGGTAAATTTAGATTTGCTAGTTCAGATTGTTTGATCGTGAGAGAATCATCATTACATCACAATCCTAAGATACAAGATGCAGTAGCATTTATATTTGAGTAGTGTTGAATATTTGCGTAATTCTAATTTGCAGTCAATTTAAGTTAATAAGAAAACAGCCAGAAGAATTTTCCCCTAGAATCTTAAAAGATTTGGAGGTTTTGGATCCGCGTTTGTCAACATAGACTTCAAATTGAAAGCCGCAACCAACTTAGAACTAAATAGCTGTTGTTTTCTTGTAATTTATTACTGTATTTTTCTTTTCTTTTAGATAACTCAGGGCAACCACAGTTTAGGCCCCTAAAAAGACCCTCCCTCACTGATCCAATGAGAGATAAAAATCAAAACATGGAAGCTGTAAAGTGTAGAGAAGAAAAATACATTAGAACTATAATTTTTCTGAAGTTTTATGAAGAAAACACAATATTTGAATATTTGAAATAAAATTTAAAATAATATTTAATCCCAATTCAGCTAAGAACACGGGAAATATAAAAATTTATGAAAGTAAATTAAAAGTAAATTAGGTTCAACCTAATTTTATCTTCAACCTAATTATTTAGCTTCAACCTAAATTTATCGAGGTACTTCCTTCAAAAATACCTTAATGAACTTAGATGGTTTCTGATTTGGAATGATTCTTTTTATGCGTTGATAGAAAAAAAAAAATGAACTTATTTTATTTTGATATTAATAATAAAACAACCAACTATCATGCTTTTACGTAATATAGTATCTGGAAGATCTAGCTTTGCTTTGAAAAATAAAACGAAATTGAAGTAAGAACACAGTAGACAATAACCTGTTATTTAATCACCTTTCGGAGAAATGGACAGCTCCGCAGTGAATACACGCGACGTTGAAAGGAAAAAGTTTTAAAAATTATTATTAAGTAAAATTATTATTGTATTACACTCAAAAAAGCACTTAACTCGAATTTAAACAATAAAATAAAACGAAAATAAAGTAAGAACACTGTAGATAATAACCTGGTATCCAGGTCCCAGCGCAATCATTTATCCCCTAAATGAGTTTTTCACGAAGTTGAGACTTAGCTAAATCGCATCCGAAAACAGTAGATTCACTCCATTTCATCAAAATACTTACGACCGTTTTCAAGATAAAATTTACAAAAATTGCTCGTTTTACAGTACTGGATTTTCTGATTGCAAATAATGCTAAGCTTAAACAAACTAATATTTTGATTATGAATACATGTAACTTTATATTGAATTCGATAAAGTTGATTTTTGTTTTCTTATATGCTTCATAATCCTTTACATATTTCCTCTATTACGATCTGCTAATTCCTTGTCGAATTTCATATCTGTTATTCATTTTATGATGTATGTTTTGTTTCTTTATAAATCTGCTGTCGTAAACAAAGGAAAATAACGATTCATTCTCTCTATTTCTTTGACTAAATGTTGTAGCCGTTTTATTTCCTTATTCCTATAATTAAAAGAACAACATCTAAAAATATTCTAGGTGAGTGCAATTGTCGAACGAACAGGGTCATCTAAAAAACGCGTTCAAACGAAAGCTTCCGGTAGTAAACATCTGCATGAAGGTTGCACGCAAACCATTCCACCATTTTTTTTTTGTTATTAATTCCTTGAAGACAAATAAAATATTAATTGCAATAAATAACTTCTAAGGGAAAAGATAAGATCAATCCAAAAACAAAATTAAAACTAATTCAAATAGAAAAATCAATGTCTGAATATTTGGAGGGGGAATAACCAATGTGATTTATAGAAGGACAGATTATTTGTATTTTTGTATCCGAGCGGAACTAAGTAGTTTGGAAAGTGGTTGCTTTGATTTGGTTTAAAATTTGTAACGCTTTATTAAATACTAATCTATAAACATTCATTATTATCTTGTTTAAATAATGGTATTCTTTAAATTGTGCTTTTAAAAAGCATTGATTTACAAGTCTCCGTTTTTATTTTTTTATTTTTTTTCCTCTAAAAAATCATTCCTGAACTTCATTATTGTGATTATTATTATCATTAACGTATAACTTAAATATGTTTCTTTTTGTTCTGTAACAATGAAAATAGTTGTTTCAGCAAAACAATTGAAAGACAACATTTTTTTATATACATATCAATAGATGCGCAGATCAAAGATTTCTCATAACTCATAGAATCAATCGAACTTTGCCAAGTGTCTCATGAAATTTGCTGTTGAAAGTAGAAATGGAAGGTTGATTTTTCAGGTATTTCATCAGTAATTAGTATGATATTTTGGGTTTGATTAAATTACATCATTAATTATACCAGTTAACACACTGTTTAGAGTATGTAAAATCTGTTACAGATAGGTAACACCTGGACTTCTAACGCTTACAAATGGATTTTTAACCATTTATTCTATATAAAAAGTGTATTGATTTGAATTTACTTTGGGTATATTTATGTAATATTAGAATGCATAAACATTCCCAACACAAATAAAAATGAAGTTTTACTCGTAGCAATCGAAGAATAAAAAAAAAATTACTAATTAAGTTGAAATAAATTTTCTCAAGCCAGTAACTTTTAATAAAATAATAAATAATAAATTCTTAAATTTACAGAACGACAGTTGAATAACAGAAAATTTAATTCTTCTAGACTTTCTGGTATTAACTCATTAATGCATTCCCTTAATCTTCTAATTCAGTTCTTTTCCTTTTGTTAAAATTATTAAACTTAAATGGTTTTATATAAGAGTCTTTAACGTGCCAGTATATTAAATATTATATATGCCTACTAGATTGGCACTGGTCAAGAAAAAGGTATGTAAAACTAATTACCTACATAATATACGACGTTTCGGAACTTCTTTACAGGTTCCCTTTTCCAGTTTGGGTCCCCCTTATATTTAAAGTCTTTCTTTTGGATGGAACATGGCGGCTGTGTGTGATTTTCCGTAACGGTTGGAAATAGTCTTTGTTGTGATGTGTTTGCTGAGATGTATTTGTTGATAAATCTTGGTTGTGAATGGTCACTGTTGGAAGTAGTCATGACTGGAAATAGTCCTTTGTTGAGATGTGTTTGTTGAGAAAACTTGGTTGTGATGCGTGGACAATGCGTTGTAATGAGTTCATTAGATGCCGTATTCTAGTACATTTTTAGTTGACAAATCTTGGTTGTAGCTTTTTAGTGGACGAATCATCCCCGATTCATAAAATTCTCTTAAATATCTAATTTTTCTTTGTCCAAATATTTCAATATTTTGAGTGTCAAGGGAATGGCCTGTTGTTATACAGTGAGAGGCGGTGCCATATGCTTTATTTCTGTTTTTTACGGCGTTTACGTGTTCATTTTTGCGGATGCCCAATTCCCTTTTAGAATTTCCTATGTAGAGACATTTGGATCGATTTGCTGGTACTGATTGACATCTAATTCCATAAATGGTTCCTTTCATCTTTAAGATGGATTTCTGGTCTTTCGTTTTCCTGTCCTTGTTTAAAAATGTGCCTATCGTGTTGCTTGGTTTGCAGGCTATGCCTATACCTGCACTAGTTATGGTTGGTTTTATTCTGTGTATTAGGTCTTCGTCATACTTGATGGATACATATCGTTTTATATGAGTCACTTTCTTGGTTGAACTATCTGCCCCGATATTATGTATTGTGCCATGTGTGATTTTGTTTACATTAAAATTTTTTATCCATCTTTTTATTAAAAATTCAGGAAAGCCATTTGCTTGGAAGATACGTTGGTTACGGAAAATCACACACAGCCGCCATGTTCCATCCAAAAGAAAGACTTTAAATATAAGGGGGACCCAAACTGGAAAAGGGAACCTGTAAAGAAGTTCCGAAACGTCATATATTATGTAGGTAATTAGTTTTACATACCTTTTTCTTGACCAGTGCCAATCTAGTAGGCATATATAATATTAAATGGTTTTAGTTTTCTTTCAACTTTGATATCCTTCGTATAGATTCGAAAATATTTTCTGAAACAAAATATGTAATTTGTTTTTACCTTATCTGTTTATCAAATACCGTTCTAGAAGAATATGTCTTTATTATGTTGCTTGGCCACAGGATCTTAAGAACAACTTTTACTTCTTTTCGACAATATTAGACATATTCATCGTTGTCATTTGGATCTGTAGAACTTTGTTTGCCATCGTTTATTTCTCTGATATAGTAACCTTTATAGAAATTTTTAGCTTAACGTAGTCTTAAGTTCAGAATCCAACTGAATCGATCCGAACAAAGAATCACAAACTTCTTTCTTTTTACTATTGTTGCAATAATGCTGTGATACTATTTTCACTGCTAGTCACGTTTAAATAATATCACACAGTTATTTAAACGGTTGTTTCGTTTTTTAGCAAGTCACTTTGATGATGCACTTTGCTTTGTTTCACGTTAGTATTCTTGAATTATTATTTGCCAGGAATATTTTTACACAACTTTCAACTTTTAAAATTGTTCACAGAATATTTTTATCTATCAAAATAAATCCTAATGAGTTTTGAAGATGTCGTATGACTGAAATCCGCGATTAAAAAGGTTTTGGGGAAAAAATAATGTAAGTTTGATTCAAATTTAGAGAAGCAAAAGTAGTCAGAAGAAGTAAATTTAGAGAAGCAAAAGTAGTCAGAAGAAGTAAATTTAGAGAAGCAAAAGTAATCAGAAGAAGGAAATTTAGAGAAGCAAAAGTAGTCAGAAGAAGGAAATTTAGAGAAGCAAAAGTAGTCAGAAGAAGGAAATTTAGAGAAGAAAAAGTAATCAGAAGAAGGAAATTTAGAGAAGCATAAGTAGTCAGAAGAAGGAAATTTAGAGAAGCAAAAGTAGTCAGAAGAATTAAATTTAGAGAAGCAAAAGTAGTCAGAAGATGTAAATTTAGAGAAGCAAAAGTAGTCAGAAGAAGTAAATTTAGAGAAGCAAAAGTAGTCAGAAGAAGTAAATTTAGAGAAGCAAAAGTAGTCAGAAGAAGTAAATTTAGAGAAGCAAAAGTAGTCAGAAGAAGGAAATTTAGAGAAGCAAAAGTAGTCAGAAGAAGTAAATTTAGAGAAGCAAAAGTAGTCAGAAGAATTAAATTTAGAGAAGCAAAAGTTGTCAGAAGATGTAAATTTAGAGAAGCAAAAGTAGTCAGAAGAAGTAAATTTAGAGAAGCAAAAGTAGTCAAAAGAAGTAAATTTAGAGAAGCAAAAGTAATCAGAAGAATTAAATTTAGAGAAGCAAAAGTAGTCAGAAGAATTAAAATTAGAGAAGCAAAAGTAGTCAGAAGATGTAAATTTAGAGAAGCAAAAGTAGTCAGAAGAATTAAATTTAGAGAAGCAAAAGTAGTCAGAAGAATTAAATTTAGAGAAGCAAAAGTAGTCAGAAGATGTAAATTTAGAGAAGCAAAAGTAGTCAGAAGAAGTAAATTTAGAGAAGCAAAAGTAGTCAGAAGAAG
>JAFIDM010000004.1:9722860-9743592 GCA_023159025.1 Thereuonema tuberculata | reverse complement strand
GGAAAAGATAGTGATCTCTCCCCCTTGCAGCCTCGCGTGTAGCTTTATATGTGCGCATGCGCACAACAGTCAAACCACACGCCGCTGTGACTGTGAAGCTTCACAGTTCCACACAAAGATTTTTGTATCTTTTTCGTAAGCTGGGAGATAGTTACTGACATTAAGCTTAAGGATTACATATTGTACTAGTATAACGAAAGAATTAAAGAAAAAAGGACTCATTATATTAAATGTTATCGATAATATCAAATGGAAATAGGGGATGCTGCAGTTCCACAGTGCCTATACGCGAGCCGCCCCTGGTCTTCAGCTCAAATGCAGTAAGTGATTGCGGTCTTAGAATCAGAAGGTTTGCACGATGTAACTTCTAAAGCAGTTAAAACTGCAGTTTTCTTTAAAGACCCACCAACAGCCGACAGAATCAAGAAACATACGCCTTAAAAATGAATTCTAAAATGGATTCCAAGAAAGATACAGCTCCGTGTACAGTTCTTCGACTTACTTGAAGCGAATAGATACTTCTTTCTGAAATATAATAACGGAGATGAAACATGGATTTACGATGATCCACAGAGCAAGAATCAAGTAATTGATTGGTTCATCATCAACTTAGGTCGTAGCAACAACTTCTAGGACAGTCGAAGTGTAATTATCAAGGAATTAAATGCAGGAGCAACAATCAACAGTGACGCCTATGTTCTTAATTATATTGAGGAAGCTCAAGGAATGCATCAGAAAGAAATGAAAAATAATTTGTGGAAATATGTCAACAAGCTAAAAGGATTTTATTTTATCACAAATTTATACAATATCATTAACTTTTATTTTCAAGTATTATAAATGTTGCAGGAGAACAATTTTATACGAAGATGTAAATCCTGTGATCGTATATCTGCTTTGTATGGTGTAAAAAGTTTTGGATATTTAACCCAATTATCAGAAAAAAAAAGATCTGAGTCATTGAAGTTGAGAACCCTGGGACGGCCGTTTCGTCTTTTCTCAAGGCTCAATGCAGTCAGGTTCATCTACCTCCACGATTGAAGGTTTTAATGAGGAGAAAATCTAATGCATTCTTCGTTAGACGTATCTCGTTCACCTTCAATGACTTGAAACGTTGTTTTTTTAGATGTTTACTTTGATTTTTTTTTACTAACAAATTCTATCGCTGAAATAAAAGGCCGAAGATATAAATTGTAATATTTATAAATATATTTTTATTTATTTCATTCGGTTTAATTTATGAGAAACTATTCATCTGTTCCTTGTTTAATAAGTTTGATTTGCAATATTTTTTCTACTTTTTTTTTTTTGATTATTAATTTTAATCAAGAAAGAAAAAAATATTTATCTCCTATTCCTCGACTTCTGTTCATAAATGAGATAGTTCTTTATCCGAAACATTATGTTATGAGCAGCTTAGAAGAAACATTCAAGGCATTACACTTATTTATTTCGACAGCTGCTGAAATACTTACTTATCTAAAATGAGGTTGTTCTAAGTTCCACTATTAAAACTAAAAGTTTGGTTCATTTTGCAATTGAGATCTCGTTAACCTTGCTATCACTTTGAACTTCTGCATAGTGGGGGAGATTTACTACTTAAAGAAAACAATGGTTAAAAATACAAGGCATGGATTTCTCTGCTAAACCTGTTTACATTTTTTACCGGCAGGTGATGTTAGAATTTTAGGACTACGTATGAACTTTGTATCTCAATATTAATTCAGGATTATTAAAAAGAAGTCATCATCGAACTTTAAACTTAATAGAGAAGATAAAGCAAATAAAATTTATACCCATTTTTCCGCAAGTGACAAAGTGGACTTGTAATTACAGATTCGGATCAAACCATTTTATTTTCTGAAATACAATTAACACTGCACGGAAAACACTTCTCTCAAAAAAAGAAGTTGAGATTTGTGGTCGAGGAGTGTAGGGTGGGGTGGCGGGTCAGTGTACTTGACCTCAATCCCTAGCTTTTCGACGACTGACCTCGCGGGCGCCACTGCTCTGACGGGGGGAGGAGGGACTCAAATTAGCACCGGTTGCATCTGCGCCTCTCTTTCTCTCTCTCTTTCTAAGTCATTTTAAATCGTCGTCGTTCTATCAATGAAACAAACTCACAATCAAACATTCTCTCCATCTACAAAAATAAAATCTATAGTTTAATACAAATATATACTTCATCTTAAAAAAGCTATTTTTAAAAATACATAAATATAATGCAATGCAGTCGTAACAGGACTCTTTTAAGTATTGTAAATGTTACTTATAATTAAAACGAATCTTCAATTTAAATATTTGTGTCAAAATTTAGAAGAGATATAATGTTAATTTACAGTTGTTAGCTGATGATTTAGCTTCCACAAATAACTAAAAAAATACTGCTATCTTTCTTATCCATTTCTCGGAGCAGCACAGACCTAATCCCACAAACCACTGCGCCATCGAAACGATAAGCTAAACTGAAATTTAACCTGTAATAATAATCGACGTCGTGACGTCGGTACGCACCGAAGTGCGAGCTTCGTAGCCGAAGCATCCGTGTTCCAGGGAGCGCTAGTGTTCCCAAGATGGCGAATCCCTAGCAGACTCCCTAGAATTTCAAGGGAAAGATACTAGGGTGGTTTCCCGTGGCCTTCCCCAGGACGCCATTAAGGAATGACGTCAGACCGAAGAGAAAGTGAAGAAGAGGCTGGACAACACAGGAAAGGAAATTGAAACAGCCATGCCACTGCCGGGATTCGAACCCAGGTACTGGCGCACTGGTCGCCATGGCTGGCCGCCGCCGAGACCGCACGGCCACGCCAGCACGGCGTAATAGTAATAATAATAATAATAATAATAATAATAATAATAATAATACCCGCCATATTGTCTTAGCTGGGGAATCCCATGGTTTGAAACTTTTTCGATATAATAATAATAATAATAATAATAATAATAATAATAATTTATTCCCTACCAGTTTTTTCTTACAATATATATTAATTTACAGATGTGACACTAAATTGCCTTAAGGGTGATCCCGTCATGAAGGCAGACAGAGTGTCCTCACAGGCGAAGAAATATTAAAATCGATACATATTTCGGAACATAAAAATAGAAGAATCATAAGAAAAAGTTATTTTTAAATGTAAATATTTTAATTGAATTATTGAGTCGATAATTTGATATTAAATTTGTATGTTCATTTAGTTCATACCGAAGAAACAGAGGGAAGTGGGAGAGAAGAGTATAGGAAAGGAGGGGTGGGAAGTTGATTCAAGTGTTGATAATTTAGGTTGGGGAATTACTTGGTGTAGAGAAGTGATTCTTTAGTTTTCTAATTTGGAGGGGCGGCCCCAAACCGTGGATTAGTGACCAGTATAGATTCTGAAGTACCTGAGTTGGTAGAAAACCCAGTTTCCTAAAGATACCAAGGTTTTTAGAGATTTTGTAGGCAATTTGTTGTGCGTGTAAATTCCATGATAGGTCTTGAGAGAGGGTGATGCCTATAAGTATTTAAAAGAGTAGACCTCCTGCAAAGCGGATTCATTGTAAGTAACAGAGAACTAATAATTGTTAATTATTTTATTCTTTTGATGAAAAAAACATGTAGACAGTTTTGGCGATATTTAAAGTTAGACCATAAGGTGTCCCAATAAAGGAGTCCCATTCGCTGCGGATATTTAGGGATAAGAAAAAGTGAGAGTCCTACTTTAATAAATAAATCATTACAAAAAATTACCGACAATAACACTTGCAATGTTGAAAATTAACAATACTTACTTTCAACAAGAAAAGCTTTTTTATCAAGTAGGTCAATTTATTGTTTGGTTTTGTTAAGTGACGAGTCGAGGAGTTAGGACCTATGCGAAACATATATTCCAAGAAAGTTAGAAAATGGAAAATATTTTCATTGGACTGTTGAACTTTGTTAGATATTCTTGAACGTCAGGTGGTTCTTGATAATTTATAGTAGGATTATAAGTAATTTAAATCGAATTCAGGATAAGAAAATTAAGGGCAGTGTGATAAATTTATATTTCATTCTTAGCACCTGCGTCCAAAACTCTTTCTTGATTTGCAATCATATAATTGACTGACACCCGTTATACACAACCAAATTGCCTCCAATTAATGGAATAAGGTGAGGAAGTATTTCCCCTCTGTTGTAATTTCACTTCCTTATCAACCTGACGCCATCTTAACCCCCCTCTGACACAATGGCAGAAACTCTAGTTTTGTTCATCAACCATCGGTTTATTAAGGCAACGTAACCGGAAGTACCCTTTTAAATTAAGATATACCACTTCCGTTAGTTTCTTTGTCGATAGATCTACAACAAACTACGATTGCTATGCTATCTTCATTCAGAAAGTATCTTACGTATCAACATTCCTTATTAAGATTTCTCCGTGTGAAATAATTCAGAGCAATTAAGGATACAGAACAAACTTTGGAATATATTGATAATAGATAAAAGTTGGAATTTAATGATTTAAACATTAGTGATTATTACTTTTTTAATAGTCTACAATCTTACTACAATTTGATTTTTTTTTTAAAGTAAAAGATTATTGATTAAATTGTTAGATTATATTTTTCTGAATATAAAACATCTAATATACGATACAACATACTGTCAGACAGAGTCTCATTATATATTAAATCAAATATTAGAAAGGCGTTTCCGAAAAAAAAAACCCAACTAATCTATCAGTTCCTTCGGGGGGGAAAAAAACGAGCAAATTGTTCTTTTTTTTTTTATTTTAATAAATTTACAAGTTCAGTTGTACGAGATACCTATATTTATAGGATCTGTCTGTAGGTTCTGTAAAAGTTTTTAGTAGATACATTCATTGTAAATAATAATTTATTGTATAATTATACTTATTGTATATGATTCTTATTGTTGTTTAATAAATACAACACTAATATTTACATAGCAATATTTCTAGCAGTTTAGATATTGTTTATTATATAATATTAAGTAGTTGTTTTGAATTTTTTTAAAATTTTCACTTGCTCAATTACAACACAATTTTAATTATAACTTTACAATAATATAATACAATTTGTTAAATAAATAATCAAATTACCACATAATAACACTGATAAAATAATAACTAATAATTTTTACATGTAATATTTAATTATATTTGATTAACGTTTATGCCACATGCAAAGAATGAAGTAAACATAAATGAAATAAAAATTTTACCCTGCTTAATTATAATATGATATATAATCGAATATTTGGAAAGTTTCACGTTTCGCAGTTTCCTGACAAATGAATTTTCATAAATTTGATTCAATATTTTTTGAAGGATCCAACGATAAATTCTACGTTTAATACCAAGCGTAATGTTTGAATTTTAACGCTAAAAGATTCCTATATAATTTAAACCTGTATTGAAAAGTCTATTTGAAGGGCAGAAACACTTCATTATAATTATATAAAGCGTTATAATTTTTAACAAGAATTTGAAATTTTAATATTTTTAAAGCAAAACTAGCGCCAGTTCAGGTAAAATTACAGTATTCCAAGGAAGGTTTATTAATTCCTCTGCCAAAGACTTGCTTCGTTCTTCTTACTCCATAATACATAAAAAATATATGTTCTTTATTGAGATTTGATTTTCTTTCTTAAATTGGATTTTTTTTTTTTTTTTTTGCTTTTTCAAATTTTTTTTTCCCATTTTTGTTTTTTTTTTTTTTTTTTTGGTAAGGTCTTACCAAAGTCTTATTTAACCGCATAAGACTGTTTTAATTTCTTTATATTGTCCTTTCTTTCCTTTACATAGTTTTCTAAGGCGGTAAAATTATGGTAGACAACAAAAACATTTTCAATAATATTGTTTATGTCAATGGTGTTTTGTGCGACAAACGTTTTTACACCAGCAAGTTCATCATAAAATATCAGAAAGTGTGGCAAGTAACAGATAAACAGATAACGAGATATAGCCAAAAAACCCAATGCTTGTATAGTACTATAACGACATTAATTCACAGACTTTTAACGTAGATGTTACTCAATACAAATCTCTCTATTGAGTTTTGGTAAAAATTGGACCAGGTGCAGAATATGTACTGGTAAGTTTAGGTTCTTTTATGTAGTTCCCTTACCTCTGTTTTTGGCCCTTACCTCTTAATTATTCGTATGCCAACTATGCTTTGAGGAAATAATATTCAAGTTAGTTGAAAGGCATCTGGTACTGAAAGAAAGCGATAAAGAAATGAGGGAAAGAAGATTACTTATAATATGAAATAATAAAGATGGAAAGAAAGATTATACAAGGAAACTATGTGAAAAAAAAGCAGACGAAAGGAATTAAAGAAAAGAAAAGAGGAAAAAAAACCCGTGCTACCGTTTTACAGGTTAAACTGTCTGCGAATGGTTGTTATCACATGTAATAAGTGTAATAATGTCAAAAATGGTTCGACCAAAATAGGCAATGATGCGAAACGACCTTGGATCTTAGATTACGTTTCTTTTCTGAAAACTGGATCAGAAATCATCTATGATCCCAAATCCAGTTTGTGATAAGATGATGAGAGATAAAAATGGCGGGACATTTTTTTTCCTTCATTTTTTTTCTTCCCCTTTCTTTCATTGAAAGCTTCTTACTAGTTTTCTTATCTTCAGATCGTAACTGATTGCTTTTTTTAAAATGTGGTTATTCAAACTTTGAAAGAAGATACAGGTTTTTTTAATAGTTTTTGTTTTTACGTAATCTGAATTAAAATTCATTTCACGACGAGTTTTAGGAGAAATATAGAAAATTTCATATGAAACTATTAAAACTGGCGCTAAATCCATTAGAATTTAGTAATATAGTTTTTTTTCTTAATTTTAATTTACCCCCATCTTAAATTAAAAAATTACATTTCAAATATTAAATAGACATAAAGGACTTCATTGATTATAATGGTTCTTTTGAAGGTATTTTTATTTATAACTAGCTTAAAGTATCCGGCGTTGTCCGGGGAGGGTTGGGGATGGGGAGTCCTGGTTTTTCCCTTCTCGAAAACCTTATCACATCAAACCTAATTGTTTCAATTGATGCAGAACAATATTTGTGCAGTTCCCGTCGTCGCCGCCTGGTCGATATGTGGCGCTATTTCAGAGATTTCACCTCTTTTCTTCCGATTGGAAGGGGAGGGGGGTTAACCGGGTTCCAAAGTAGCCTATATTGATAGAAAGAGAGTATCCATGCAAAATTTGGTTTCAATCAGTCAAACGATGTAAAATTGTACAGAGAACATACAAACATACAAACTTTTACGTATATATATAGATATATGCATATATACATATACTGTATAAAGAAAAGTCCTGACTCACTCACTCACTGACTCATCAACGCCCAGCCCAAACCCTTGGACCTAGAAAGCTGAAATTTTGCACAGAGGTTCCCTTAATGATATAGATAAGGAATAAGACCGGATCTTTTTCAAATTCCCACGGGGTAGGGAATAAAGAGGATTTATATTTTCGCTTTAAAATCATGAAGTGTGTGACGGCCAACCCGCGATACATCTGAGTTATCCGGAGAAGGTCACAACGGGCTGCGAACTCATATATTTTCCGATCTCGATATTAATTTGCTAAATAAATGAAGTTGTTTTTTTAAGCAAGGGTTCCGGAGCGAAGCGACGGTACCCGGTTAATATATATGTATATCTATCTATATATATATACAGTATATATATATATATATATATATATAAGATGGTTATAATTAAAGTGGGCCTATTAAGAGCATCCTGCAGCTGCAACCAACAGCAACCAACAGTCGGAGAGACACTAAAAGTTGTACACATACTATTCAAAAAATGCCCTCAATGAATCTCAAAAAAAAAAAAAAAATAGTTGCAAAATCGTCTGCTAGAGGGCGCTTTTACAGCTATAAATGAACGGAAAACGAAAACAATGTTCAAAAACACATTTATTTCACACAAACTGTATCAGACGTTTGAACGAGTCATGTGATATTGCTCAATATGTTCCCCCTAGCAAATGTGTGTCATTTGCAGTCGCTGAACAGTATTCTCAACCGCTGACCGTAGGTGATCACCCGTGATAGTTCGCACATGTAGTATGACACATTCTCCACAACCCAAAATCGCATGGAGTTAGATCAGGAGAACATGATGGCCAGGCATTAGGGAATATGCGACTAATTACCCGATCATTGGTTAAGTGTTGACGCAACAAAGTTTACACGAATCTTCCAATAGGAGGAGGTGCACCATCTTGCATAAAAGAAGTCGAATTAAGACACTGTCTTTCCTGCAGCTAGGTTATCACAAAGTTCTGGAGCATGTCACGATATCTAGCCGCACTCACGGACCATGTCTGAGAACCATTACTAGTAATTTCTTCAAAAAAATAAGGACCCAGGATAAAGGAGCCACACCAGACCGTAAGCTTGGGCGAATGCAGAGGCATTTCCTGGAAAACGTTCACACTAGGTCCACACACGAAAATTTTGGGTGTTCACAGTGCCATTCAAATAAAGTGTGCTTCGTCGCTCCATAGGATGTCCCATGGCTACGACATATCAACTTCCATCCTCGCCGAAAAGCAAAAGTGAATCGCTTCTCCTTGTCGCCTGGAACAGTTCTTGTCTTTTACTGATCTTGTATGGAAAAAAAGGAATTAAGTTTCTCAGGATCTTTCTAAGTGTGCTCCAGGGTAGATCTAATTGTCGTGATGCGGCTCGGACACTACCTGAACCTGCGGCATTCTCCAAAGACTGCTGAACGATTGACGTGACAACTTCAATCACGTGATTACCGATGTACTTTCGTCCTCTGCGACATTGCACACTTAAAGATCCGGTTTCTTCAAATTTTGTCATCATTTTTCTCACGCCTTGTGTCCACGGCATACTTTTGTAGCCAGACGAAATTCACGAATTGCAGCTATAGCATTGCCATGACTTTCATAATAAAACTTGACCATCAACGCATGTAAAGTCATCGTCATCGTGGCTTTTGCTAATAACACGTTCTCATTTCACACCCATTATTTATAGTCCGATATCGGCTGTGTTCCTAGTGTCTACTGAAATCAAATTGTTTTCTGTTTGCATAAAAATTAACCCTATGCAATTGTGATGACATTTGGACCACTTTTACAATAATAAAAAAGAAACGTTACAATTAAAACCATACTCTGTTGTTATAGCATTGCATGTTTAATGTTTTTTCTACAATTATTTTCATTGTTATAGCAAAAAGCGCCCTCTAGGGGACGATTTTGTAACAATTTTTTTTTTTTTTTCAGAATCGTTGAGCGTATCCTTCGAGTAGTACGTGTACAACTTTTGGTGTCCTCCGACTATTGGTTGCAGCTACAGAATGTTCTAAGTAGGCCAACTTTAATTATACCCACCTTGTATATATATACAGAGCCTTATAGGGCTCCGTTGATCAGAATTCTAATGTGCAGATCTTACAGATTACAATGACAAAAATTGTAACAAAATTAAAATGTCAGGATTGAGTTTAGAACAAAGATCAAATTGCACAGAAGACATTCAGTCATATTCATGAAAATATTCACTTAAGTTTTTATCATCTCTCTCTCTCTGTATATAAATGTATATATATTAATTTTATTACAATTTTTGTTATTGTAATCTGTAAGATCTGCACATTATAATTCTGATCAACGGAGCCCTATAAGAGCAATAAACACTGCTGTATACAATAATAAGGTGATTACTATTTTTTTTTTCTTTAACTTGCCAGACAAAAAAAATTAGTCATCCGTGTAATTTTTCCCAGAAACTCTGTAGCATCTTCATGAATTATGGTTGCAACTTTGAACTTACAGCTTTGAACTTACTAATCCCACCAGTATAGATACAGAGATTTTCAGTTGGATTTAAATCCCGAGTTCAGATCAGTTAGTTAATTGCCCCAACATTACTATCATTTTAGTTAGAAATAGACTAGATATTTGTGTGGTTGCCATCCTCCAATATCGAATATCTCCGTTCTATTCATCCTTGCAGTGATGCAGAAAGTATAGAATATGTTTGTATAGAATTCTGAAATCCTGTTTAAACGGATACTTCAAGTAAAGAACCTCCATTTCAGATCCATCTTCTCTCTGTTAGATCATCTGCAGGTCCTTAAAACATCACAGATAACTCTCCATTGTACATTGTTATGCAGACAGAAACTTGACTTATCCGTTTTTCGAGTTGTGTATGGTTTAGAGCATACATTCTATTGATACATTCGGGTTATTTTAGACATAGCTTACCAACGTATTCTATTACTGTGGATCTGCCATTTTTTTTTAGTCCATACTCTTCCATATTCAGTCCATATTCTTCTAATTTAGACTGATAGTATCCCTTATTAGACTATCGGTTCCTATACGGTGTGAAATGCTTGAGTATCAGTTGTAGACCGGTTCGCTATATCTGAACAAACACTTTCTACTATATTTAGCGATCAAGCTATGTAACACTGCTTTTTTAACTCGCTACACTTTTCATTCGAAACACTAGCAAATTCTGCTACGTCCTTCACAGCTTTTCCTTTCTGACAATCAAATATCACATCTTTTCAATCGCTTCTTTTTTCCTATCCATGATTCCTAATAGAATCCGTTGGAAATGATGACAATAAAGGTTAAGTCTTTGTATTTAACTATGCTTTTTATATTATATGCGTGATTTGTGTTTGTCTGTTGTGCTTATAAGTTCATAAAACTGCTGACTTCGCATTTAGTAGTGAGCTAGGAAGAATGAATAGCCTGATGTTGATCAAAAAGCGCCAAGGGAGTGACAGTAATATTTTAAGTGAAAGTTCTGGAACCTTTTGTAAATGATATCTTTTTTTTTTTTTACTGAATTTGATGATGTGACTTGTTGATTTTTTTTTCTTTTGTCTATTTGAATTGCTGAAGTACCAAATCGTGCTGTACATTTACAGAGGTTGGCATTTGAGATCACTTGCACCCTCCAAGGTTCTAAAAAGTCAGGCTACGCCACTGATACACACACACAAGCTATTTTAATGAGAAATAATTATATATAGCAGTAACCTAATTTTTTTTAACTGAGAACCTATTTCGACATTAAATTTTTTTAATTCAATCTACCCCAAAACTATCCACTCATGATGAAATGGTCATTAGCAACAAAAAAAAAAAAAAAAGACATCTTGAAGAAATTTTCCAGCTAACATTCTAGACTTACCACAAACCTTTTAGGGTTTCGGAATCACTAAATGCGAATTATTGATATGAACGATAGAAAAGATTAAATTTGGTCTTTTTTTATTTATAATTTGGTAAAGCCAATGGCGTAAAGTCAGTTGTATTTATTTTAATTCGTCAAAAGAAAAGAAAAGCATTTGAGGACAGTCGATCCACTTGAAAGTGAAGTAGATTTGAAAAGGACTGGATTCAATTCTGATTTGCTATTGATCGACACTGCAATGACTCTTTGCACTTCCTGTCTTAAGTCCATTTCTCACGCCCCCACCTCACCTACAACAATTAGATCGGCGTCTGAGAAAGACAATTGCCATCCGTAAAACCGTTTCCCAATAGTTCTCTCCTCTTTTGTTAGGACTTTTTCGAATAAGTGTTAGAATGATCAGTATTAATATATTCACTCTCCTGTCCAAACATTGAAGGTTCTTCGTCCCTCCAATAACAACTAAAGTTATTTAAGAAACTTAAATTAGCATAATTAAGTACAAGTTCATCCTAAGCACTTTTTCATTCACTGATATCATTCATTCAGTGATGTTTTAGAACCATGAATTTATCTTGTATTGAGCACGAAAATTAAAAAAATAACCAACAGAAAATGTTCATCAATAAACAATACACTTTTTATCGATTACACTCTTATAGAATTGTTTCAGGATTGCTATCCATCGTCAAAGAGGATCAGTCCTTCCTGATAAGCACTGAAGTCTCGCTAGGGTCTCACTTTCAGTATTACAATATTGATGATCAACAAAACCCTGAAACAGGATTTTTGTTTTTGATCCTAAGTTTTCATTCAGTAATATTAATTAATAAATGTCTGAAAATAAATGTTTTTAACTAAAGGAAAGAAAAACAGCACTTGAATAAAAGGAGAAATTGCCTTTCTGATTAGAATTATGGGAAGGAGTTGGGAACGGCCGTTTCGTCCTTCTACAAACTCGTCAGCCCAACCCTGTCTTCCCTTAACGAAATCAGAAATTTCTCCTTTTATTCAAGTGCTGTTTTTCCTTTCCTTTAGTTAATCATATTTCACAGCACGTTAAATTTCTTTGCTTTTTACTTTATAAATGTTTTTACTTCACTTGTGTAAGACATTTTCAAGATGAAGTTGTAATAAATTTCAGATAAGAAATAGGTTTTCCCCTTTCGGTAATTCCAAGGTTTGAATTCTTAGTTTGATAAATGTATTTCATGCCTTGAAACAATTTATAAATAGCTTCAAAATTGCATTTGAAGCTATTTATATTTTTATTTGTTTTTCCATTTCTTTTATTAAAAATTAAGTTTTCTTATTACAGAACTATGCTTATTTTGTTTTGTATTAACAAATGCTGTTGTATTTCTTTTATTTTTTTAATGCAAAAAAAAAAAAAAAGAAGAATTAGCCAATAAGTATAGCATTATTTAAGGCATTAAACGAATAGTTTCATGTTAGGATGATCCATTCACCAAATCATGTGAGTTACTCATTCATATTATGTGTTTTATTCACAGTGAAATTCTAACAACGGAGACGAACTTAAATGACACTTTTAATTAATAGTAATTGCAGTATTTGAAGTTGTTCTCTGTCGGAGCAAACAAAGTTACACACACACACACACACACACACACATAAATGATATAGGCTGTGCCTTGAACCAGTATTCGTCAGGTACTCATACATTTCTCTCCAAGGTGATCTCTTTAGAGCTCCAAAGACATGAAAATTATATAATTGTAGATCTGGGCTTTAAGCCAGATATTATACCGTCTTCCATTCAAATCTGTAAAGTTTGCTATGAAACTGATAAAGCGTGTAGTCTTATGTTAACATGGAGAAGGATAACTTTTCTTGCGGAAGACCTGGGGAGTTGTTCTTGATGACGTAGTTTAATTTCATCATCAGAGTCTTACTGTTTTTGTAAGTAAATAGGATAAAAGAATTATACAAAGGCAAAGTTTGTTTTCTACGATTGCATTAAACAAAACTAGAGAAAGCCAATGAGAGAAATTTAATCACAACTTCATCTTATTTGGACACTTCCATAGTAATATCAATTCGAGAAACAGCGACGTAGAAAACTACGCAAAGCAGTTTACGAAATGATTAAGTATTTTCCACAACAGATGACATGTACATACTCTGCTCATGTCCCGATGTATTTACTTAATATAAAGGTATATTTAAATTTTCTGGGTTTTTCTACTTGCGTGGTATAATATGATAATAAATACTAGCCATGAAAGGTTTGATTTTAACATTTACAATAAACTTATTGGCATCCAAGAGAAAAGTTTAATGTAAGTGCATCCACTTGTGATCAATAAAGATAATATTTGGAGTTAACATAAGAAACTGAAGTTTATTGATTTTATTTGATTAAAACTATTGGCTTTACAATCACCAAAGTAATTATTATGAAAATGAATTAACTTCAAAAGCTGAAACTTATATGATAAAGAAATGTTATTTGAATGTGAGGTCCCTATGGAATTATATGTAATAGGACCCTTTGTTCAAAAGCACTAAGATTTCTTGTCGGATTAAGTAAATACGGATGACAGGAAAAATGATAAATTTAGAATAGACACTGTCTTTTTGAACAACCATTTTCGATCAAACTTTAAAAGCTTCTTAGTAGTTTACTTACTAACGACGTCATATTTATGATAAAACTAAGTTCTAATTTTAAGTCTCAAGAACACATCGAATTGATCCCATTTTTTTTTCTTTTAATTAAAGAAAGTCAAAGCAAAGGTGACATTCTAAAAAACTTTCTAAAAATGATTCGGACGAATATTTCTTAAGATTTAATTTTTCATTTTTATTTACTTATTATCTCTTTTATATTTTTTTAAAAAATCAGGCATTACAGCTTCAGTCATCGTAAATATTCAAGGAATAGAATTTGAGAATCTCTGGTTCAAAGTATTTAGAAAAGTCATCAAGAAAATAAATGCACAATATTCTATAAACCTAATTTTGTAATTTTAGAAAGTTATATTTACTTCCATGAAATCGTCTCGCTTAGAAATAATCCTAAATATCAAACAAGGATTACAATGTCTTTAGTTATGAAAAGCTTCTAATAAATGGGGATGTTTCTCTTAACCCCTTCAGACAGAAAATGGCAGTAAACATTAATCTTCCATATGTATGTGTCATTAATGTAAGAAAATTATACATTTCACTGGTTTTAATATAGTTATCAACGGAAAAAAGAGTGAAATGAATGCATTAAGTCCAGTGCTTCTGACCACAGTCAATTCGTAACTGTCCGCACGTTTTCTGTTTATTCATGCATGAAATTACACCTTTGGAGTTCTTCTCTTCAATTATCAAAATTGCATTTACCACACCTTTGTTTTTGGCTGAGCGCGCCGTCCCGTGTAAAAGGTGTCACCTGGCAGGTATAGATGAGGTCTGCACTTGTAGGCACTTATCAATCATCCGACTCGCCACTTACAGGCTTTCAAAGAACGACCACTTGCAACGATAAAAGGAGCGAAAAGGAACGCTGTCGGCGTCTCGTTAATTACGCGGGCGTCTTAATCAGACTCGAAAGAAGCCAAAAGCCTTCTGACCTACAAGATTGAAGAACTTCACTTTGATTGCAACTTGTTTAGAAACTTTTTTCTGTCACGTGTTCTATTATGAGAACGAGTCTTAATCTTTAAGTTGGTTACAGTTAATAAACAACGTTTAACGCTGGATTAAATAGTTAATTGTTTGACGACAGTTAAATAGGGCCGTGAAATTTTAAATTAGCCAATTTCGTTGTTGAGATGTTTAAAAAAAATAGTTCGGATAATTCGTTTTCAGATTGTAATATAAAGACATAAATAAATGCTTGTTGAAACGTAGATGAGAGAAGGCTTGCTTTGTAAAATTGTAATGTATTTCTGATTCTTATTTCATTGTAGGCCTACTTCATATTTTGATAATTTTTACAAAACCTTCAAATTTAATCATTATTTCATCATAGATAACCAAAACTATTTCAGTTTCATTTCATTTTATTCATTTTGAAATTGTACACTTTAGTACTTCTAGGCACCTGTGATATAGCGGCTGTGAATACAACAATTACATACTTTTAATTTTTTTACTTCATTAATTTTTATTACATTTATTACATAATGAAAAACGTAAGAGGAAAAAGTAATAGTTCTGTTACCAAATTATTTTATTTCGTTGATTATTTTTTCTATTAAAAAGTTTTTAATTTTCAATATTTTTGAGGTAAAAATTTCACGATCTAATTGGATGATAGTTTCATTAAATCCTATTAGAGTTTTTCAGGCTACAGTTTTTTTTTGTTTTTTTGGATTTTTCATAAAACGTAATTACATTTATTAGCTGGTTTCTAGTATTTTTTATATTAGCAGAAGTTTTTTATTTTATTATTTACACTATAAAAGTTTTTTATAATTAGTACTATCCTTGTTTCGGTAATAGTATTTTTATGATTCTTATTTGACGTTTTCGTTTGGAGTATAATACTTGAGTTCAATTAAATTGTTTTTTTAAGTAGCCTTTCAATGTTTTTCATTTTTAAAAAACAAATTTTGTAATATTTTGTTTCCAACATTTTATTCCATAATTTAATAGAGAATATATAAAAGCTTTATAAATTATTATTTTTGTTTGATTGAGAAGAGATGTTTTTTAATCTGATGCAACATGTAAGTAAAAGTGTTCCTTTTTTTTTTTTTAATAATATGGACTTAATGATTGGTCCTTGTGAAATTATTGCTGATGTGACCATCTAAATATTTGTATATATTGAGTAGGTTTTGATTTGTAAATAAATCGAAATCATTGATTTAACAATAGTTTAATTGAAATAAATAAACCGATTTTGTCCAACTATTGTTAATCTTAGGATTCGTCTTGGCAATCTGTTCGTTTCTTTGGGTAATAGGTTTTATCAGTAAAAGAATGTAATGCAATTAGAAGACTTCAAGTAGCTCAACTTCTTTCTGTTTTTAACAAATTATTTCTTCTTTCCTTCTTTTAGAAGCTTCCAGATCTTCTAAACCTCCCAAGACCGATATCTTGGAACAGATCAATTTTACGACGTTTAAAATATTTGTCGTGGTACTTCTAGGAGATTAGAAGAAATTCTTAATGAACTTTCAGCGTTTCGATAACAAGGAGTGAAAGTGACCACAAATTTACTTGATGATGATAAGCAATTAGTGGCAAATTAGCAAAATGCCAACAAGAGCAAGTTTAATGATATTTGGAATGATTTAGTAACCAAGTCATTTATGGCTTCTTCACTGAATATAATTATGAATCAAGTGCCGTAATTGTATTCAGTGAATAAACCTTAAATGACTTGACAAAAACCAGAGAACCTACATCGAGACAAGTGATGTGGTAGGTGACATGGTTCAAGGGTGACAAATGGTTGCAGACTTTTTTTTTCCATCTTAACTTTTAGATCCCATTGAAATTAATAACTGTCTTTTGTATGATTATTCACCTGTGTATTTTTTGGTTGGATAGTTTAAACTCCAAATTGGGTCTCGCATTTGCCAAGACCTATGAGCGTCGCCAAGACGTAGTGACGACCCTTGTGATAGTTGAACTAGAAACGCAGATACATCAACAAGTATTTTTTTATGAAACTATTAAAGTGTGTAGATTTTGCATTTGGAAATGGAAATTAACATACAAGTATTAAATTCTATTCCCAAGAGTATTTTTGGGTAAATGGTAATAACGAGAAGTGGTTTTACTGTTTTTATTGTCTAGCAAGAACTTAGCTGACAATGTTTTGATGCTGTCCTGTTTTTTTTTCCTCCTTGGTTCCGTCGTAATTCTTTGGAGTAATAATTTCTTAATATATTGTAAGAGTTCTGAGCTTTTGCATAAATACTCTACGCTTGTAATGTTAAGATTATAGTTCTGTTTCTCTTTAGACATTTCGAATGTGTGTATCATGTTTCCTTTTCACTTTTTTTTTTCCATCTGATATTACAAACCTTAGGACTAATTCGCTAACTTTAGAACTAATGCTGATATATTATAAAGTAATAAAAAGAAAATAGAAATTCATGTTGTAAATAGTTATCACCCGGTCCCTGGTGTCCTTAGGTAATAGATTCAAATACAAGATTAGATAACAGCCCCCCCCCCCCACCGCCTTTAGATGACCTCTGTTATCAAGATAGTTAACAGCAGGTTTCCCTCTGGAAGGGTCTCAAACTACCAATAAAGGTTTTTATATAGATATAGGCATAGGGTAGATTATACATAATAATGCAATAATAAGGAATTCGTCCTTCATCTTCTTCTATTTATAAGCAGACATAAAAGTTCAACCTCGTCTTGGTCTTCCAGGCATCGGTTCGATTCCCGCCTCAGTAGGGTCTTGAATTATCTATTTCGTGATCGTAAAATTTTGCTTAAACTATTTTTTTGAAACTGGCCTTTAATTTTTGAATGTGACAACTGTACATTTGTAGATTAATAATTTTAAATATGATGAATGCATTTAAAGAAAACCACATTATCGTTTTATAAATATGCTACTTAAAAAGGACAAATAATAGATTGGATTATTAATTGTTTAAAAGGGTATTTATATTTTAAAATCAATAAAAAAATGAAAGCCAAAAAGGATTTCGCCACAGCTGACAGTCACTGAAAAGTTCTTAACCTTAAAAACTCCGACGATCAGAAACATCATCTTTAACACGATCCGTAAGAGAACTCCATTTTGATTTCCTTTTTACTGTCGATTTTTCTTTCGTGGATAGGGTGAGGATAGGGTCGTATAAACAATTCTGCCCCTTCTATATTCGTATTCTTACAAAATTACAATAACTATAAGAGGTTGAGGTTAAAACAAGAAGAAGCATCGACTGTAAGAAAGTACGCCCACATAGATCACGGCTTATAAATGCTGTATTAGAAACCATTTCGTGGGAGGTTCCAGAACGTCCCTATTCAGCCCTGACCTCTGCCCCCGTGATTATTAGGTTTTCGTTATTTTTAAAAATCTCTTAAAGTTAACGCATTCAAGCGGATATGGAGATTCAATATTGAAATAGCAGACATTTAAAGTCAATTCATTCATCAATAAAATATTTTTGTGTAAATGCCTTTTCATCTTATTGCAAGTGCTGAATTATTATTATTATTTCTTTTGCAATATATTGAAAATATTTCATGTATTATTATTCCGTATATAATTTAAACTGAAATCTATTATATTTTACTTTTTTTTTTCTTTTTGTAAAATGAAACCTTTTATTCACTGATCTCCTTGATGAAAGTTGTAACTCCTCCTCCATCCCATCCTATCCAAAAAAGCAAGAAATCAGTCTTTTTTTTTATCCCTTTGTTCTTTTTCTCTTTAGTTCTTTTTCTTTTTTTTTCATTAGATGGTTTCCAAATAAAATAATATTTGTAGCTTACCCCACTCCACTCATGTCGATTTGGTCGTAAGTCAATCGTTATACAGTAAAACCTCGTTAAGTCGTCACCCGGATAAGTCGTCACTCCGTTTAAGTCGTCATTTTCCTTTGGTCCCGACAAGGTCTCATACACAATAATGTAAAATAATCCTCCTTTACCCGTCACCAAATTTAATTCTACTCCGGATAACTCGTCACCCTCAAAAATGGGTAAAAGCATCTTCTCCATTTTACAAGCCAACGTGTAGTCTTTTCAGCCCCGCCCCTTCACTTTAAGAAAGTCAAGCCTTTACGGGGAATTTTTGACCATGCCTGTCACTTCGGAGGATTTGGGTTCTTGGAATCTCGCTGCTAATCACTCAAAGCACACTTCTCGCTGCGACTCTGTCGAGTGTAGACCTTTTTCTTGACTGCTCTTGAGTGTGACTTCATTTCATAGCGAGTAAACCCCTATTTTTTTCTTGCAGTTTCGAGGTTTGATTACGTTTTTAACATGCCAGGGAAACGAAAACTTACCTCGCTATCTTTTAAAGAAAAAAAAAGACTTAATTGCACTTTTTGACAAATCAAATGTTTCGAAAACAGCTTTTGCCAAAGAACACCATATTCCCAGGACTACATTAAACGATATTCTTTCATCGAAACAAGTAATTGAAGAAGCTGATTGCAAAGACAAAAGAAAGAGAATGAGGAAATCGAAGTTTGACGAGATCGAGGAGATTTTAGTTCGATGGCTAAAACATGGCAGATGGCAAAATGTGCCGATTTCTGCCATGATTCTCAAAGAAAAAGCCATGGAAATTGCTAAGGAGTTGAACATTGAAGATTTCGGCGGCAGCAATGGTTGTCTGGCACATTTCAAAGACAGACATTGCCTTTCTTTTAAAATGATTAAAATGTGGTAACTGTAAAAAGTGTTTTTTTATTTATTTATTTATTTTCCACTCATTCATTTGCATGTATTGATTTCTGAAAATCTTATTTTTCTCACCGAATCCTATAGCAATTCATGAAAATACAGTATTTCAGTGTTTTGTTTTTTTTTTCAAAAATGCCCACTCTGTCTAAGTCGTCACTCTGCTTAAGTCGTCAAAAATGTTTGGTCTCTTGAGTGACGACTTAACGAGGTTTTACTGTATATGAGAGCTCAAATACAAAGCATATAATGCAATACTGTAAGCAAACGCATTTTTTTTTTTGGCAGTATAATAGGCTCTATGGGACCACTGTCGGAAGTACGAACGGTCGTAGGTCGGACGGTCACAAGTCAACTCACACGTGTATGTGTATTATATACATACTTAGAAATAACTTTAAAGACTCTCAGATTTTTTTTTTGTATCAGTATTTATAATTTTTATTACCTAATTTATGACACTACTTAGTTATTACTTTCATGAAGCATTTTTATTAAATATTATTAAAGTTATTTTGTTTGTTTCTTTTTTTTTTTTTTCGTTTTGACTTTTCAGTTAATTTAGTGCATTTAACTTAGGATTATATTTTAATCAAATCTTTTCAAAAGCAACAACTAATATTAAATACAAATATTAACCATCTTAATTTAAGCTCGTTTGAAAACTGTGAGAGTATTGTTAAAAGGCTAACAATGCGATAAATATCCATTTCCTTCGGTTAGAGCACTATAGTAAGAGATTGTGATTTATAAAACTTATTACGGCAATCTTACATCTTTCTCAAGATAATTTAGAAGGAATTTGGACTTAAAAAAATAATTCCAATTATCTTTGGCGAATTAATAGGATTCCTTTTTTGCTATTTTTTTTTATTATTTTTGTTATCTACAAAAAAAAATACATTCCCTTTCAAGAAAGAAAAGCAGATTTTTTTTTAAATTAGATTATTATTATTATTATTATTACCGTAAAATAAAATAAAGAACGCACATAATTAAACAAAACACAAATTCACTGAGCTATTTTTGATATTTGTGCTGGAAATCGGGGACAGCGCTGTTTCGTGGCTTATTGGCCTCTCATCAGCCCGACCCAACCAGCGATATCTTAGCTCAGTGAAATGGGACGGACAAACATACAAATCAATGACCCCTGAATTACAAAAACATCAA
>JAFIDM010000004.1:9682367-9722460 GCA_023159025.1 Thereuonema tuberculata | reverse complement strand
TGAATTTGTGTTTTGTTTAATTATGTGCGTTCTTTATTTTATTTTACTGTAAAAATGTACTAACGCACATCAAGTCTTTTGTCCTATTATAATTATTATTTGAAGTTTTTTCATTGGATTAAAATAGTTTAACAATTTAGGTTTATTCTAGGAAGAAAAACAAAAAACAAAACCGTTATATCTCTTAATAAGCAAATCAGCTGATATTCCTGAAATAACTGTCTACGAGTAAAAACCCACCCAGCAATTTTAAAGAACTCGTTTCTCTTTCGCGAGATCTTTATTACCTTAGACAAAGGAAGAATATGGTTATCAAAGAAACCATCTAGATAATAATACTCAATATTTTGGTTCGGCTTCTTCTGGAAAGTTCAGAAGTATTGTAATTAATACGTCTGTTTCAAAAAGTTATTGAAATGCACTCAACAGACTCATTAATGGGGCATTTTCAAACTATTCTGGAGAACGTTCAAATGACATAGCTCGAAACATTGAGGACTTTTATAAGGCGAGAATATCTCAACCGGTCCCCGACTTTGTATATTACACTACTGCTTTTCGAGATATTTTTAAACGTACATCATCAATAAAAACATCCTTAAGTGAATTTTATACCGAAACGATCTATTTCTTGTTTTCATCTTCAAGTCATTCAGTGTAAGAAGTTAGTGTAGCGCCTATTAAGTATTACCTTCCTTAGTTTTTCATATCTCAATTTGTTTTTAGTATTCACTATATTAATATTATCAAATATATAGATAAATTTTATCTACATAGAAATTATAGATCCCTCCATTTACAGTCTCATTACGTAATTACTGGCAACAATGTTATGTTTTGTCAGTTGAGTAGCTCTCGTCTCAGTAGAGAGGTCAATCAGTGAATTGTTTTATGTGAAGAAAGTAGTTAACTTTTAGGCACATTACAGAATTAAAATTTAGTTTACTATTGAGAATTGATTTTCTTTGTTCGAGAACCTTTCAAGTCTACTTTGCACTTATCAAATATTTTGTTATCTCTAATTAATTAATAAAAAAATATGTAAATACGTAAATAAACTGAAAAAAGTCAAATGTTAAATTCATCTGTAGTCTGAATTTCTTCATTTGAATAACTTACTTATACATTTCATGTCGCTGCTAAAACCGGATCTAGAAATAAACTTCTTCGCAAAACATAAAAATTATGTAGAAATACATATTCATGAAAGTTATTCCTCCTCTTAGTTGAAAGGAAGGGTAATATACAAAGGTATTTACTTTATGTTCATTTCTAAACAAAACAAAAAAATACCCATTCTGAAGTTAAAGTCGTTTAAAATTTTAAAAAAAATCAAATTTATTAAGTAATTTACTGACCTTTCACTGTTATTAAATGAAACTGTTATTGATACTTTTAAAAAGATCTAATTTATATTTAATGTAAATTCATTTTATTATTTGTAATAAAAACAAGAATCCAGACGAAAGTATTTTTTTTTTACGTCACCTTTTTCTTATGGAGTCGTAAACTACTACCTGGATTAGAACCAATTAAGTTACGACCTAAACTAATACTAATACTCGCTGAACAAACTCGTCATTAGTAATCAAAATAATGTTTAAAAAACCTTGAATCTTAAAGTGAAGATTTACAAATATCTTTAATTCACCTTTGAATTCCAAAAATGAATATTGATTTTATTTCCTTACATCGTTCATCTACTCTCTCACTTTGAAAACCAAGAATTTCAATCAACTCAAAATTAAGATCAACATTCTTAAATGAATACAGTGAACCGAACCTATGCAGATTTATGAAATTTGGTAAGCTTGTCTCTATTATTGTCTCTATGCAGTTGATTTATTTTCAAATCTCTCTATTTTTTTAGAATTGAGAAATAACAGTTAAGTATTTCTTACTTTTATTTCATTGCACTGACGCATGAAATGCATCCAATGGAAAATGAAAGCTATCTTATTAAGATGTCTGTTGCCATTCGCTTTAAAACGGTTCTCAAGAAGCTAATCACTCGTTTTGTTTCAGACGACGTTGTTCCTTCTAGGAAAAAGACGATCTTTCAGGCGGCTAATTTAAAGAAAGTCAAGGGGTGATCGAAGATACAGACGGAATTAGTCTCGTGTATCGCACATGACTAATGACCAATAATGAATCTTATGTCGCAATGATTCTTCTCCTCCCTCACTCCCATCAGTCTTTCTCCCTACAGGAAGACTTCACCACAGTCTTCCTGCAATGTCAGCTACTGTCTCTTCCTATCCGCTTTGTTTTAATGCAAATCAAAAATTTGTCATTTTTAAAGCTTATACAACTACAATTTGTTTTTTACATATTCTGAACAGACAATAAAATCACATTCTATAATTTATTTCTGTTTTTTGAACTTGTTGCAGTAATTCATATTTGTTTTTTAGGGTTGTTCTTTTTTTATGTGTAGTTATTCGTAGAAATAAACACCCAAACTTAATTAGGGCTAATTTTCTTATAATGATGGTTTGTGGTAGTAACTTATCAGAATGCTCTTATGAATTGAAGAACTTCAAAAATAGCGTATTCCATAAAAATATAAGCAAAAATTGGAGATAAGCTTTTATCAAATTGCATTGAATACAGACAACGTTTACTTTGTTGAAATCCTATTTTGTATGGCTCAAAAACGCTTTCCCGGTGTTCAGTTAAATAACAGTTTCATTCAATTTTTAAATGATGTCAATTATCGTTCAAAATTGGTTCAGCTTTTTTTTTTTCTTTCCCGCTAAAATCTTCAGTTAATTAAGTTGAAGATATATATATTTTTTTTGTATATTTACTCGATTTAAATGAATTTCGAATGCTTCTAATTTCTGATAAGAGATATATATGATAAGAGATGTATATGATTTATAAGAGATGTACCGGTATAAGAGATAATATGGAAAATGACACACATTTCATGAAACGTATCTTACGATTGGTGAATTTGATCAGCGTTAGGTAATAAAAAAAGATGCCAAATATAATAGATCTGATATTGTCATTATTCTGACTTTAGTCTCAATTAATTATATTGAACAGTATTCTCAGAAGACACGAACTGAAAATACTTTATCTGTTTTATAAGCTAATAATAAGTTAATTCTAAGGCAAATGTTCTTTGAAATAAACAATTTTGTTTGGCAGATTACAACAGATACAAGTAACAGCTTTTAATTTACTAATATTCATGGTTTAAGTCTTAATAAGCTTGTTAACCAATAGATACATTTACATTTCATGAATCTTACAGCACACATCGTCTTACTTCATTCTGTTCTAAAATGTTCAGAAAACATTAAAAGTCACTTATCTTGAATTTGTTTAGAAATGTCAGAAAAGTCACGGGCTTAAAGTTTGTCGATGATTTTCGTAAGATATTTGGTAAGTTGTTTGGTTTCCAGACATTTTGAGTTTCATTCTGTTCCATGCGTTTACATTCGCTTCACTGCCGAATGAAACACAAATATGTACAATAAACAAAGTTTTCTTCGTGCTTGAACATTTATTTGTTGCCATTGACTTAGAAAGGTTATGCTTTGTATGGTTTATATTTATTTATTTATTTATTTTCATCTGATCTGTAGTCAACATCAAATCGGAGTCAGATCAACATAACTAATCGCCATATATTTTTAATCAAGTACAACTCCCGCACCTGATCAATGTAATATTGTTCCAATAACTATTATGTGCATTTCATCTTTTGTTTTTTGTTTTTTTTTAAATTGTAAATATTTTATCACTTGTCTCATTACTGTTATTCTTCTACTAAAAAGATAGAATTCTTTAATCAAAACTGAGAACAGCTGAACTTAAATAAACATGTCTTTCATATTGACATGAGCTTTAATATGACAGTTGTTATAAAGCAAACGCTCGTCATGTGTTCTTCGAAAACTGTGCCGCCATTGTTCATGTGAAGACGATGTCGAGGTCATATTTCGAGAACAATTAAGGCAATTAATAAAACTCAAAAGACTTGAATGTAAAATTATTATTGTATTTTCGTGACCAACAGTAGATGAATTGCTTTTAAATAATGTTTATATTATATTCAATTCCACTGGAGTTCCACTTTTAAATAACAGCTCTTTATTAACATCTGCGAAAGATTCGAGTACTTAAGGATGAAGTGTTCCTTTCTTTGTTAATTTTTATTTTAGTCTTATCACTGACTAATGAAAATTATTCATTTGTGTTTTGTTTTCTTTTCTTATGAAGACAAATCTTCTTGCTTAAAGGAAAAATAGAGGAAAATATACTTGAACTTTTATAATCAGATAGGTGTTCATTTTTCCTCATACGTACTTATTGTTTTGTTTTTTTATTCTTAATATTATAATAATTTAAAAAAAAAATTTGCTAGTGGAAAATGAAATTCATAATTATACGTGAAATTCGAATTATAAGTTATTAGAGGAAATTATGTATTAAAAAATTGAAAGGAAAAAAGATTGCAAAACAATACCACACCCAGTGAAGAAAAAAGGATTTTCCACGGGGTATAAACAGCCTATTTTTGTTTTCTTGACATTGTATACAATGATGATGATTGAGAGAATTCTGCAGTCCTCCTTAATAATAAAAAAGTAGGGGAAAGAGGGTGAATTAATAAGACTTGATTAACCTCCCTCCCCCAAACTTCTTAAGTGGCCGTTATTGTTGCCTTCGGGCGAAACCAATTTACAGCAGCACGTGCTGATTGCTGGGGGAGAAAAGAAATTGGGATTTTTCTAGAGAAAAAAAAATTTCCTCTGAGTCCTTAATTACACTGTTTTAAAATTGCCGTTAATTTTGACCGGTGGATCTGAAGAAAGGGGTTTGCTGTTATCCATGTATCTAAATGATTTACCATTTTATGCAATGGTCTCCGGCAAGAAATTCTTGGAAATTTAATGTTATAAAATATCATATAATCTTTATATCATCGTTTCTGTTCTGATGATAAATAAAATTGGTGATATCATTTCCTGTCTGTATCTTGGGGCGATTTCATAGATGGACTTTAAAGACGAAGTGACGAGAAATACACTATTAAAATTCTGCTTACAACAAAGAATGTATACAAAAGTTGATGTTTATCCTTGGAAATGATATGTTAGGAACTATGCAGTCTTCGATCACCAATCTTCAAAACCCTCGGTTAATGAGAAAAAACGGTTACGTGGATCAAACAAAGCTATAAGATACAAAGATACATAAGTTTTATTTTAGGGGAATAAGGAATTAATTGATAAACAAACTCAGTGCATACAAACGGCTCCATTGATTGTGTTTGTGGATATTTAATGAATTTGCTGACAACGATTCGACGACAAAGAGATATTAAAAATGTTAGTTGTATTATTTCAATTAGCAGTGAACAATTATAATATACAGTAAACTCTCGATATCTCGAACTTCGATATCTCGAAAAGCCTTGATATGTCGAAAAATTATTTTTCCCCTTGATATTACATATTCATCTAATGTTAATTTTAATTCTTATGTCGAAGAGTTTTCACTCAAAACCTTGTTATGTCGAATATTTTTCGAAGTAAAACTGAATTTTTCCGGAAAAATCGCAGTTCAGTTGTGTCGAAGAAAATAGAGGTATTTTTTAAGAAATTCTAGCAATGTAAGTTCATTGAATTTTACTAATTCTTTTCAATTTAAATTAATTTCCGACTACTTTTAAAAATTAAAATTATCATTGCTGTATTTAGACTTATTGTTAACTGTCATTACATATTTATACTTCTCATATATTCTCATCTATCAAGACTTTAATTTTTAGAATATTATTCCGTATCTTGTGTTTTTACGTGAATTTTTATGTTTTGGTTATGACCTTGTTATCTCGATAACTCGCTACCTCGAATTTTTTTTAGCGTTCCTTCGACTTCGAGGTATCGAGAGTATACTGTAGTTGATTTTTTTTTATAAACAATCAAT
Source organism: Thereuonema tuberculata (assembly GCA_023159025.1). Lineage (NCBI taxonomy): Eukaryota > Metazoa > Arthropoda > Chilopoda > Scutigeromorpha > Scutigeridae > Thereuonema > Thereuonema tuberculata. The sequence continues at coordinate 9,716,511 of JAFIDM010000004.1, read as the reverse complement.
GGTAGTGACGGTATTTGAAAACTGAAATTTACAGCTTTATAGCAAAATAGTTAAATTTAATAGTTAAATTCACTTTGCCGATTATGAATCTAGCAAGTGAATAAAAAAACAAAAAAACAACGAACACTTAATAGCAGCTGTTTTACATTCCTCAGTCTTCTAAGACTGTATTTCAATCATGAGGGGAGAAAATAAAAAACAAACTTAGGTTTTCTGAACAAAGTTTAAGATAAATGTTATATTTCATGATAAATGTCTAGACCGCGATTGAATTTTATCTTCCATTAGATGGTCTTGAAAGTTTTTGAGCTTAATCACTTAAACTGTGGAATATTTATTCAGTTAGTGCTTATTAGTTTACAAATTTCTTTTAATACAGGAGAGAGGAAAAACAAAATGTTTTGGGCTTAGTTGACAAACTTTCAAATTCTACAGATAAGGAACATAGAAAGGAATGTAGCTTAGAAAGTAGACTATGTACATCTATACAATTTTCATTTATTTATTTAAGACTTGGAAGAATCGATTGTAGCTTAGTTTCTATAGATATATCGATATCAAGCAAAATATTTAAGAACAATCTGGATTCTTGGATATAATTAATAGAATGTTTTTGAAACAAATCGTATTAGATCTGGTTGCTAAAATTTGTGAAATTTAGTCCACATATTTTTAATTTCTTACATCATTCAATTGCTGTTTAAATATTGGAATTTGTTATTGTCGTTATTAAAAAAAAATAGATATTGAAATAAAATTCAATTCTTTCTTTAATATAAGGAAGGGCATTTCTAATATTTTTATAACTGAAGTACACTGTAAAGAGGGCATTTATCTATTCTTATAAATATTCCAGGTCAAGAAATATAGACTATGTATATATGAATATGTATGTTAAATATATGTTGAATATATATATATTCAATTCATTAAAAAAAATGTTTGGGGTGATAAATAAAATATATAGGCTATATAAGGTTGCATTTGTTTCAAAATATTTAAAATATAAAATATATTTATATCAATAAAGAAAGAGGGTTTAAAAATAATCGAAATTGTGCTTATGTAAGAACTTGAATTCCCCCATAGTAACTCATTACGAGGTTTTCACTAACTTTGGTTAACGGCCCTTAAACACATTCTACCATTGACTCAGACATGCCCTTTTACAGTTGAAGGTTTCAATCATATCAGTTCGAAGGCGAGAAGTTTCGTCCCTTTCCTCTTCCTTTGAATGCACCTGCTATACAGACCCTGACAGTGATGTCATGAACCCGGGATCATTGGCGACAGGGAGAAGGACGACCAGTTCCGCGCCTTCATCTTTGAAGACATCTTTAACTAAGCATATTAGCAAACAGATGAACTGATAGTAAGTCACCACTGCAATACTTACAGGGAAGAAGATTGCAACGTATTGTTTGGATGTTTAGAAAGATTATATCTCTTCAAAACAAATCCTGGTTTAAAGTAACTCAAGGACTGTGAGATACAAAAGGACAAACACGAATTAAACAAAGATACAAATTGGGAGATTACATTGTAAATAATGTCAACAAGCTTCTTTAATTCACAACCCGCAAAGTATTTTATTTGCAGTTAAGCATGAATTGCAAAGTGAATTGGTACTTAAAGATGTATATCTTCGCATTTTTAACATCATTTCATATCCTTCATACTTCATTCGTATTTCCAAATGGGCTGAAACGAAAATAATTATAATAAAATTATAATTCCGCCAAAACTGAAAAAATATAAGGTAAACTGGGAGGAAATGCAATTTGAGGTAAGATGCCGTTTGCGCTGTAATTTCTTTTGTGACACACCGTGTATACGGTACATAAATTTTCCTCAGTGCACTGAGCACGACGGCATCTTTCTGACTGCGATATCGTTATTATTTGGTTAAAAACAACGAAAATAAGATAAGAGCACTGTTTTTTGTGCTATGTTATTAAGGAATGGGGTGTTCCAACTAAGGCTGGTGGAAAATATTATGAATCTATGCATCTTAGCCTTGCAGTGGTGTTGTACCCCAGGCTGTTTTTTTAAACATTACTTTTATTCATACTTTCAGATAATGCACAATCCTATCAATTTTTTTTTTTTCCACGTACATAAACATCGAGGAAATGCGCATGCGTAATATTATGATTACAACTCATTTTCTTTTGGTCTGGCAAAGCAAAAAAAAAGGCTTAATGGTGGCATCTCCCTCCAGTCTATTGTAGTAATAGCTTGAGAGAAGGATTACAGGATCTTTGAATCTGTAAAGACCTTTGAATATTTGGTTAGTCCATGGGGCATTGGTCAATCAGCAGGAAACTAAACATTTAACTTTCATTTTAGTATTATGTTTTTTTCTGAGAATCTGTTTAAGTTAATAATTTTAAAAGAGCATATGAATAGTTAAACTTTTGTTGTGATAAAAATAAATACATAAAATTTTAACAAGATATACAAAGAAAAACGATTGAAGATCATAGCTTTAGGAGACTTGAATCATAGACGAACAAAATTTTATTCCTTTTAATATCTGAACTTTGCACATTAATAACAAAATATAAAACGACATGAGTATAAAAATATAAAATAAAAAATGTGTTGTCTTAGAACTCTAAAAATTAACATCAACGCGTATATTTTTTAAAAAAAAATATATACAGTTAAAATATTGATCAGATCGGTTTCGCCAGCGAACTGTAACGGTCTGGCATCAACAAGATAAAAACTTTTACTTTCCTATCTGGTTGATGCCAGACCGTTACAGTTCGCTGACGAAACCGGTCGGATTAATTTTTTATTTTTTTAAAATATGTGCGTTGATGTTAATGTTAATGTTATAATTGGAAAAACGCACGTTAAATTTATTTTTAATATATTGCCTTTTTTAAGTTTAAATTTATAAAAAAAAACCTAAGTTTTTAAATAAGTCCAATCTTCTTGTTTTTAATTAAAAAAATTTTACGTATGTTTCTTAATATAAAATGAGTAGATTCAGGCCACAACACACAGTTCTAATTTAAATACATAAATAAAAATACAACAAAATGCGAGTACTTTCAAGATGGTCTACATCTCGTTATCAAGATGTTATTAAGATGTAGACCATCTTGAAAGTACCTGCATTTTATTGTATTTTTATTTATGTATTGAAATTAGAACTGTGTGTGATGGCCAGAATCTACTCATTTCTTGTTTTTAATTTTGATATGAATATGACCTACAAATTTTAGCTCAAAAACAATTTATTTAGAAATCTGACATTTTAATGTTAGACAAATGTCAATCTTACGGTTAATTTTGACCTTTACGATCGGATACGATCTTATATAAGGATATCAAGACCAAAAAAAAAGTCTCCTAAAGGTCATCCTTCATTTATTCTCAGAAGCCATATTCCAGAGTTGTTCATTTTTTACTTAATCTTTTCCACGGCCTTCCTCTGTCCTCCAAAATTTCTTTTAATATTTTCTTAGAGATTCGAATTTCATCCAAGTTGTATCTGTCCCATCAACTATAGTTATATGTTACAATCTCTATAGCTTAATAGATGTTGCCAGATCAGTTTGATTATTTTTATCTCATAGTCTTTTATTATTTCTAATTCTCCAACAATTATTTTCAATTACTAAGCCCTAAATAATTCTTACCATCTTCCTGTGAAATCAATTTACTGCATTTTTAATCCATATTTTAGTACAGTAGACACTCGCTAATCCGGCACGTTCGGGACTTCGGCAGTGCCGGATTACCGAAAATCCCGGATTACTGAGCGCCATCTAAAACTAGCCGTTATTGCGAGGATAGCGAACATACCGCTAAAATAGAGAGTCAAAAGGGCTATTAATAGGTATCAGACCATTTTTCCGTGTTCTATTGTGATTTCTCTGATTTCGGTAGGGATGAAAAATGTTAAAAACAAAACAACAAAATATATTTTTATGTATTATTATATTTTAATACAGTTCATACAGTACAGTATAGTCACTTTATTAGATTTGTCATCACTGCCGAGTACGCCCGACCTCAGCCGATTGCCCGCGAACTCTGCCGAACGCGCCCGGAAGGCTATTCAGTGTAAAAAAAAACCATAGACCAATGCCGGATTATTGAATGTTTCGGATTATCGGATGCCGGATTAGCGGGGTTTTACTGTACTATGAGAAGTAATAATACAGTATGAATGTTCTTACTGTTTCAGAATAATGCATGTTTACTTTTATATTTTATTAGTTCTAAATTATGTAATATTTATTTATCATACTTTGATTTAATAAGAAAACAACATGATTAATTCTTAAATGATTTTGTTACATTTTTCCCTCCAAAACATTGACAAACAAGTAGAAATTTTATCACGATTAAGTTAAGTATTTTAAAAGAGCATTACACTGCGAAAGAACAATTACAATTTTATGATGATAAAAATAAATATATAAACTTTTAACAAAAACTTGTCGATATTTTTTGCAGGTCAGAATTACACACTGTTAGATATATATATACATAAATATACATAAATACATAAATATATATAAATAAAGTAGTGTCTCATTTGTTGCGTAACTAATACCAGTGCCGTAGCTAGAGGACTGGGGGCCCCGGGGCAGAGCCGGAGGGTGCGGCGCCCTTGACAATCTTTCAACAACCAAAAAAAACGACAATCCTATTTCAACAACCAAAAAAACAAAAATACAATCCAATTGTTCGGGGGTCCCTTTGCTCGGGGGTCCCGGGCATTGCCCCGGCTACCCCGGTGGTAGCTACGGCCCTGACTAATACAGTTATCTGAAACGTGAAATTAAATCAACTACTGCATTTATAATTTACTAAAATGGTGTTATTTTCTAAAACCTATTTCCGTTTGTTAACATTAAGATTATTAAGCATTGTACAATCGAAAACATGACAGAAGATTGAAAAAGATGTCACAGCGATGTATTGACATTGCTAAATTATTTTAAAAATAGTTTCTTCCCACGTTTCACTGAGTGGATATCAGCTTGCTTCACCCTTAAGAATCTTTCTTTTAAATAAATTTATGATTTATTTTTACAACATTTACTCTTTGGAAAATATACAGTCTGGGCTGGAAGTCAAGGTTTTGTTAGATAAATATCTAAAAAACTTACGTTATATAATAGTTTTTGTTTTATTGCCTCCAGGTATCAAAAGTATTTGACTTTCTGAATTTCCAGTTCTTGAAATGCCGATTCCCATACAATTACTCAATGGAAAATCATTCCTTTTGCAAATCCACTCCTAACTTCTTAAAGATCTTGTGATTTGTTGATGTTTAAAATTAAAAGACAAGTAGGAGGGAATCATTAGTATACTCAGGATGTATGAAATTTTGTAGCAAGTTCATTAAATATTGTTTGTCTCAATGATGTTACGAATTATCTTAATTACCTGTAAACTAAATTATCTGTATGCATTGGAAAGTTTTGGCAGATTCATATTGCCCCAGAACATAATTGGAGAACGAATTTTTAATCTAAGGATGTGGAAATCCTGTCTACAACGACGTGGTTTATTTCGTCCATTTATGAGAGAAACTGTAGCGTTTCGCACAGCTAACGATAACTTTTTTTGCAATAAGTTTTCGACATCTAGATAAATTCAGCAACTAATTCTGCCAAAGTATTAACATCTTGCCAATTTCTTCATCAATAGTAATGGAACCGCTCTCGTTGGGGATTTTACCACCATCTAAGCGAAGTAATGATAAGGGAAGTCGCTTTTAATCACTGCCATGATGAGCTCTCATATTTGTCCGTAAATTCACTTTTTCGATGGAGATTCAGTTGGGAGATAATCTTAAACATTTTTTGCCGGGTTCGCTTTAAAATTACTGCCGAAAGTCTCCAGCAAAAACGAACCTCACAAACTTGTCAACCTAAGATCTTTTAACGTCCTGTCAGCAGCTTCTGTGTGGGTTCGATGGCTCATCCCACAGTACACTCATCTCATACTATGAGGTAGTGTCCTGCAGTACTTTGCCAAGAGCACCGTTTTTACGAATGGACTATGCGCTTTCTTGCTGAAAAGACACATTCAAAGACAATTTGAACTAACGAAATACAGAAAAGAAATAATAAGGAAATTCAAAAATTTAATACTTATATGAGATTAAAACCTAAAACTACAAATTTAATTGCAGTATCTAATGACATGCACCTCTAGACGACTAGACCACTATCAATGATATCTCTATAACTATCAGTCGTAGATAGCTAATGTATTATAATGTACGACAGTTAATGTGAATGGCGTTTTTGTTCCTTATAAAATGCGCTTTTCGTTTGTTTTATTGCCTTTTATATATCTTTAAGATTTTGACTAATGTTCATCAAAAAAAAGTGAATGCTATGAAACTGCAAAAAATTAAAAACTTTAAAATGCTTATTAAGATGTATATTGTTGGGAAGTTTTCGATAGAACTAATTACATGCTACAATATATTCTTTCATGCATAATTTTGATAGATCTCTTGTAGATTAGCCAGTGTATCTAGTACGGCGAGCGATGTTTTTCTCCGCCCAGCGTCACATTTTTATATTATCCTGATAAACAGCCTATGTTATGTTACTCCAGAGGGGGAACACCAGGGGTTTCCAAGCCCCTTCCGGTCAGACTCCTAAGACCATATCAAAGAGTGAACGGCACATTCATCTAAATAAATTCCATTTGATCATTTTCTTTCACTTCCATGTCGAAAGGAGTGCCAAAAAGCGAGAAGTCGCTTACATGAGAAAGAATGTCAGTAAAACAGGAGGAAAACTCTATTCTCAAATTATGGATCAAATTCACAAATATTTTGGCGTCTGTTGACTTAGTTCCCTGAAATGAACTTAACTTCATTTCACAACCTAGGATTCAGGTCCTAGTTTTGTTTCTTCCCTGAAGCTACGATTCTAGATTACATAAATGTGATGTAAAATCCATCAGATATACCAGACTAGAAAGCCTTTGGGATTACTTTTAAGCATATTTTTACTTTCAAGAGAATTAGCTATTTCTTCCCGGGGCTAGGGAACTCATTGTAACATAGCTCCTCGACTGAGGCAACGATGTAAAACAGATCCCAGTACGATGAGTCTGTATTTCCGAAAGTTGTTAAACTCATTGTGCTTCAATCGTCGAGATGATAAAGAAAACTGTTCTCACTGTTGTTTCAAATTTGAAGATTTAGCACACAGTGCTTCCTGATGCTTTGTGAAGGTCAGTATGTCTTCAAATCATTGCTTTTGAGAGGACATACATGTAACAAAGCCAAAGCAGCGAATATGAAAAAACATTATCCGTTGACGAAAAGGTGAAACTATTGTAAGAGATAGAAGAAAAGGAAAAAAGCAGTTCTGTCGAATTAAGATTCCATTCTTCTACATTGACCACTATTTAAAATCTCGTTATAGTATATAACAACAACAACAACAACCTGAAATCAGAATTGAAGTTACGATTTATACAGTAATGTAGTTTCATTTTTATAGGAGAATTACAATCACAGGAATTTAAAGGCTATTCTAAGTTATTCTCATGTTTCACTAAAAAGCTCAGAACCCAATTTTTCACTTGTATTTTTAGTGTCATTTATGGAGTGGATTTTTTTTTTTCATTCTTTTTGAAACATAAGTTAAATAATATTTTTGTTTGAAATTGCTTAAGACTTAACCTCTTTTTTTCCCTTCATTTCGTTCCTTCAGTCGTTTTGCTTTAGTCGTTTTGCATTGTATGTAATTCTCTTTTGTTTCGTAGATGTCACTGATTGTGTTTCAATAGTGCTTTGCCATCCAACCCCATCCGTCATTTCAAAGAAAAGCATTCTATCTTCTGATCAAAAACTCATTATCTCCTGCTTCTCTACTCCTTCTATCGAACTGATAAGCTTCTCAGTTACCTTCAAGGATACTTTATCTCTAGCATTTTCAATTGTCCGCCCACGCTTGCTTTCTTTTTTTCCTCTTCCCGTTGTTACCTTTGAGCTTAGTCATTGACAAAGCCAATTGCCACTAGAATTACAAGCTAACAAAAAGAAAAAAAGCCTTTCGTAGGCATGAGATAAAGCAAATACATAAAAAAAGTAAATACAACAGACTATCCAAGATTTAAAAATAAAGTCTTGTTATTGTTTCGTTTCAAATAATTCAGAAAAAAATAATGAAAATTACGAAGCACAGCTGAGTTATGCAACAACATTTAGATATCAACTAATCTGAAAATATTTTTATTGACATTTAAGCTTATCTGGGGGAGGGGTTTGAATATGACCAAAATTGGTTATACTTTACTATACTGGTATGAGAAAATTTCAGAATTTCATTTTCAATTTTGATGAAAGCTACTTATTAACATGAAAATTTGTTAATTTCATCAAATAAGTCGTTGACATTAAGCAAACTGGAATTTTGAAAATTTTTAATGTTTCATGGAAATACAAAATTTATCAATATCAGTAGAGATGGCCTTATGGTTAGCTGTTTCTTAGATAAGCCTGGACTTGCGAGACCCATTTATGGGATTGGTTCCAAACTTCCAAGCCAAAAAAAAAATATCATCCAACCAAAAAAAAAAGTATTATAAATAACCCTTGATTGCCTCTTTAAAATTAACTTTCTTGAAACAATTAATTTATGAGGACAGACAGTCTTAAAGACATGATAAAAACCTTATGGTTGCTCTCGCAAGAGTAATACATTCACAGAATCTTACAGAAAAACCTATTCAGTAAGAGTTTTGTTGTTGTTGCTAGAATAATTAGCAGAAATTTTAGATTTGACGTCAATAATATTTGTATCCTCTAATAAAAATAGATAGCCTATAATTTCCCTTATTATCAAGTAAACATTCAGAATTGACTTTATTACTTATTTATTTATTTATTTATTTTTATTTCTTTGGCTTCTATATCGTCGCTGCTTTCAATTCATTTTCATATATTAAATTTCAGCTTATTTTAATATATTATTTTTTATCGAAATTGCAGCAAACGTTGCTTATAGAAGATGACGTAATTTAATTATCCCAACTTTTACTGGAAGAATTTACTATATCGCTCTTTTTCGCTACTCAAAAGTTTTTTTTAGGTTAATTAGCATAAATTAAATATAGTTTTGTAAATGTCAGTGTTGCTTTTCTCTTTTTATTAAAATTTTCTAGTAAAGTTAATCGTCATCAGTAAATATTCAGTATTGCACAAAAGTAAGTATTAAACTGAATGTGTTTTTTTTTGTTTTGTTTTTTAAACTGACCATTTAATTTTAGAGCAACACAGATGGACGACAGGAGTGGAGTTTTACATATATTTGGATTTAAAGTTGGCTTCGAAAAACCTTTTGTATTAACTTTTTTTTCTTTATATAAATTTAAGACATATTACAATTGCTAGTGGAAACCTTCAATTCTTTTGATAGTTATTCTTATTATGAAGTTATCAAGTTTGTTTTCCATTAATGATGTGACAGCGTTGAGCATAACTAAACATTTTTTGTTCACATGTGATGATCAAACTCAGTGGGTTTTTTGTCTTTCCACTTTCCTTTTAATCTTTTCCCTTCAGAGCGGCTTCTTATGTTTGTGGTGGACTTAATAATAAGCCTGTTCTGACATAACAGTGGGATGTACTGATAATTCAACTCTCCGGGACACATTAATTTTACCTCCAACTTCTCATCGCCAGCTCAGGAAATGATTTGCATAGAATAGCAATTCAACCAAAGAAATAAATTGGATGTAGGTCAACAAGGGACATGATAAAGTTGTCTTTTAAAAGTCGCGTTTATCATCAATAATACATTAACAAAATATTTATCCACACACATTTTATTCTCTACGAAAGGTTCTTATTTGCTTAAAAACTAATTCATGACTATTATGTTCGTTAGATGAACATCTGTCGAGATGTACTTGGGAATAGAAACTTTTAATGCTGTAAATCTAGAATTAGAACTTGGAATTGAATTTTCTGGAACCTTGTGAAGTGAAGATTCTAAAGAAACGATCTATTTTAGTAAAGTGATTTTTACAATCATTAAATGAAGACGGGGGGAGGGATTCTTAAAATTAGTTACTTTCAGCGTATATTTAATGTTTCATTACATTAGCACTGTTTGGCCATCGTTTGGAAAGCTAATACAACTGTTTTCATTTAATAACTTTTCATGCCAAACCCTCTCAAATTGTAGAATAAAAGTTAAAAAGAAACTCTCATATCAATTCTTTCTTCAGCTGAACTGAATTTCAACTGCTGACAAGGCAAAAAAGTGGTTTCGTAAGCTACCCCGTTCGCTTTTGACCTCTTCCTCTGAGCAAACAAGTGACTTTAGACCAGAACTCGTATTTTTCTCCTTCTCTGTCATCAGGGTTCCAATAAGGTAGGATTCATGTATATCTGACTTGTAGTTTGGACTCTAGAGGTGGTGACAGCCAGTCAGAGTGAACGTCTATCAATTGATTCTGCAGAAAAGAGCTGCCCTTCCTCCTGTATACTTTCCTAATGTGTTCCCTAAAAAGAAATAACAAGAAATTAACATTTTTAAGGAAAATAGACTTTAAATTCGTGTTGAATTTTTACATTTGTATGTAGGGGAGGTCCTTGTACCTCGGGCCACCTTGTACCTTGGGACAAGCGCACTACATGATAAATACTCCATTGAAAGATTGCAGCTAGTACTATCTAGTATCTCCTCGACGTAACCTTTAAATACGTATGACTTGTAGTCGGCCATTTTGTCTCATGTCGGCATTGTGGTTACAAGTCAATTTTTGCAGGTGCATTTTTTTTTGGTAATCTGTTTTAATCTTCGTTCTAATCCAAATATTTTGATGTAAGTGATTGCAATAACTTATAATTGGTTAATAAAGGCATCGAAAAATACAATATTTTAATAGAAATCTTTATATTCGAACGTCTTTGATTTTTACATCTGTTTTACTTTTTTAAGTCGATAATTGTACCTTGGGACAAATACCTCTAAATACATTTTTGACATTTCTTCAGAAATTACACACACAATATATTTTTCAGCATCTTAATATTCTATTCTTATTAGATATCAATATAAATTTACAATGATAGTATAGTAATATATCATTAGACTTAAATAAAAGCGTTAGAAAAAAGTGTCCCAAGGTATAAGGACCTCCCCATATCATTATTTTTAAGTAAATAACGGTTACATACAAATATCAACTTAAAAGTAGTGATTATTAAGTTTCTAAGCTTTTTTCTGTTCCCGTTTTTACTATTTAAGGGGGAAAAAAAAAGAATAAGAAAAGTCAACATAAGATAAAAGGAAGAAAAGTCCTTCGTGTGGCCGTGATATTGCTATTCAATGTTAATCAGGATTCATAACTTGATTATTGCAGCCACAATGAAATGTACACTGAAGAACCAGAAAAGCTTAATATCGCTTCCATTTACAGTATGTGCCACCATTAAACGGTATCTTCCCCAGATGAAAGTACATATAATGGCAGATACCATTGCAATCCGTTGTCGTATAAATAGCAACAACGATGTCAGTTCATCTCGATTTAAGTGAATTTGAAAGAGGCGTGAAAGCAGATATCACTCTATCTCCGTTGATATCAATTTTCACGTGCAATAATTTCAAGCTGTACCGTGACTACACAACATCAGGGAAGACATCCGGCGTGCTACAGCACTACAACCATTGAAAAACTCTAAATGATTATGGACAATGTAATCTGAAACGCCGTTTTCTGATTTTCCTAGTTTTTTTTTATTTTTCCTTACTTTAATATAGATACTTCCTTTTTTTATTACTTTATTATTATTATTTTTAAATTTTTTTATTATTATGGATCGCCTTTACTTTTATGCTTTAGCATATATTTTTTCCGTTTTTTTTTTGAGTGATAATGTTCTAGTACCCAGGATAAAAGCAAAAAAAAAATGTTTGTTTAGGTTTTTTTTTTTTTATTGCATCTTTCGTATTAATTGGTATTTTAATAACAGAATATTTATATAGAAATCTTATATACAAATATAACAGTCCATTTTCTTTCTGACAATATAGAAGGTGTTTAGAAGCAATTTGTAATAAAAAAAATCTTTTCAACAAAGATGTGCATTTTTTTTATGTTTCTGTAGTTAATGTGGGTGGCAGGAAAGTCAAGTACTGTACTAACCCACGGAAGTAACGACAGATGAAGAGAAAGACTGAGAAAGAATGGTGGGAGAAGTGCAGGGGAAATGGGAGAACCCCGAGAAAACCTGTCCAGCGCGGATCGTCCACATGATCCGAAACCCACATGAGAACCGAACCCCGTACTCAGAGATAGGGCTAATGTCTTAGTGACATCGCTAACCGCGTGGCCCAGATAGGCATTTTAGTAGAAACTTGGCACAGAATTAGAGATCTCATTTTTAGTGTTCACTTCATTTTTTTTTCTAATTTGGATAAGCCATACTGGACAATGTATGGCTTTCACATAAAATGCTATCTAACTCCTAGAATGTAAAAGTCAAGCGATGTTTTTGATTTATCAGGGAGATGTTTTTCTTCTATTCTTGCAATCATCTTTCCTTTAATTATTGAGGTTATTATGAAGATAAAAATCGTTATAGTTTGAATACAAAAGAGACTTTATTGATCAAGAAAGTTAATATAGAAAGCATGAGATTCTTACAATTGCAGAATTCTTAATATTGATTTACTGTAATTACGTTTGTGATAAATTGTATTGTTTACAATGATTTATAATATATTTGACAAAAAAAGTTCAATTTCTCAAATCATTGATTGTATTGAAAGTTGTTATTCTATCCTTGTCTCTGTGGAAATGAATATCATTTATCCGAAACATGTCGACAAAAGTTATTAAAACATAAATTTAACGTGTGTCACGTGACTTACTATGCTCATTGTTTTTCTCATCCTTGCATTAAGTAAAATTCGAAGTTTCAGGTAGAAACTCGATTTCGCCTTACTTTGTCAGTGGGCCAATGCACTATCTTTCGTTTACCTTAAAAAAAAAAGTGATCGCTTACATAAAATCACAGATTGTCCTCAAGTTTTCATTGACGATTTTTTTTTTCTTCCTGTAAATGCTTAGAAACTATCAACAAACACGGCAACATACAAACATCAACATACTAGCTAAGCACCTAATTGTTCAAAACATCTTTATTTTTACTTATGTAGTAAAATTCGAATGAAACGGGGTCTCTAAGAGATGAAGTTTATCAGTTGATCCGCGTTATCAGCAACCCGCCTTATTACGTGAAGGATTCTAAACAAATGTAATAAATTTGGGCGCAAAATGAGGCGCAATTTTATAACCTAATTTTCTTATATCTGCAGAATAATTATCACTCTGGGTTTCTACATTCCTTATGTCTCTGATCAATATTTTATTCTCAAAGAAGTAACTAAGGAATGATGAATTTCTTCGGCTTTGGAGAGAATTGAAAAGGCTTAATCTTAATTACTGACACTGTTTCCCTTGGTTTTAGCATTGACATTGCGTATGTGATTGGAGTGTTTTATTTTTGCTAAGATATTTTTCATTCTAGAAACGGAGGCACATTTTCATTAATATTCTCGTCTTGATGAGACTGCATAGGGTCAGTGTGTTGATGAAGATGGATAAGTGAACAAGCAAGAAGCAAAAACCTATTATTAAAAATAAAAGAGACGACCGGGCTTTCAAGGCCGATGCCATTCTTCATTTGGTGCTGAAAACAAAAGGGACTTCTCTTTTCTCTTCCTCTGCCGCCTAATTTGAGGGGAAATTGTTTTCCAGATTTAACCAAAACAGAAAACCTTTAATTAATTGCGGAAATTGATTTTATGCTTCTAGTCTCTAAATCTACCAGATACTTCTCACGACTTTGCTGCGTCAAGGAATGCGTTTTGGTAATTATTCTGCCAGACATGTGAGTTATTAGTAAAGTATTTCTCATTTTTAGATGACATTCCTGCAAAAATATTCAAAATCTCTAACAACATACCTGGGTTTAAACATTGCTGCTGTAAGATATGATGTGATTAAGAAGTGGGGGTGGGTGGGAAGGAATACTGAGGAATTAAAGACACAGTAGAAAGTTATAAAAATAGATAATCGTTTGCCTTATTACGATAAGTAGGAAACTAATTTTGAATTGTGTTACGATACATTTGTTGATTTTATCCTCACAAAATCTGAAATAAGCTTTGTCTGCCCATCAGATTTCATCCTCAGAGAAAACAGAAAAAATACAATGGATTTTTATGCATTCGCACACATTAAATATGAAAAACTTTACATTAATTGTATATTGGAAAAAAAAAACCAATAAATAATAAAAATTCAATATTAAAAAAACAAATAAAAAATAGTTAATAATAAATGTTTATATGATTAGATATATATGTATGTGTATGTGTAATATGTGAATATACATGTATGTCTGGAAATGTATATATGCATGTGTATAAACGTACACTGTATATTTATTTCGCCTTCATGTTATTTCGAAACTGCTTTTTGACTACAATCCTTGTTGTTTTCGGGAAGCAGCTTGGCAATTTATATAATGATGTGTATATTTGTTCGTTTATGTATCTTTTAAACGGTTATATATGTATGAGCATACACAATAAAATAATAGATAAACTAAATTAATAAATGTTATTGATCAGATACCCATTTTCAAAGGCTTAAAACTAACCAAAAAATTAAAAAAAAAACAAAAAAAAACGCATATCCGAGACGGCAGTGCTCTTGAACTTTTCGCGTACAACAATATCAAGGGTGTACAGGGAATGGTGCAACGAACAGAAAACGTCGAGTCAGCGGCACTCCTGTGGATGAAAAACGCCAGTTGATGACAGAGGCCGGAGAAGGATGTCTAGAATTGTGCAAGACAGAAGACGGGTCACAGTTACCCAAGTGACGTCCGACTTCAACAGTAGTGCGCAGCAAACCATCTCGTAACGCAGCACTAGACGTACCTGTTGCAGATGAGCTACAACAGCCGACGCCCTCGTCGGGTACTCTTGTTATCAGCAAAGAACAGGAGCGCACGCCTTCTGTGGGCAAAGTAACACCGATACTGGACCATCGACGACTGAAAAAAGGTTGCTTGGTCGATGAGTCGAAATTCAAACTGCATCATGTTGGTAGACACAGAATTTGGCGAAAACATGATGCATATCTGGACCCGTCGTGTCTCACAACGACTCTTCAAGCCGTGGGACAGTGTCATGGTGTTAGGGATGTTTTCCTGGCACACGTTGGGTCCATTGATACCTCTTGAGGCACGTCAGGATGCTACAGCGTACCTAAACATCGAAGCTGACCAAGTGCAACCGTACATGTTAACAGTTAACATGCAGATGGCTACTTTCAGCAGGATAATGCGCCGGTGCAAAAAGTCCGCATCACTATGGGATGGTTTGAGGAACATGACGATGACTTTTCCTTGCTGCAGTAGTCTGCTCAGTCCCCGGATCTCAGCCCGATTGAGAATTTGTGGGATGAGCTGGAACGGGCTGTTCGCTCCAAACCTACACCTCCATCAAATCTTCAGGAACTGCGTGACACACTCATGTCTGCACGGTAGACAATACCTCAACAATATTTTCAGCATCATGTGGAATCCATGCCTCGACGAATTCAGACTGTTTTGAGGATTAAAGGAGGCCCAACACACTACTAGGGGCCTCCACACTACTAGGTAGGTATATCTAACAAAGAGCCTGATAATGTATACGTAAATATTATTATTCATAATATAATCATTTTCAATCATGTTCAATCCATTGCAGGATAAAAATTAACTTGAATGAAGGTTTTTCAAAGTTTTTCCAGTTCTTTCGGTCGAAAGCGTTTCTCTTCCAGTCGAACCAAAAAAACTTTTAATTTCATCTACACCTCTACTTTGTGGACGCTTTCTGGGCCTTCTTTCATTCCTCGGAATCCAGTTTAGAATTCTGTTGACCATCTATTATCATTACGCCTTGCTACCTGGCCAGCCCAATTCCATTTGAACTGCTTTGTAGTGATAATAATATCAGACACTCTGATTTGCTGTCTAACCCATATATTTCTTTGACGGTCTCGTCGAGGAAGATCTTATTTGGAGGACAGAACTGTGTTCTTTTTTTTTTTGACGCCTTTCTTTCTGTCACTCTTGGCTGTCCTAAAGGGCAGCAATCTCGGCTCAACACTGGCTCGTCATAATGGAAGATCTCCTCAAGTCCTTTGTTTCTTCGGTTCATCAGTTTCCTGAGGCGATTTCATCTTAATATCCAATCTTATGCTGATGTCACCATTATTATCATTGCCGCTTCTTCTCTTAAAAAAATTGAACTATCTTGATACGCTATCTGGCGAAGTGTTGATGAATTCTCTAAGCGAAATAAGCTTAAGCTTAATGCTGATAAAACAATTGCTCTCTTCCTTCCTCATAAATTCGCGGTCATAAATTCTAGACTTAAACTTAACTCTCTCAATATTACATTCGCACCTTCCAAGATATTTATTTTGGCCTGACTTTCGTGGAAAGACTTTCGTGGAAAGAACATCTCACGATGGTTACAGGACGTATTTCTAATATTGCATGTAGATTTTACTCCTGTGCTAATAACAAATCTGGCATTGCCTCTAAAGCCAGGAAAATTATTTTTTTTGCTTCATATTAAGGCAATGATTCTTTACGGGGCAGAGGTTTGGGGACATTCTGCTGGCAAAGCCCGCCTTAAAACTATCATTGAAGCCATGTGCGTCCTTTTCTACTCAGGATAGCTAAGGCCTACAAGATTACATCTTATGATACTCTTCATATCCTGAATGGCATTCCTCCTCTTTGGATTGAGGCACGAGTCATCTATGATAACTACAGACGCATTCAATCTAACGCCTATGATCATCATGTTAGGTATAGTTGCATTCCCCATCCCTCATGTCTTTTTTGTCACCATTTCAAGGAATGGCTTCCAATGTTTATGATTATATTATCTTTACAGATGGCTCCAAGATTAACCAATGCACGGGTTCGGCCTGTGTTGTTAAAGATAAGATGGGAAACAACATTGACGTTTATTCCTTTCGCCTCAATGATGAAGCTACTATTTTCCAGGCTGAAATCACTGCAATTCCGCAAACTGTCAAGTGGATTAAGGCTTTCTGCTCCTCATCTTTTGTCCGAATTGCAAATATTAGTGGACTCGGCTTCTGCTTTAAGATCCCTTTGTTGTTGTTCTTTTTCCTCCAACCTGGTATTTGGAGTGTACAAGGATTTGTTCCTCTATTATTATTATTTTTTTTCCTATTTTGGACCAGGGCTCATATCGGCAGTCTTGGTAATGAGGAGGCAGACATTGCTGCCAAGACAGCCACTACTAAAGTTGACACCGATATCATATGCCTTCTTTCTAAATGTAATTCTGCAGGTCTCAAACGCAACTTTATCTTAGATTGCTAGCAACAGTCCTGGAGCACATCTTCCAATGGGAGGAATCTTTTTAAATTTATTATTAAACCTAGTATTAATCTTCTTAATAGCTTTAACTTAATCAGTTTTTAACAGGTTATGGCGCCTTTTATTCCTATCTTTTTAGATTTCACTTATCACCTGTTTCTACCTACATTAAATATAACCTCAATGTGGAAGAAACTGCCGACCATGTTCTCTGGTTGGAACATTCTCTGGACGGCAGAATTTTTTAAAGTCCAACAAACCTTAAGATATGTTTATAAAGATCTTCTTTCTTTGAATCCTATATAAGGAGGAGGGTGTCCTGTGTATCGTTATTTAAAATCTCTTCTTTTAATCATCTACATCTTTATTTATGTGTGTGTGTGTGTGTGTTTTATCTCCTCCTGAAAAGTCTGTCTGTACTCTGCTTCCTCGATGCCGCCCTATGGTTGGATCCAAATACCTGGCTCCATGAATAGGACCTATGGTGGTTCATGGGGCTGTTCGGAGTGGGCCCCTACCGGCCGATTCTTACCCATCCTTGGGGTGCCATTGAGAATTGGGGAGGTTGCTTTTATTTTTTTTTATTTTTTTTTTTAGTTGCAATCTATTGAAAGTCATTACACTAGTACTCACTATTACGTAGTCATTGATCATTTCTTTATTTCTATTTCCTTCTTTATTATTTATTTACATTTCATACTAAACTAGGCCATCCCCTGTCTCCCCCTGGTAAGTATTAGGTAATCCAAGAAGAATCGATTCCAAGCAGTTATCGCAAAAAGTGATATTTTTTTCCGTTTTGAATAATCTCTTATTTGATATCGCGCGCCAAAAAATGAACATTGAAATTTAAATTTTAATCTAGTAGGTTAAAATGAATGAGTTATTTTCTTTTTTATTAATTAAAATATTTTTACGTGTATGTTAAGAGTTTATAAAAAGTTCTTTTCAGCCTATACACAATTAAAACTAAAATTAAATTATGTACATTTAAAAAAGTCCAGACTAGTTGCGCACCCGTTAACGGGTGAATGTAGTCCCTGGATAAGATATCTGTCTTCGGATCAAAAGGTTGCAGGTTCGATTCCCCTCGCGAACGTTTCATTGTAGTAATTTTTTCACAGGAAATTAACAATTGCACCGGACAGAAAGACATAGAAATAAAAGATTTTAGTAGTATAGATTTATATCATTTTTAGGTTACTGCTCACATTATTTTTGTTGTTCACGGTGTTGAAGAAGGTGGATAGGTATCTTATCGATATATACATTTATATATAGATGTAAATACGTATCTTTCTCCATTTTTTTCTTTTATTTTTTGCAATCTTTTATAAGCCATTAAATATTTGTGAAACCAGTATTCTTTATAAAATTCTCATTGGTCATTTCTTTTTTCTTCTTTATATAAATACAGTAAACTCCCGATTTTCCGCGGGCGGTTTATCCGCTTTGCGGATTATCCGCAGACCTCTCCTGTTTCCATTTTTTTTTTTACTCTGCAATAAATTACGGAATTGAAAAAAAATTAAATCTAGAATGAGGTAAACAATAAAAAAGGCTAACAAAGTAAGTGAAGACAATTATAGACAAACAATTAAAAAAACGACCTTGTGGGCGGAGCTTAGGTTACACTAAATTACGGGAATTCCGTAATAATAAAATTTAAAAATAAATAAATAATTTAAAATAAAATAATTCTTTACAATGTATGTAGGCCTACTGCTATTTTTATGTAAATAAAACATGTAAAAGCATTTTTGTGTTGATTTTTGTCCTATTTCGGATTATCCGCCGAATTCGCTTATGGGTGGTTGCCGCGCCACCCAATTCCGCGGATAATCGGGAGTTTACTGTATTTTTTTCCTTCTTATTTTTAACTTCTTTACTAATTTTATGCCATCCTTCATTTTCAATTTATTATTTCATTTTAGATTACTGATCACCGTTATTCTTGCTGTTCACCGATTACTATCCTGTTGAAGATGGTATCTTTTCTAAATATTTATTTCTTCTTTTTTCTCTTTTTTGAAATATCATAATTCATTATGAGAATCATCATTTTTGTTGTTCATTTGCTTTTCGATTTTATTTTTATTTTTGTACGGCTTAATAGAAGGATATCTCCCGGAGGAGATCTTTTGTGTGTGAAAGTTATTTCTTTTTTTTTTCTCTCTTTCTTCCTTGGTTTTTGTTCGCTAATGCTCTAATATCTCTCCCGCTCTCTAGTCTCGGTGGATAATTATATACATACATACATGTGTGTGTGTGTGTGTGTGTGTGTGTGTGTGTGTATGTATGTACCGTATATGCTCCAATAAACGCCGAGGCTCTTATTGTCGCCGGTCTCTAATAAACGCCGGGCTGCAGAGGGGACACGGCCAAATAATAGCCGGTCTCTAACAGTAGCCGGGTCTTTGATATTTGCCTACCGGTACTAGTGTAAGCTTATACCTTACGGTACGTTGCCTTACAAAATGCCGCCGAAACGGTCATTTGGCAGTGCCTTTTAGATTCGCACGGTCGAATACGCGAAAGAAACTTCCGGTGAGGCGGCCGCCCGTCATTGTGGATTCGTACGACGAATAGCAGCGAAAGGTACAGAAAGACATTGCCATTTGTCTTTAACAGTCTTAGATAGCATGTGAAATTCAGATAAAGTAGCTGCTTGTAATATTAGCCGATATTTATGTGTAAAAATATTGCATTCTTAAGGTTTTTGTTAATAATGGCCGGCCTCTAATAGCAGCCGGTCTCTATTAAGCGCCGGGAGCCGAGGCTAGTTTTGCAAATAAACGCCGGGGGCCTCTATTGGAGCATATACGGTATATAGCTGTTCTTTTACGTTTTTGAATTTAAATTTAGTAATAATGAGTTATAAACTCTTTTAGAATAAAGTATAGAATTCTTTTTTTTTTATTTATTTCCTGCATTCTCATCTTTACTCTGTTGTCTTATCTTGTTTTTTATGTTCGCTTGATACCCTTTTTATTTGGGTCTGGCGGTTTCTTCCTCGTCGCGTAATTCCTAACATACATCTTCCCATGCGTCTTTGAGATGTCTGCATTCTCTGTATTGCTTTTCTGGTCAACGTCCATGTCTCCGCTCCGTATGTTAAAATTGGTAATATACATTGGTTAAAAACTCTTCTCTTTAAACATAGAGGCAGTGCTCCTTTCATAATTACAGTATTTCGTCCAAAGGCATTATTCTAGGCAGGTTTGATTCTACGATTAATTTCCGGCATAATGCATCTATTATCCATAGTAATTTGTTGTCCACGATATACATAGCTGCTAACCTCCTTTAATTCAGAATTACCTGCTTTGATTGGTTGCCTATTAACAAACCTATTAAACATAATCTTTGGTTTCCTTGAGTTTAGCTTTGATCTAACTTTTAAACTTTCATTGGCAAATTCTTGTATCTTCAACTTCAATTTCGTTGCATTTTTAGCTACGCCAACTACATCATCTTCAAACCGAAGATGGTTTAAATCGTCATCATTAATATTGATGCGTCTTTTTATCCCAGTCTAATTTATTGAACACTTTCTGAAGTACTGCTCTAAATAATTTGGTTTAGCATTTGCTTGAGGGATCCTGATTTTGTCTGTATCTTTGTGCAAACGAATTGTTGCCATCGTGTCCTGATAAATATTTTCGTTAGCTATACATTACAGTGTCAATATCGTGATTTTCTAAAGCACTAATAACAGCAGAAATGTTAACCGTATCAAAAAACTTCCATCAATGCAGAGTGGCATCTCATATTCGTTGAATATAGTTCTCTCAGTGACTTCTCTTAAAACCTGAATGTGATCAATCACATTCATGTTATATCCACTACAAAATCCAGCTTGCTCTCTTGGTTGGGCAGAATCTAACGTTTTCTGCAAGCGATTGTTACTAACTTTCATAAATATTTTATATACAACTGACAAGAGGCTGATAGGCCTATAATTTCCAATATCTTCTTTTTCTCCTCTTTTGAACAGAAACATTACCGCTGCATTCCTCCAATCTTCTGGTACATCCCCGAATTCCATTTAGCAAAAAGAGTTGCCAGAATTCCTTTCAATTCTTCTCTCGCTTCTTTGAGAATATCTGCCGTGATTCCGTCATGTTCTGGTGCTTTTCCTTTCGTCATACATTTGATAGCGTACTTGATCTCCTCTTACAATACTGGAGGAACTTCCAAAACAGTCTTACATGCCATTTTATCTAAATCTTCACTATGACCAAACAAATTGCTGTAAACATTTTTAACACACTTCATAAGTTCCTCATCATTTCTAATAGTGATGCCAACTTAGTGATGCCAAATATATGAAAGAATGAGTATTTCTGCATCTATGTTTATCTGTATAAATATATACATTACTTTAGAAAAAAATAGGCATGCATATAGTAAATGTAATGTATTATGTAATTAAGTCTGTATTAAGTCTGTATAAGTCCTATCTATGTAAATATAGATAGGAAATAACTTATTTTATCTTCTTATAATTACTACTCCTATTATAGTGTGGTCGGGAAATTCCAGTACCCCTTATTATGTAGTAATAAATGTAAATATTTAGTATTGAATTTTATTTCAGTTGTTGACACAAGAATGCAGGTGGAACTGGAAAGCAGATGTTCATATTAGACTGCAGGTGATATTATTGCGTTGGTATTATTATTGTATTCGAGGAAGGGTATGAGTATTGCAGTCAATCAGATTGCAGTGTTCAGCCATGGCAGACATAAGCGGTAATAGTTATACTATTGAGGAGCGGTTAGTGTGTGGCTGCATGAACGACAACACACAGGACAGTCAATGAGACAAATAATGGGAGCATTCTAGGAAAGAATTAATAAGGCCTCGCCTCGAAAAGCGACAATGTTCAATTAGGAGAAACCTGCTTTTGCTTTAGACAGTGTTAATGATAGACCGCTGAGTGGAAGAAAGAGACGCAATTGGAAACATTTGCTTCGATTCAACAATCTCCCGTGAAATCGATACGTAAATGTGCTGCTGAACTTAGTGTACCGAGGACAACAATGCAGGATCACATGAAGAACCTGCGACCAACATTTTGACCGACATTCTTCAATTAGTTATTGGATGGAGACCGGGATCAGCTCATAGCAGCATGCCGTGCTTTATCACCACAATTCCCTAATGCATTGTCCTGTGCAAAACTGCTGTTTTTAGATGAATGTGCGATTTATCACAGTTCATGCAACAGAAATGTTGTCTTTTGGGCGAAAGAGAACCCTCATTACACACTGGAGTTGGAGAGAAATCCAGCTCACGTAATGATATGACGTCATTTGTTTAGACCATATTTTATTTTGACGGTCATGCTAACGGCGAAACTTATTTACACATGTTACAAACATGGTTAAACCCAAAGCTTTAAGACGCGGGTATCATGGAACACGTATGGCTACAGCAGGATGGGACATTTGCTCACTTCGCTCTTACTGTGCGCGGGTTTCTTCACGAACATTTTCCAGGACACTGGATTGGTTGTGATACTTCAGCATCCCCAGCTTCATTGAAATGGCCACCCCGAAGTCCTGATCTCACGACGCATAACAAATCATTATGGGGAAATCATCAAGGCCTACGTGTCTGAACATTGTTATGCTACAAATAAAGAACGCAGTTTAGGACGCATTTCGAACCGGACATGCTCCAAAAAATATCAAGTAGTACAGCACGGATGGTGAACACACAGACGCATTGGACACTTAATGTGTAAATATTTTCTTTAAAATAAGATTACCAATTAAGGGGTACGGGAACTTCCCGGTCACACTGTAGAGTTATTATTTTCATTGTAATATTTTTATTATCACCATCATAATGATAATTTTATTATCTCATGATTATATTTAGTAATGTCACTCTTAAAGGTATTGATGCTTTCTCAGTGTCACCATTACCATCTGGTGACACTGGGATAGAAGATCTGGAGGAAATGTCTTTCATCTTTCTTTGAGATACACAGAAGCTCGGTTATAACGCGATCTTTCGGATCCAAGATCTCGAAGATCGCGATATAACCGCTATATAAACAAACTTTTATTACTTCGCGACGTCAAATGTCGTATATCGAACCCTATTATCGCCCACATGATTCCAAATCGATTTAAAATGGTCATTCCGCGATTACCTACATCATTCAGAGCTATGTGAGAGAATTTTATATTTATAAATGCATAAATCATTACCTTTTCAACACTTTGATGGGTTATATTGGCCAAACTCGATTTGCCGCCGCCATCTTGGCATCTTGTACAAACGACGAGTCACGTGGATCGAAACTAGGTATTCATACGCCTTTTAGATTATACGGGCCTCTTTACTGGTTGTCATTGGCAGAAAAATAGATCTCGATATTCATTTTGGTTAAACGAAAAAGTCCGCGACACTGGTATTTTTTTTTTAAAAATATATTGTATCTGACGCATTTTCGTGACGTTAGGGTTGGTATAGAGTCTCAATTACTGTAAATGACAATGAAACAAGCATATTAATTTTCACCTTTGATTTGATTTTAGGCGAAAAAACGGTAAATTTTGCAATTTTACAATTATACACCTTTTCGAAAATAGACGGGGTCCAAGACCAAATCGCGTTATATCCGAATTCGCGATATAAACAACCGCGTTATAACCGAGCTTCTGTGTATCTCCTTATAGAATAAAAAAGACAGTCCATATCAGCTATTTTATTATTGGAGGCTTTATTGAAATCTCTCGACATCTTTCCGTTGACATTACATGAAGGTGTTTATATGTTAGTTGGTGGATTAGTCGCTCAGAAGATTACTAAATTTAGAATTTCTTGCATATTTTTATGGAGTAACATTTAAAATATCCTAAGGAAAATTTAATTGCTGCTAATTTCCTAGGAATAGAATGTGCTCGTTAGTTGCGAGTTGGCGTTGCTTATATTAGCTATGTATCATGTAGTTTTAACATCTTTATTATGATATCTACACTATAAAATAAGGTAACATACCTTATTTAGTAATATTAAGACTAATTTATATTTCTGATATATAATAGATTCTTAGTAAATATTATTACTAATATAGCTAAGCCGGACAGCTTTCTGAAACACAAAATCCCAAAATAATTTCAAAAAACTGTTTCTGTGAATGTATCGGCTATATATATATATATAAGGTATATGGCCCAAATATCGCCCAGGTTCCTAATACCGCCCAGGGCGATGTGATGCTATCACACGGGAACCGATGGAAACAATTTGCCATTCCTTCCATTAGCACGCTGTGTTCGTTTGGTGGTGTTACTTCAACCCGTTTATTTTTTATGAATTCTTGAAAGTTTTTTCGTTCTGGTAAGTTATGAACCTACTGTTTCTTTTAGTGCTGCAACTTATGAATTATTCATGCCATCGCAACCATCTAATATCGTGAAGTAGTGAAAGAAATAATCTATCTGTTGATAATGTCTGTAACTTGTTAGAGGTAGCCAGTTTGTCTATAGCGTCCCCCAAATTGACAAGCTAGAGAGTGCCCAATATCGCCCACCTCGTTGTTCCATATATCGCCCACTGTGCGATATTTTACAGTATTTTGGTTTATTACAGATGTCTCAACGTAAGACATAGGACAGAAGTTGTCACAGCTGTAAAAAATAGAAAAATGGGCCTTCAGAAAACTTCCAAAACATTTAATGTCCCAGTCTTGTGAGTGGGTCACCATTCACAATTGCTCTAATGAATTCTCTCAGCAAAAGGAAACTAAGTCCTAAGGGGCTGAACTTAGACGATCCAAAGAAAAAGAAGCTCGCAACACCCATAAAGAATTGCGAAAAGATTAAGAAAAAAACAAAAAAAATGCAAAGAAGTGCAAAAAAACAAAGTTTTTAATGGTGTGGGCGATATTTGGAACACTTTCACAAAATTCAAAATATGAGGTTTGCCTGAACAAAAATTGAGGAAAAATACAAAATAATAGTTATATCTATAATTGGTTCAGGAACATGTAAGTGAAGGTTACTAGGATATATTGTAATTGTTTGCAAGCAACTGAGACGATAAATGACAAGAATATGGGCAGGTTTTCTTAGATGGGCGATATTTGGGCCATATACCTTATATATATGGCCGTAATATTACTAAAGTGTGTCACCTTGTTTTATAATGTTACATGTTATTTGTAGGCTAAGTTTTTTTGCTGAATCATCTGAAGAAAGGAAGCAAACCTCGGTCGCAACGAGATACTTAAGTGATGGATAATATTATGTCAGTTATGTTATTCTGTACTATATGAATCAATGAACAGCGGCCTTCAATACTAGTGATTGGGAGCATCTTACCAGTCATTGCTTTAAAAATAATGGAGTAATGAGTAGAATAATGTCAAAAATAATAATGATAAATTTCATCAATTTGTCAAACTATCCCATAGCTATGTTAATAAGACAAATAATAGCCTTCGTACGGAGGTTGGAATACTGTGTATTAGCTCAGACTCAACGGAAAGATACAGTTGAGATGCAAATCATCCAACAAATATTACATGCGATCATAGGCGTATTCAGGATTTTGGAATGAGAGGGATTATGAGGGTTTTAATCGTTCAACCAAGATAAAACATCGTATCCTTTCCCGGATGGGAGGGAATTATACAAACTAACTCAGGAGTTACAGAAACATTCCAACCAAAATCCCTACCAACTCCTCTCCCCTCGGTTCACCAGTGCTTGCGATTCGTATCTAACGATATCTTTAACAGTATTCAGGCATCTTTTTTTTTGGAAATCTCGGTAATTTTTTTACTTAAAACGTAACTGAGTAAAGCTAAATTTAGTTTTTTTTTTTTGTTTTTTTTTTTTATCAATCTGTTGCTTTTAGGATGATTCCTTTCAAGAAATTTCAAGTACGAAACAGCTGCCTTGGAATCCTCATGATTCTTGTAGAAATTGCAGAATTGTTTATAAGTGTGTGTGTGTGTGTGTGTGTGGTCGGTTCGCACCGAAGTGCGAGCTTCGTTGCCGAAGCATCCGTGCTCCAGGGAGCGCTAGTGTTCCCAAGACGGCGAACCCCTAGCAGACTCCCTAGAATTACAAGGGAAAGATACTGGGGTGGTTTCCCGTGGCCTTCCCCAGGACGCCATTAAGGAATGACGTCAGACCGAAGAGAAAGTGAAGAAGAGGCTACAACACATGAAAGGAAATTTTTGAAACATCCATGCTCGCTACCGGGATTTGAACCCGGGCGCTGGCACATTGATCTCACGACAGACCGACGCCTGAGACCGCTCGACCACACCAGCGCGGCTGTTTATAAGTATAAGTTTGTTAATGTACTTTAAGTTATTATAGCTTATTGAATCCTTGATCAGTATTATTATGACTGTGATAATGCTCAAAACTTTCTAGATATGACAGAAATTTATAATTGCTTTAATAGAATATTAAAAATTGTTCAGAATATTTGTTTGACGCAAGTTTATGGTGTAACGTCTTCCAAGTTGATAATTTTTATTTATATCGAAACGTTGGAATCCAGACCTCTGTAGAACAAAGCAATCTCGAAACTTGAATATTATTTATGGTTTCAGTTCTATGTCACTCTTAAAAATAAAAGGGAAAAAAAATCCTTCAGATGTTTCCTGGTGAATAGGAAGGAAAAAGAATAATAAAACTATGACAGCCCCTTATTAAAAAAAAAGTATGCCAAAGTTTATTCAGGGGGAAAAAAATAACAACTTTAAATTTAAAAAAAAAAAATTAAAAAAATCACATAAGACAGAGTTGTTTTTTAAAAAAAAAAATCAGAGAAGAAGAAATGAGGAAAGCAGTGATTTCTAGTGTTTGTCGAATAAACCTCATAAAAAAAAGGCTGAGCGCTGTATTGCATTTTGATGAGCGTTGAGCAGATGTTTGTGCTGGGTATCGGTAGGGGGCTCGTGCCATGCGCGTGCGCATTTTTAACAGGAGTCTGTTGGTTTCAGGTAGAATGTGTCGCACTCAAGGTTGCAATTGGCGAGACGGAAGATTAAAATAAAAAGAACTAATAAGACGCTTCAAACGTCAGATAGAGGTTTTCATAGAAGCATTTTAAGCAAACAAAACCCATATCTAAATCCGACAGTGAACGAACTGAAGGGAGGTCATGTGATCAACCTTAAATAAAAAGAAGTAGGTAAATACAACGACAGATGCAAATCTCTCTGATAAAGTTATATGTACTAGATACCTTCTACTGATGTGAATAGTAAAAATCTAATTTAATTGATACCTTAGCCGAGTATTTACAATCAGTAAAAGTGATTTGGTTATTAAAGACCTTGCAATAGTGGTACCCAAATGTTTCAGCATTGCATCTTCTTTCATATTGTTAAAAACGTTTTACCTTTCACTTTCTTCTATGACATTCAAAGACGGAAAGAAAAATGATCATAATGAAGTCGTATGTAAACATGAATTCTTTTTTTTTTTTAATTACAAACTTTAATACAATTTAATTACTCTTAAAAGAAAAAAACAAAATTCTGACGACTCCGTTAAGGACGATTATCATAAGCTCCGCTTACCTTTTAAAATTTGAGAAAGGGTTCTCGTTTTAATAGTTGAGCCTCGAAACGTCATTTTAGGAAGTCTTTTAATCTTATAAGTTTTAATATTGTGCTTTAATGGTTGCTTATTAAAAAAAAAAAGTTGCTATAGATATTTTATTGTATTAATTCGTATGACTTAGCTCATTACTAACACCAGACAAATGTTAATTTGAATCAAAGACAATCGAAACTTTTTATGGAACCTTTGGTCAATTTTCACTCCTTCTATAACAAAACATATTCCGGTCTACTTGAAACCCTCACGCCTTCGTAGCTTGTTCGTCGCGACGCGCCCTTTGTTTGAAAAGTAAGGCCTTATAGAAACAATCAGTTAGTAAGGAATAATTTTTTCATTTTAACGCAGCAAAAGTTTGATAAAAAGCTTATTTCAATCACATGTCATTTTGATAAGCTCCTTCATTCTGATAACGTCTCGTTAAAGATTCAAGTGATTTCATTCGACATTCTTTTAGTATTTCAAAAGCGATATGGTTTGAAAACGTTTAAAAGAATGAACCTCAATCAGATAACTAATCATTATAAATTAGTTTTAATCACTAATTAAATTATTAACAATAAGAACAATTGTGTCAGATCAGTGAAGAAGGTTATATGAGGTTTTGTATGAAAAAAATAAATAGATAACTAAATAAATAAAAAAAATCAAAAAGGCTTTCACAGAAATTTCCATATAAGCTACTGTCTTGTTTCTAGTTGCATCTCTGGAAATCATCTGAATTTTTCAATACCGTGGTCATCATGGCAACTGATGTCATAACAAAGGTATGTAAAGTGTCTTCTGTAAACGTGTTCTGTGACTGGTGAACTACTACGGTGGTTTTCTATGGTAAAGAGCGGAATTCAGGAGAAGTTTCGGATGGGAGGTGCTTTTAGGCATAATCAAACTATTGTGCTTTTAGGCACAATCAAACTTTTAGGCACAATCACCTAGGCCTCGCGCTAGATGAGGATGGTTTTGTTGTTGTTTTGTTTTGGTTGGATAGTACTGGCATTGAAAGGGTTTTGCCCAGACTATTGACTTTTTTATTTGTTTGGAACTTCGTCAGTCACTTATCTCATACACCTTAAAATCACCACTGATTCAGATAGAAAGATCGACAGAGTGAAAGAAACAATTAACGGAAATTTAAAGGCAGGCTTAGAAGATCAGTGATTAAACATAACTACAATGATCACTGCAGGCGATGATAATTATGGCATTTTTAGCATTAATAATAAATTTAGACGAGCGAAGAGAGTCTCTCCATTGCCAACTAGATCAGATTTTGTGAACAGTTTTATTCAAAATCTACAGTAGATAGAAATTACGAAATTTTGCATGCCCACGTAGAAATCCATATAGAAGTGCACAATCATATTTTAAAACTGTAAGTTTTATAAGAATGATTTGTTTTAAAAACTTGGAAAAAGCTATAAGAAAGACCATAACAAAAGCACCGTTATTTTTGAAACCGAAACAAAAATTTGTAATTTCTAATAATCCTACAGCGTCGTAGCATTAGTCACTTTTAAATGCCTTCAATCTGAACATCTATAAATATTTATTATGCAAATTTTAGGAAGTGCTTTTAACAGTGCGCGAGTCCACTCAAAGCCCGGCTTATTTTGCTAGTATTTCATAAAAAATACGAATAATGAGCAGCGATAGAGAGTTTCAAAAACAGTAAAATATAGCTCTTTAAAATTGAATATACTGAAAAAAAAAATACTTTGAAGATTCATTAAGTATGCCTGAAGTTTCTCTATCAATTTGTTTTTACCTAATTATAGCGCTCCTCATGTCTGATCCGTTGTCAATTCCATCAAATTAATCTTAATTCCAATATAATTACTTTTCTTCCAATAGGTCATTATGAAATCGTAAGATTGTAGGTTATCCAGGTAGGTTAAAGAATCGTAAGGACTCCGCCACGCCCTTCTTTCTTCCCGCCACAACGGCGACTTCGTACCACCATCTCTGGTACCCGCATCTACGTATTCAAGCATTCCTAGCATCTTAAAGAAGACAATAATTATATAAGAGACGCAGTCAAAGTGTGCCACATAACACAGTTGCATTATATGGATTAATTGCTTTAAAGAAAAAATACCAAGGCCTACTTTCAGATGTTACAATGTATTAAATTATAATCTCAGTGGACACCAATGTTTTCTTTGATTCATTATTACAAATATGGTCAACCAGTCATGTATGGTGGTTATAAAGGATGGCTGGAAATAAAGGTGATGAAATCGTAGACACAACGGGGTTTGTTTTGTTTTTTTTGTTTTTGTTTTTTCCTCTAAGAATTTAATGTCTTTCTAGAGTGCTGAAATTTGAAGGTTATCTTTCTTAATCAACGAATGATAAACACATCTTTCCAGTAGTAAAGCTGACTTTTATTATTTAATTATTAATAATTACTGTGATCGCTGTTTTTATCAAAGACTGATCTTCAAAAACTACTTAAAAAAAATCGTTGACATCTAAACTAGAAAAACGAGAAACTGACTTTCCTTGAACAGGAAGTACTGTACAATCAGGACAGTGGAATAGGAATACCGGTAAGTGTTTGTTTCGGATCCGACTCCGACTTAACAGCCCTTGCAATGTTATTTAGTCGTTAATGTTTTCCGACTCCACGACTCGGACAACATAGCTCTGATCAGGACTTATATCCTGTGAAATTGACATTAATTATAAATACATAAAAGTTCGTAAAGATCTAGAAGACATCAAGTACTGCCAATGTTGTAATTTTGCAAAGTTTAGTAATTCTTTTAAGTGAGCCTGATTAACAAGTAGAATGTAAACAAAGTATGATTGTAGGATCCTTAATTTCCAATTCTTGTATACGTGTGAGTCTAAATGGAAGCTAATGTTAGTCTAGATGACTGCCATTTTGATATTGCTAAAATAAATAAACAAAATAACTCATTATGTTCTTACTTAGCACAACAGTCAAAAAGTTATTGATATTTAGAATTTTTATTTTCTTGTAATTTTTATCTTTGATATCCAAATTCCCTTTCTTCCTATCTGCTACGAAAAATAAATTTCATGAAGTTTTTACTTCGTTTAAAGATACTTATTTCCCTAATTTAAATTGTAACATATTGCGACTTTAAAATATTAACTTCGTGTTGTAGTTTTAATACCAACTTGCATTTTTAGTTATTTTTCTAATCATAATAAGTAGATGGCGTTAATTTAAACGCTTTTAAGGAAGTTTTGTTTTGAATGGAAAAGAGTTTTAGGTTTATAGGTTGTTTTTTTTTGTTTATTCTTAAATTTAGCAACAATCAGTCAATATCCAGTCGTAGGAAAGCTGTGGTTTTATTCGCTTTCTTTTTCAGAAAAAATGGTTACAAGCTCTACTTCACAGTTTTAGGCTTTCTTTTTATCAATCGATTATTTTGATTAATGCAATTACTGGTTTAAATTCTTACAAGACAAAAATATTTGAAATCGAGTTATGTTTTATGCATTTTTGTTATTATTAATTTTAATAAGATTTAACCATTATAATTCATAAATAAAAATGTGTAAGTTGCTTGAAATCAGCGTTTAAAAAAAAAGTTTTTTTTTTTTTTATTCTTTATTTAAACTTATAAATCCTATTTAATTTAATCCCTGTATTATTTACAGCAATTTACTTTTTAGAATATTTTTTTTTGTATCTGACTTCTTTTTTTTTTTTGAGTGTCTTGGTAGAAGTAAATCCACTTCAATATAAGAAGTAATTGTGAGTTAGATTCTATGATGGTACCCCCAGCAGTGACAGCCTACACTCCCTCCTCCAGTTTCCTCACGGACTCTAACGGCGTATCCTTGACAAAATACCGCCTTTTCCTTTTTTTAATGGGATGTCATTCCTTATCTCTTATGAGCGCCAAACGAAGTCAAGTGAGGGAATTGCTACCTTTTGCGAAGACATGTCAGTGAGCCATTACGGAGCTCAAATTCCTCTAGTTTTTTTTTTTTTTTTTTTTTCCCCTTTTTTTTTTTTTTTAAACGGCTGAGATTTTTGTTGCTGATTCTCAAGAAATCGGAATGAGGAGTTCTTGCCAATTTAACTTTAAAGAAAGAACGTTAACTTTTACTTGAGTTGAGGTTAATTACATGCGTTTTTTATTTATTTACTTATTTATTTATTATTAAGCAAAAGTTGTTAAAAAGTTATAATTGGATCGTTTTGCTTCTAAGACTGGGAGCTTCCGAGGTCAAAGTTACCTATTAGTGACTCTCACCTCTGAGTCCCGAGTTCGGTTCTCATGTGGGTTTCGTGATGGTGGACGATCCGCGCTGGGCAGGTTTTCTCGGGGTTCTCCCGTTTCCCCTGCACTTCTCCCACCATACTTTCTCAGTCTTTCTCTCCATCTGTCCATTTTTCCGTGGGATAGTACAATAGACCTCTGGTCGCAGTGCTTGGCTTCTGCCACCCACCTTCACTACATACATACATACATACATACATACATACCTATTAGTGAGGAGCTAGAATAAGAATGTTGCACTTCATCTGATTTAAGGAATAAAAAAAACCAATAGTTTAACTTGCCGTAATGAAAAACATGGAAAAAGACAAATAACGAGATTGTAACATTTTTTAATTACGCTTTGATTTGTCAAAGCGTATGGGAATCTTAGACAGCTGTTTCGTTCTTGTTAGGAATCATCAGCCAGAATTACCTTTTTCATGAACTATGAAGTTACAAAGGCTATGGATCGCATTCCAACTTCTCCGAATGGAAGTCCTTCTCCACATAGAAAAGTGAAAAATCATTCCTAGTAGAATTTGATTCCTAGTATTGTACTTTATCAAAACCTTGTCCACCTTCCTGCTAGACAAATAGATCTTTCAGGTCGCGGTGCTTGGCTGTCAAGCCACCCACGCTCACCACATTACATTACATTCCTGCTAGACACAACAGGCATTGAAATAAGAAAGAAATCAACTCAAGGCCTGACTGAAAAATACAGTCGGATCTCTATTTAACGAACCTCTATTTTGCGAACTTTTCTTTGGAACAAGAACATTTTGCTAATTTCTTCGTAAAATAACCTCCAAATAGCGAAGTGCATTTTCTATTTAACGAACTTTTTCGTGGTATCTATTTTTTTTTCTGCTTGAAATGAGGATTCAGCTGAGGTAAAAAGAAGAAATTAACGATGATGTGCTGATTGATGATTATCTTTCACTTCATTTTGAAGATGAGACCTCGGAAACACTAATTGAATCGTACATTTTGGACAGTGTGAAAAATAAAAACTACGAATTGCGATG
Organism: Thereuonema tuberculata; assembly: GCA_023159025.1. Classification (NCBI taxonomy): domain Eukaryota; kingdom Metazoa; phylum Arthropoda; class Chilopoda; order Scutigeromorpha; family Scutigeridae; genus Thereuonema; species Thereuonema tuberculata. The sequence continues at coordinate 9,683,198 of JAFIDM010000004.1, read as the reverse complement.
AAGATAAAGATGATGAAAATGGAAATGATCATGATGCAGAAATCAAAAAACCTTCATATAATGAAATGCTAAAATCATTTAAAACAATCCGACGCGGATTACAATTTGAAGAAAATACGGAAGGGAATTTTGGTGCATTGCAAAGATGTGAGACATACTAGAACGAAAACACTTTTTCAAAAAAAAAAAAAATCAGACAAAATTAACAGACTTTATTAGTAAAATTTAAGTACGCATATGATAATGTATGCTTTATGTCATTAAAATTATTACTTTTTTTAATAATATTGAATAATAAAAGGTGAATCTCTATTTAACGAATTTTCGATATAACGAACTTTTTTTCGGGATTTAGCGACTTCGTTAAATAGAGGTCCGACTGTATAAATCTCATGATTTACTTTTTTAATGTCTCACCAGTGTAAGTTAAACTTCTCTATTTATATGAAACTACTGTATATTAATTTTGCCTAAATGGATTTACTTTAAATATTCTTTTTGATCAAAACACCTTAAAATTTTGATTTGTATCTATCATCCAGAAGCTGTTGAAATAAGAGAGGATTTTTCTTTACATTAAGTTTCTAATAATTTTTCTTGTCACTGTCTTCTCTTATTTGTGTGGTCATTCCGCACTGAAAAATTTTAAGATTTCTTTTTTAAAGTAAAAGAATGTAAGAGAACCAAAGAGATGGACATCTTCTGAGAATTAGGAACTCTTTCATGGGTTTGGAGATTCACTCTAAGTATATGAAAATATAATAGAAAGTCCAGGCAGATTTGGGAGACAAAACTTCAACATTTACAACACATAGGTCTTTTTGGAAATCG
>JAFIDM010000004.1:9632126-9682357 GCA_023159025.1 Thereuonema tuberculata | reverse complement strand
CCTAGGACCATCTGGACGAGAACAGCCGGAGGGAAATTACTATTTGAGCTTTTTCAGATGAAAACCAAAGTTAAGTATTCCTTATAATCATGCCCTATGAGAGGTGGATCCAGCAGGTACATTGGTCTGGGGCCCGAGAGCTACAGAGGGGCCCATGACTGAAGGACCATTTAAAAAATTATTATGCATTAAAATCATAATATATAAACATCTAAATAAAAAAGAAATATGATAAAAATGTAAACAAAAATAAGAAAAACTATATATTTTTTTTTTTTTTTCAATTTGATCAACATCATCTATTTTTCAGATTTTCTTGTTGATTGTTAAAAAAATTCTTATAAAGATCCATTTCTATTCTTTAATATTGCTCTTTTAATCCTAAAAGTTGCTGTTTTCAACCTTTTCTGTATTTTTTATTCCAAAAAAACGCTCTTTCTGTTAATATTATACCATAAAAATACTGTTGGAAAAAAATGGCAAAAAATAAAATATATTAATATTGTCAAGCAATGAATATTTTTGACAATTCCAGCTAAGTAGCATCTGCTGAAAGATCTTTCAGTAAACTTAAACTTTCAAAAATCATTTGCGGTCTTCTATGTCTCACACTCGACTAGTTGACCTACCAAGACTGAGCATTGAGTCTAGCATTGCCAAATAAATTGATTTTGATAGTGTTATTAGAAATTTTGCACATAAGAAAGTCAGAAAAGCACAAATTAAATTACTTTTTTCTAATTTTATCCTTGATAAGATTTTACTATGAACATTTAAAAGTCAATTTAAAAAAATGGTAAATGTAAATGCATAAATAGTATTTTATATTGCTACATTACTTGAATACCAGTATATTAAACATATTTGTTTTATACGATCATTAAATGAGCATTTGTTGAATTTTAATACACATTAATTAGTCTCATTGGTTATTTTTTAATTTCAAAATAATTTTGCAAGTCTAAGGGGCCCCAAATGGGTTTTGTACCGCCTTGAAAGATTTCTCTTGGAGGTCCTGCTTATACTTGAGCTATCGAGATTAAGTAAAAATATTAAACATAATTCATTATTCAATAATCCTCTTTAAAATTCCTCTTGCTGAAATTAATTCGTAGGAAGGATAGTAGAATCTCCAAGAGAAAAAAATGGAAAATTTACAATCAAAATAAACAACTAAATCATGTGCCAACACCATTCCCAACTTTCTACAATCGAAATCCAAACCCAAGACGTTACTGGTTCTGACTGATTAGTAGGACACTGCTTCTCAACCTTCACGTTGAATATTGTGGAAAGCTGCGGCACACCAATTCTTGTTCCTACAATCCCAGGGTGCACAAAGCTTTTTCATTGCTTTTAATACGTATAACAAAATCCTTTAAAAAATTAGAGCTATGATTTTGGAAACAAATTTAACAGCCCATCTAAAAATACGTTGAATTTTTTTTTAAGTTTATTTGAATGCGAATTAATACTTTATTAACTTTCATTGTTTTAATGAAACAGAATACACTTAAAATTGTGATGCCTAGAATTTAGTTTTGATTAAAGCATTTGGGTAAATGTGAAGGTTATACGAGGATTTTCTTGAGGCTTACCAAAGGCATCTTCACTGTGCTGCTCCACATCGGTTGCGAAGTTCTGAACGAAGATGAAGTTGATTGTAGAATTTTAAGTGAGATATGACTCCTTTCTTTACTTGGACAGGTTATGATAGTAATTCAGAAGAGTGCACAATAGGTACATTTTTGTGTAGGCTTAATTCTGACTGAAATTTTGAATATCTTAATGAGCAGTATTTAAATTGTTCAAAAGAAAATGTGATTGCAATTTCTAAAGTTTGTCAATCAAACAAATATCGTTTTTAAAATATATTTCTTTGTTTAGTTTATAACTGATTCAGAACTTGATTGCACCAAAGCATTTTCATCATAACAGTACTGTCTTCTAATGAATGTAGAATGATATTTGAATTTGTATTTTAGTACATTTAGAAGTAAGTCATTAATTCGAGGGAAAAAAATTATAATTAATAACAAATCAAAATTTAAAGTTTAGTTTTAGAAAGTAATTGCAAGAAGGACTTTTTTTTGCAACGAAGCGTTTAGATTCAGTATTGATAATCTAAACTCAACAGGGAAGCTGTTAAAGAGTCCATGAAAGCAAGAAAACCGAATACTTAAAATACTTGTTTCTCATTATTCAGTGATTGTTCTTATCTCTCTCTCTTAGATAACCTGATCTTAATCTGAGGATGGAACAGCAACGGCATCATCACACTTACCTGGCAAAAGGCATATCCATTTCTTGTGTATAGTTATATATCAGTAGGTCGCAGATAGTTCAAGGCGACTGTGCGATTTATGAGTGTGCCGGGAGGGGTGCCTCGCTGTGCCCGGCAGCACGTGGTCAGTGGGAGGGCGCCAAAGTGGGTTAGAACAGTAGGGCCTCCCTCACTCGGGACCATCGCCGTTTTTATAACGTTCGTTTACGTCTCATTACCGAGAGGAGGGGGGCGCTTCCCTCCCCTTTCTTTCCATTGGAATAGCTATAAATCGTCTGTCTTGAAGAATTCTTTCAAGTTTCCCTCATCGTTTGCACCTCAACGCATACTTTGAAGCCAATCATAGTCTCATTCCAACAGACGATATTCCTTCCCTTTTGTATTTCTTGAATAAGTATCACTGGCGTCAGACTCTTATCAGACGTTATATTGTTTCAAGATACGTTGTCCTACTTCTAAAACTGGATTCGTCTAAAATATGGATCTTTTATGTAAATTAGAACTCAACTCTTGATTCTGTCATTTGCTTGTTTGAAAATGCATTATTTGCAAGAATCAGTGTTAGATAGAAACCGCTGATGAATATTTCTAATGTTATCAGAAGGCGGCAAGTTAAGAAGCCGATCTAATCAAAAGAAAAATTTTGGCAGAAGGGGTACCAAGGTCCTCTCAATTGGCCATCCACCTAAAAGAAACGAAAGAAAATTGAGTTAATTCTATCTATTTTTCGAGATTTCGGGGAAGTCTTCTTGGCACTCCTCTTATGGCCACAATATTTATCTAAACACTGACTTCAATAAAATTAGGAAAAACTGAAGATGAAGAGATGTTGTTAATGTAAAATTGAAGTTTATGCTAGAAACAATATAAGGACGATCTCTGAGGTTGCTTTGTAGGAAGATTTAGTCTTGTGCAGCTGTGCTGGTTGTAGGCTTCGTACATTACAGTATAGAAAAGAAAAATTATACCAAATATTTAAACTGTAGAAGAGTAGACTATAACTACAAACGTAATACAAACAAATATAGAAGATGAAGGGGATACATTGATTTTCTGAATAAAATCGGCATTTGAGAAAATAGAACATGATCTCTTTCGATAAATAAAATTAAATTGCGTAATTCTAGAACTACTAATATAAAACAATATAAAGATGTCATTGAAGTCCACATGGACAGTGGTCATTATAAATTCACTTTTCTGCATTAACTTGAAATAAACTTAACCTTGAGCTCAGATTTTCTCTCTTTTAATCCTTTGTTGTGCAAAACATTTAACTCAAGGCAACTAAACTTGGACTATGACACTTTTAGGTCAAATGAAATTGCTTCAGTAACCGACATCTTTTGGTAAAATTTTAAAAAGTTGTTCAATCATTTAAAAGATTTAACTTAGAAGAAAAAAGATGTAAAGTATAAATAAGTGTTGTGTCTAAGCACATTATTGCAAACGATGAGAATTCTTAATTGAGCTTTAGTATATACAATAGTACCTAATTATTTTCTTTCTTAGGTGAATATTTTTTTTTTTTTAGTTACATATTATGGTAATATATAGTATTTCATATACTATATATGAAATACTACACATATACACACGTAATACATAGATTATACACACTTAAGCTTTTTTTTCAATTAAAAATATTAAAAAAAAAAAAAAAAACTAATTTCATAAAAACAGGAAAAACAATCGTCATTTCTATTTTCTCAAACGGAAGGATATATTATCGTTTAAATGTATCATTTCCCAATGACAGAAAATGCGATCGGATGATCCTTACTGAAAATAATGACTAAGGACTGTTACCCTCTGACAAGTCAGTGAACTATGTATATCATTTCAGCTTCTTAATGGTAAAAACAACATTAGTGTCTCCTTGGTTTGCAGCTTCTTCAAATAGTTCCAACACATTTTTCTGTATGTGTTTCTACATTAAATTCCCTGAATTTCTTCTTGTCCATGCTTATGTTCTGTAAATAAGATCTCTGGACACTGGTAATTACATGTACACTGATTAAATATTATTCTTTTGAAGACCAGTAGCAGAGCTCTTTCAATAATGCAACATTTGTACAAATGCTGCCATCAGGGATTTTATTATTCATTACAATCGTAATGTTATTTCCACATTAATTTGAATTAGTTGCCGACTTCAAATTCTGCATTATTTTGCTTAATACTGAATCCATCACAAAAATTCTTTACTAACTTCAACTTTTAGACTTTCAGTACAAAGTTCTTGTATTTTGGATTCCGTAGCATCTTCAGCAAGGATTATATCAACCCCAAACCGAAATAACTCACCTAACCTCCTTTAATAGTGGTGGTTTCATTTCTCGGTCTAATTTTGTCTGCTTTAAGTAGTTCTAGAGAAACTTTAACTTCCCATCTTATCTATTAACATTATACTCTTTAATAAAGAGAACCCATTTAATGTTGTTGTTGTTTTTTTTTCTCTGTCAGTTTGTTTTACATTTCTTTATAATGAATATTGATGTATCGCATGTCATGTTGTTCAAGCCCAGCTTGTCCTGTAATAGATCCATCGCTTAGCTTACTCTTTGCGATGGCGTACCATTGATGATGGGAGTGATACCGCCAGGAAATTTAATGTGTCAGGAATGAAGCAATCAATGCTTTGTAAACAGTATCATGATATAGGGATATTGCTGGAAGACCTATTGAAAGACGACGTCGTGCCACAAGACCTCAAGATGACCGTTGTCTGTAATTAACTTCTAGGGCTGGTCTACACCAGCGTTGCTAACGTTCTTACAGAACTCAGCAAAATCCCATGTATTTAAATGGAAACACGAGATTTATATATATTGGCGATAGAAGTTATTTGCAAATAAAGATAAATGATAAAGGGAGATATTGCAATAAATTATTATTTTTATTATAAATTCCTATTGTTTGATTCCTGCAAATTAAGTGAATCTATTTTAAGTTAATCTGTTAAACTTTGAAATCAAATTTCAGCGTTTGAATTTTGTTTCGAGTCTGGTGCCGATAATAGAATCCATGTTCTGTCTGTAATTGAAATGTTTTTTTGATTCAAATTGATTTGATTCAAATTACCCAATCACTACGATACATGTGACTACGATTAACCAATCACAATCTTTATAAATATTCTTTGAATAACGGAAATTAAAAATCAAAACCAGTTTCACTCTTGGAAGTTTCCTCCTCATTCTTACGGTTACAAAGCAGATGTAAAACCTGAGCCTGTTCTATCATTACTATTTTAGCGGCGGTCTCTTCGGGACGCTCGACATATTGCCTATCTTTGTCGCTATTTCTAACGATTGGAAAATTCCCGCCGACTGAAACCGTTCCCAACTACTCTTGACAGACCATAACTAATCGATAACCTAAATGCTGCTTTTATCTCGCCAAGAACTTTTGTTTAAGTTTTCTACCACTAATGAAGCCTAGAGCGGTGTTACTACATTCGATCTCACATAAGAAAATTTTTCATCGTAACAACTTTGGTTCTAACTGCGATCTGGAAAATTTCAAAACGACTGGTGATCTTCTTAATCTAACAGCTACAACGTGACCGTTCTCAGTTTATTTTCCAACTCAATGATTAAACTGGAGGAATTTCAAAGTAAACCAAAAGTCTTCATTAAGTAGGTCTTTTTCCTGGAGATCAAAGTTTTGTTCTTATTCAGAAAAAGGGTCTTTGGTGGTGTTAAAACATAGCGTTAATGGACACCAACATGTGCTATAAAGTTCTCTTCAAGATAAGCCAGCATTTCTCTCTGCAGTGTTACCCAGAAGGACTACGTACAGTAGTGGGAACGTGATACAAGAAACCTGATATCATCCATCAAACCTTTGAGAAATTGTTCACGTAGAGGCGAAGGTCGATTACTCCGTACAGGGATCACAGATCACCATATCTTTGGGAGAACCACTTTGGATTAACTAGAGATGAGATACTTGAACAATGTTCTTCCAGGCACAACGTTAAAGGAAGGAATTCGCACCCTGAGTTGTCACCTGGAAGAGACTGGACGAACCGTTTCGTCCTTTTTAGGACTCATCAGCCAGCAAAAGTCCACCGATGACAGACTCAGAAGGTGCGAGAGGTTAGATTCCCGGGTCTCGCTCCGTTTGTTTGGAATATTTATTTTTTGTATTTTATTTAATTTTGATCTGATCAGGCACGTATTTGATCTATTTCTTGATCTAATTCGACACGTAAAATTTCTCTTCATTTTAAATGTTCTTCCATTTTGCAGAAGTTCAGGATTCATATGAATGATAAAACCTACCAACAGAGACATCACCTTCCCGACCAATGAATAAGAAATTGATGATCACTTATCGTGATGTAAATCCAACTGAGCGTATATGGGCTGCTCTCATTCCTCCTTTCATATTGAGCTTAAACACTGTACTTTTTATGGCATTTATTTTTGATTGAATGGTCATTAATACACTCATTTTATGAACAGGCGCTGGCTTTTCTGTGAGATATGCTTTATTATCCGAGATGTTATCCTTATTAAGATTGCTTGCTAACTAAGCATTTTCTTAGTTCAGCATTTCAGTGATTTTGAAATGTGACCCCTGACTTTTTTAAAAAGATGCTTTAACCTTTTCATTTATGTTTTTTTCTTGGTGGTTTGATATTTGATTTATTTATTTATTTATTGTTTTAGAAATCTTGTTTTATGGGTCATAACTTTTTTCAAATATACAACTGTCAAGAGGTTGGTATGCCTAAACTGTCCAATTCTCCTTATTTTAATTAGTAGATTAGTAGAAATTTTTCATCAGCATATTAAGCCTGTGTGTTAAAAAAAAAAGACAGAAAACAGTACAACCAAATTATCCTTCTCAAATAAAAAATGTCTAGAATTTTTTCCCTAGTTGTTCATATCTAATTTTACTCTGCTTGTAACATTTTTCTCTTTTTTTATTAAATATGCTATTATTATTATTATTATTATAAGTATGACATCGCACATGTTGATAAGGTCAACAAACAGATTTATCTCATTGACATTTCAATGTCTATCAGTAAGAAGATGAAGAAAACTCAGGCAGATAAGCTCAGTAAATACACCTACCTATCACACGAGCTCCAGAAGCAGTGGAGGCAGCACCGAGTACGTGTTGTACCCATCGTCCTGTCCGCCACTGATATGGTGCCTCCCACATTGCACCATAGCCTTAGCACACTAGGACTTCACAAAAACACTTATGCACAACTCCAGAAGGCTGTGGTATAGTCCTTGTTCCGCCATGTTTTTTGCTGGGGATACCATGTTTTCTTTGCAAAGAATTGAGTCGTTTACATAATAATAAAATAACTTATGTCAGACTGTTATTGATTCGAGAAAACCGTCAACTACAATGAGTGGGCTTATGAATCGATGAAGGTTTAGGCAAGTTTTAGACTTGTGATGAGGGTCGCTTAATGTCAAGGATGTCGATTTTTTCATACAACTTATTTATATAAGTTGAATAGTTATATATATTTTGAACCTCGCGCATTTACATGAATTTTTGTTAAAAGCGCCTCGCACAACCTAAAGTAGAGCGAACACGATAAAGCAAAAGCCCTTGTCCACGGACCCCAGGTCGCATGGGATCTTGTCTGACAGTTTTCGCGAGACGGTTGTTTGACCGAATGGTTTTATTTTGCTCAGGCAAAACATTTGGTCGGCCGGAAAGTAACCAATCGGAGTGAAGCTTTGGAACACGTCAGTAGTGACGTCACGCCCATTCGTAGAAATGTTTTCCCTTCGAATTGTCTCCACTTCAACTTTTATCAGTGTTTTTAAAAACTATATTTTTTTCATAATTGCACAGTATCGGCTATGTTCGCATGGAATTCTGGGATAGCCGATCGCTCGCTAGTTAAATAATTGAAGAATTAATCCCAACAAATCTAAAAAATTCAAAAAGAAAATATCTCAGGATTGATTTGCTCAATTTCTGTTAATTTCTGCATGTGAATTTTGCCATATTAAAGGCTTCAATAATTGTCAAATTCAAACTTTAAAATTATTTTCGCTGTTTGATTCATAGATCAGAAACAGGCACAATATTATTCGATATCGTTCGAAACGCCTTCTTCAAAATGTTTTCTAGCGTATTTTGAAGCATAAAATTTCGATATTTCAGTGTAAAGATTGTTTCCTGTCGAATGATGACATTTCTTATCATAATAATAGCTTTTTGATGGTTTTCAGTGCAGTAGAATTGAGATATTCAGCGGAGCAAACTACGAATGATGTCATTAGTGAAGTATTTCAATTCTGTGCTTTATTGGTTGGATTCCCGAAAGAGGATGCTTTGAATGTCCTGCCGTGTTGTACCCTGGAAGTCGCATCAAACACGTTTCCGCCAGACATGTCCCTTTAAATCGCACGACCAGGACGAATAGTGTTCGCGGAGCTTAAGTCTCTTCTTCTACAGAACCATAGCGAAACAGAAGTAGATTAGAATCACTATGAAATTTAAACAACTCTTCGAGCGATGAACTGAGCATCTATACCTAAAAAGATTTGAACTGAGACCTATAAAAATTGACCTGAGGTTAAAAAGGTTATTATAAATTGCGGAATCTCAATGATCCTTTAATTCAGCTGGAAACATTAAGGGAAAGACCCAGTATGGAATCTAGTAATTAAAATATACCGACCTTGTAATAATTAAAATATACTTTGAAGCCTTTTGGGGCCGGTTTTATGTGCGCCACCCTTTATATATAAAAATTTTCATGAAATAGAAAGAATGACATGTAAATAACAATAATAGAAATAACAAAAAATAGATAATAATTATTTATTATTTCTATTATTGTTATTTATATGTCATTCTTTCTATTTTCTCGAAAATTTTCATTTTAATTTCATAGAGTTACTAAATAAACACATGAAATACAAAATTGAAATAAATTATATAAGAATTTAAAAATCTCAGTCGAAGAAAACCTTTTCTTATGTTGTAACTGTTTTTATCAATAATGGCCTGCAATCAATTTCCTATCCTTTGGTGCCACGAGCCAAATACAATCTCAGCATCTACTCCCACTTTCTCTTCCGACGAAAATATCATTAAAACATTCCTCCCCTGCTTTCCGTCGCTAGGGAGAGTACTTATCTTAGATTTACGATACAAGTCCCACTCTTTTTTTTCTTTACCTAATTAAATTTTCGTGAAGGTCTGGTGTCTTGTCACGTGCCAGACTCCCTGACCCAACCTCTCTGCACGTGCAAATCTTTTTTCAAGAGAAAAATACTTAATTATCTGCTGCAGAAGAATTTCAAAAATATACATTTTCCTCCTTATTTATTAAATGCATTTGAAATAGAATTCCATTTCAAAAAAATAAAGATCATCTTCCTTTGTGAAACCTCAGCATTAGATTTAGAACACGCTTATTCATAATATTAATATTTTAACAAAATATTTCCATTGTGGCTGATAGCACATATAAATACATGTTTCCTTTATTGATGAAAACATTCATATTAAAATCTTAACAAAGCATTTTCATTGCTGCTATAAGTTATTAATTTTAATATTTATAAAATCCTTTCTTTGTTTGTTGATATAACACATAAAAATATTTTATAATATGGTTGTAACTTTTCTTGTTTTCGAATTGCTGCTCCAATTTTCGAATATCCCATTGGTAAAAACTCTAAAAGAAGTCTATAAATATCGCATTAAACTTCCAGCTCTAGGCCAAGAGTTGGTGATTTAAAGTGGTAATCAATCAACTCTGTAACGGAGTTCAGACGTATTTGGATGTAAGCTGTGGGTTCATTTGTATCAAAATCAACAGGGAGCTCATAATGAATAACATCAAAGACTCCTTATCTTTTTGCAGAGCTCCAGTGCTTCCTATTGTTTTTACGTCTATTACATTAGCTCTCTTTTAGTGGTAACTCCTTAGTTCAAGATCTTAGTTCAAGATCCTTAGTTCAAGATTTATTAGAATAAATAAGAATCTTTCTTTTAATGGCCTGAAACTATCATGAAATTTCCAGCTTCTGAAGATGAAAAGTTTCAATTAGTCTGATAGACGGAGATATTTCGATTCAAAATTGCATTATTTGTTTTAGCTTTTTATTAAAATATTTGATCAAACCGATAACATCTTTTGGCATCCATAGTTATTTTTTTTACTTTACCTAGATTTAGAAAAGAGTTTGATAACTATGACGTAAAAAGGACTTTTACAACTTATACAACTTTTATTTATTGTTTTTTTTTTTTTTTCCTGTAGACAATTTTTCCTTTCAAGAAATTTAGATACTTGGCAGTTCGCTTACCAGTAATAATAATAATAATAATAATAATAATAATTGTGCTTTGGTTCTTGACCCGCCATATTGTCTTTGCTGGGGAAACCCATGGTTTGAAACTTTTTACAAATAATAATAATAAAAGATTATGCTTTGAATGAATAAGCCTATTTCGAACTACCATTAAGTTTGCGTTATTCGGTGTGAGTTGTTAAAGTTAGAGATCTGAACGATTGCAGAAATGCGAGCATTTTAACATTATAATTTATTAATAAATATTTTCTGTAAAATCTCTCGTAAGAAATAAAAATCTCATCATTTCATTAATTTTCTTCAAAGTTGTTCAACAAACATCTGGATTTTTATTTTGTCTCTGAGTTCTTGGCTTTTTCTAATCTTGAATTTCTGAATAAAAATCAGCTTGCTTTGAAATATACTTTAAGGGTAATCATAGACAAAAGAATCATAAGCTTAAAAGATCCGGAGACCTAAGAGGCCAAGTTGTAATTTTCAAAGTCAAAAAATGAAATAGTCGTGGAATAAAGAAAGAAACTTGTAGTTTAATTTTATCTATCTACCAGAAAATGAGATTGTATCTTGACGACATTTAATTTTGATAATTTAAATTTTCATTAATACATTTTTAAGGTACTATGTATAAACATTAACCTTCCCATTTGCTTAAGTTTGATAATAACCGTTAAACAGTAATAAAAACTTTACCGTTTACAGTAAAAAGGAAATAATGGAAAATAGATGTCCATTCATATATGTTCTTGAAGTACATATAAAAAGGCGTACATGATATTCACACAAAGAGCTTTTATAGCAAATAATTTATTAATTTATTAATTCATTTTTTTAATTTAAACCTTTCTTCCCCAAGGGCCACTTTGGCCTATAGTTGGACACTTTAACAAAAGACGTAATTTTTTAATTTGCTGTTCCTGCATCTCACTGCACTTTACAAGAGCTTCAAATATTCTGTTTCTTTCAATATTCTGTTCTTGATAAACAAATACCAAAAATTTTCACTTTTTATTATTATTTTTTTAATTGTTCTTTTGTATGGAACTTTTTTTTTCCTCTTTTTTTTTCATAAGAAGTTTTATAAACTACTCGAAATTTGAAACCTTTGCACGTTTTTTCAGTCCCCATGTCTTTTCGTCTTTTCATCAACTTCTTTCATCCTTAATGTCGACAATGGTCTTACATTTATTTCATAAATTGTTTTCCAAATCTCTTCCTCCTCTCGGCATTAACTGGAGGCATTCTCTCATATATTTTCCGGTTTTTCTTTTCACTTCTCTTTTTTTCTCGTTTAAGTGACATCTAATCCGTTACCACCTCCTCCCTTTCAACTTGAGTTAGAAGACTTCTCCAGCGCAATAAATAGGTCGGCTTCGTTTGCTGTCGGCTGCAACTTGTACCAGAGCCTCTCATTCAGTAACCCGGTTCGTACGTGCAATTAGGCGGATGGCCTACTGCCTTGCCACCGCTCTCCCCTCCCAGTGCGCACGATTCCTCTTCACTGCATCTCTATGACCCTATTCCTCTTCTCACCATTTGTCTACTTGGCTTTCTCTTGATTTGGTATTTTCAAAGTAAAGAGTTTTTTCTTAAACTGTTATTAGGTGTTGTCAGTTCCTTTAAATTGCTTCGCTAGACGTTTTTAATTCCAACAGTTCAACGGATGTTAGTTGCACCAACACCGCGATATTCCCACTGCCGAGACCCAAGTCGCAACTCGTTTCTGCGGCTTTTATTTCATTTTTTTTAATAGTCTTGTCGCGATGGAATCAAGTTTTGATCTTGGAAATACTTGTCATCTGATATCTCGAAAAAAAATATTCATCTATGCCTAAGACAGATTCGAACTATCACTTAAAACATAATTATGAACGAAGCAAAATGAGAAATAAGAACAGCACAAGCTTAAATAAATTGCCTTTCTGATTCGATTATCGGGAAGGAATCGGGAACGGCCGTTTCGTCCTACAGGGGACTCATCAGCCCGATCTCCGCCTTCCCCGATAAAAGGCCCAGACATATTTATGAATTTTCAGATAAATAAGATCGAATGCTCAATTAAGTATTATTATTAAGCTGATAATACTTAAGTATTGTAATCAGTTTAAACTAGTATGAGTTTATTAATCCCTGAGAATTTACAAAACGATCTTTAATCCATATCTAATCTCAATTTGTAAAATAATGTTGCTTGTGAAAGGAAACTCTCTAAATAAGATTTACATTGGCAGTACAGGTTTTGAATTTAATTCGTTTTAAATCTAAGACAAATTACTTGATTTAACAATTAGGAATAAATATCTTCATCACCGAAGAATCGTTAGTTTTTGTCGAACATTTTCAACTTGAATTATTCTGCACTTAATTAGCTTAAGATTTGATGACCCTAATGATTTATCCTAAACTCGTTCTGACTACCATTCTTTATTAACTGGATCACCCTGCACCAAATAGCAAAGAGTCTCGTCGACAGTTTTCACAGCTCAGAAAAGAATAAACATAAAAAATAATGCCACCATTTGATCTGGTTGAAGGTTGTCTTGCGCCGATAATTACAGGCACGCGCTGCTGTTGTTGTTTCCCGGCAGTATCACAGTTGGAAACAATTATAGTCCTCGCTGTCCTTAATAACAAGAATCAATATCGCACTGAATTTATTTTATGATAACTTAAACGCAAAGTTCAAGTGAATGGCATTTATTAAAGATGAAGATAATAAAGCAATTCACTAGTCTAACTACAGCGAGCTGGAATATTTTGTAGTTTTTGCCAGGTCTGCGCGTTACCTTACTTACTTTGTTAATAATAATTTTTTATGAGCTTAAAGTGAAATATTTATTCTATCTTAAATTCTTAAATAGAGTTGTATCAAAAAACTATCGACCAACGGACATCTTTCACTTAAAAAAAAAAAAAAATCTTTTTAAATTAAAAAGAATAAAAAAAACAACAAAAAAAAACAAGTGAATATAATTTTATGCTAAAGCATAAATTCAAGGGCGACCCATACTAATAAAAAATTTTAAAATAATAAAAATAAAAGTAAGTACAATAACGTAAGGAAAAATAAAAAAAAAAAAAAGTTAGGAAAATAAGAAAAACCAAAAAGAAAAACCACGCGGGAGAAAAAAAGATTAAGAGAAAAAAAAAATAAAGTAAGTATGCATACGGATTCGAACAGACAACCTTTAGTATATGAGTGCGAAACCTTAACCATTAAAGTATAGCTGACAACTGTAACGAGATGGTTGCATTTCTAACATTTAAGCTAATAGCGAAAATCCATTGAAATCAACGCCAAATATCTCCAGTATGGAGGAGAGGGGCATTCGCCCCTGAAAATACCCTATTCCCATATTGTGTGGGCCTCTGAATACGATGGTGAAGTCCGTTTGCTGATCTGACAACTTCCGTTCGGGAGTTGTTAGGGGTGAAAGATACGGACGGGCAGGACAAACTCAATGGCTACCGGGTACCGATTTTGGTCGCTATCACAATAGCCCTCAAATGGGCCGCTAAAAGGAAATAAAGACAAATCAAATCACTTAAGATCTCTTCCGCACAATTCTCATTTGGTCGCTACACAGCATGGCATGAGTTCTTCTCTGAATTGCCTGCACAAATTACTGTGTTTGAGAGATCGCCATATCATGTTCTATGATTTGCCTATTTTTATTTCGTTCAATTCGAAACACTTACACCTAATAAAAAGTGGTTTAACCTATTTATTTGTAAATAACAGACATCAAGGAAAAACAGTCCGAGCAACTGTGTCTATTCACAAAGCCGGTTTGTCAAGTTCAATGGAAAAACATGGAAAAATATCCAACCGATCCAGTCAGTGCCTTAGGCTCAGCAGGCAGAGGGCGCTATTTTTACTGTCAAATACCATATATTACAAGCATATTTTTACTTATTACCTTTTGTTTTCGTTTACATTATAAATAAAGTATTGCTATTAAAGGTAGAACAAAATTACATTAAAAAAAAAATCGTGCTATACCTTTCTGTCTGTTTTCTCCAGACAGTTTTTATATCAGGTGTAGTTTACAACAGAACTATTTGAATGTATACAATGAATTTCAAAATAACAATCACATCTAACCAGTCAATTTGAAAAAGCTTTAACTACATTTTGGCTAACGTTTAATCTTCTCTATAATTTACAGAAATAATTTTTAAGTGAAATTAATTTAGCTTTTTTAATTAGTAGGTTGTTGTTGTTTTGCTGTTTTAGCTTTTAATGAATGAATTTCGTTTGTTTCTTTTGTTAATCATTATCTAAATTCTTTAAGTCCTTCCTTTTCTTATTCTACAGGATATCCATTTCGTTTTATGCTTTCTTTTCACATTCTTCTTTTTACTTCACGAAGGAAAAAAAAAAGTGTTTTACGAACATCTCGAGTTGCGGCACGAGCCACCGCCTACCGCAGGTGTCTCTGCCTCTGTGCCGACCCACGCGCCATTCCTGGACAAACGCCAGGTCACGTCGACGACGACAGCCACGGAATGATCTCCATCGTTTAAACGTCGTCTCGACTTTCATTGACGACCCTATTGTCTTGCTGAATCCCACCCACCTCAGCACGCGCCATACTTCCTCAATAGATAAGATATCTCTCAGCATATTGGCATATTGTTCATCTTTACAGTCAGTGTGGCCTTGGCAGCACCGAGTTAAAACACAATGCTTTCCACAACTTCCATTCGTACCCATTCCACGACTGCAACCTTCATAAAGCACTCGTGAAAAGGTTAGAAATTAACTAGAAATTTAAACAAGCAAAAACAGTGCCGTCTCGTTATTTGTAGAAATGCCTTTAAAGAAATATAACCTGACAATTACTCACGACTTGCTACTCAGGGCAAACACCGCCGAAAGAATAATAATGAAATAAAAGATATTAGTGAAGTTTTAAGACAGTGAAACTTCTGAGTGTTAGGCACACATCGTCTCAGATTAAATAAAAAAAAAGCACTATAGGTGTTTGAGGCCTCGGTGTGTACACTAACACCTGAGGCCATAATTCAGTAGTTTTGGCAAATATATCTCTTACAGAAACTCCTCCCGTTCCACTTCCCTTCATCTTCTGAATCTTTCTCTGACTACTTTGTACTAGCATTTATTTTAATATTCTAATCATGATATTTCCTTGACTTGTTCTACCTTTTCGTATTTTACTGTAATATATAACTAACCATACTGACTGTACTCTATAGATAGACTTTTTTCATTATTATATTAATTCAGGTAACTTTTGAATACAGTAACTGCGTTTCATGGTCGAGAAATTTACGGACAATAATTATAATAATATTGATAATATAATAATAATAATATTAAAAATAATACACAAGTGAATCTTCAGACAGCTATTTCGCACTAATTGGTGCTCTTCAGTCAGGACAAGTTAGTTCTGAGCATCCAGGGCTTAATTCCTTGGAGGTCCCACTGTCCTTTCCCACTTAGACTAATAATAATAATAATAAGAAGAAGAAGAAATTAAAAAAGAAATTGAAAAAGAAATTGAAAACTTTTCCTAATTCTTTTTCCTTTGTTTAAAAAATGCATTACAGATCTTGTTTCCGTCTTAGGCGATAGAATTTGACGTTGAGAAGTGGAAAAAAACACAAAAAAAGAAGAAACCCACGACATTTTGCAGTTTTAATCATCGATGAGTTTGTATCATCGATTTTTACTGAATGTACTATTTTATGTGGTGATATTATTTATTAAATCAAATAGAATAATTCACTGATGCACTGAAATCATTTACAATCGTCACTCAATAGTATAAAGGATCTCGACATAATGCTTTTGATTTTGACTATATAATGCTACAGTGTTAAAGTCAATAGTACTAATTAGATCCACAATTAAGGAACCTAGACCAAAACAATCAAACAAACTAATAATAAAGACTTATAATGAAAGAATTTCATTTCGTTTGAAAGTTTCCACGCCAATTGTAATTTATTTATTTTATTTTTTTTTTCAATGGTAAATGATAACACTTACAAGGGAAGTGCGTGACCTCCTACGCTGAGAACCGCACGAAAATAAATCGCACATGCCAAAAACAATGGTATGAGTCATTCTCATGCAAAACTGCACGTCTTACCACGAGAGACATTTGAATGATCACCTATTGAAGGTCCAAGAGAGGAACTTTGGTAACGCGAAGAAACAAAATATCGCTATAATAGGACCAAAAAAACATATTTCAATGTCGCGACTATATTGCTATATTTCCCTCTGCTTAAAATAATTACGCTATCTGAACAACAAACTTTTCCTACTGACCTGATAGTGTTGCACAGCTATTCAGTCTTCAAAGTAGCAGACAACAGCTGAATTTTGCATGGAATGACTCATACCACTGTTTTTGGGATGAGCGGTTTATATTCTCAGCACGTTTTCGTGCGGTTCTCAGCGTTAGAGGTCACGCACATCCCTTGTTAGAGTTGAAGAATTCAATGTTTTAGAATTTTTTATTTTGTTTGTCGTGGCAATTTATAAAGTTATTTATTTATTTATTTATTTATTTATTTATTTATTTATTTATTTGCACAACGTTATCATTGCAAATCATAAACTATTCAGATATAAAATATCAAAATACATGAAGTATATCTGATTGCAAACTTTAATTTACGAATATGTTTAATTCATAGAACTCATTCTAAACCCTTCCTGTTATGGAAAAAAAAACCCCACATCCGTCATTGAAACAAAGGCCCAAATGATTCAGAAAAAATTAACAAAGCTAAACAACTGCTGTATGTTATATTCCTAACTATTATTTACTGAAATTGTATGTAATAATTTATACCTAGTGATGATAAATAATTAGCATGCTGCAAGTATTCGTGATGTTTTAATAACTTAATGGAAGGATTGTTTTTATTTTATCTAATGTAAGACCTCGGCGAAAGAGGCTAATGCTAAACTAAAAATCTCAGCAAGGTGACTCACTGTAACATATAGATATCTTTCTCTTTTTTTTAGGCTTTTGACTGGAAGGCATCTACCTGTTATTTTTATTATTTTATTTTTTTAGAAGCAAATAAATATCACTTAGGACTAGGCAAAAAAAAAAGGCAATCAATTCATTAGTGAAAAATGTAGTGACAATTAATAGATAGATGAAGGGGAAAAAAAAGTAAAGTAAAGAAAAAAAAATGAGCAATCAAGGAAAAAAATCGGCCATATCCCTTGGCCTCGCACTCTTCAATGTTACCTGAGGCTTTATTTTTGTACACCTGTATTTCAATAGATGATATCGCTTTACGGAAGAAGGGGCAGTGAATATAATTAATACGGAGAAATATGAGTTGACTTCTAATTCGTTCGAAAATGGTTCTTAATTGATTGATTTCAAACGTAATTGCAGTGTTATTATTTTGTTAGGATACTTTAAAAATTTTTAACCTCATTTGTGAGGTATTTTCTGCCATGAAATGTTAAAGGGAAAGAAAAAAAAAAGTTGTTTTGATATTTTTTTGCGAAGGACTGAGATGAGGTTTTTCCTGACCCACTGTTGAGAGAAGGTAATTGCATTTGTCAAAAACACCAATTGTTTGTTGTTGAAATTGAAATAAAATTGGAATAGGAAAAAATATTGCAAGATAATTTAATAAGTCTATTTTTTTTTTACTCTAAACTTTTTGTTTAAGGAAAAACTAATAATTTTCTCTAACTGTAAGATATACAGTTTCAGGCTTCTGATAGAAAGCCTTCTGACCCCGCTTTGTCCGTCCGTCTGTGGACAAGTATCATTAAAATCTCATTAAATTATCATTAAGCACAACAATCGCAACAATTGCGCCTTTTGCATTCGCAACAATCACATGTACAATACAGCTCAGCAACAATCACAACAATCACAATATTCGCAACAATTGCGCCTTTTGCAATTTTCAGAAGCCGTTGCGAAGCATTGTGATTGGTTTACTAATCGCTATCCCTACCTTGTTTTTAGGCTTATCCTCACAGTAAGCATAGCTAATTAAAGGGTACAATAAGTTTTAGTCTTACATTTGCAACATCTCATAATGTACATCAGAGAAAAAAGGAGTAGAACAAAAAAGTTGTAAAAAAAAGTCATCTTATCTGTGATTAAGATGATTCCAAGAGTATTTGGTCCTTTGAACCTGAAACTTTAATGGTTTAGGTTATTCGTTTGTTAAAAGGAGGTTTGGTAAAGGTTCGACATATATATGGTCATGGTATATTAAAAGCTAACAATGCTCATCTGAAGAAGGCTGTTCTAGGATGTTACTTTGTAACCACTTGGTCTTGCCCATTGACGTTGTACCTTAAATTTCAGATGAATATTACCAAATTTCGGTTCTCCACTGATTTTAGTATAAATTTGGTCATTGGTCTTACTATCGCAAGATGAAATAGCTTTCTATGGAGCAGAGTTAATGAGATCACAGAGAAACCATTCCAAAAGAATTTCAAAGGTATTTGCTATATGAACTTTGTTAATCCATTATGGAATGTAAGTTAGACACCGACAATGTGACTTACTGTTCTTAACTAGATTGATGTTATTGTAAAGAATTTTAAATTAGGAATTAGTGTAAGGTCAACCAAACAAATTCTTGGCTGTATCTACTAATTTATGTAGAGCTTTTCATTTCATTGAAGCGTCATGCTTTTGTAAAACAGATGAAGGTTATAAGATTGCAACAGTGGATTGAAACAATGGACCAAGACTTAATATTTTAATTGATTTTAATGATTATTCCAGCGTAGCTTAAACAATTAATGAATGAATTTAGAACTAAACATACAGTTTCTCCGATATGCCATCCGCAATTTTCGTTAGCTAGCTGAAAATACAATGAAAAATGTAAAAAGAAAAACTCTGAATTTCTTAAAATAATTGAGAATATAATCAGAAAGTCTTAAATATATTTTTATTTGATTACTGCATGAAAGTGCAAAGAATGAAAAGATTTCAGACAGATTTCAAGACTACATTTGATTTGTTTTGACCTAAATTGAGGAAGGATAGTGGAGATGCCAAAAAAAACCAACAAAAAAAAAAAAATATGTTGCAGGAAAGAACGAGACCTAGAAGTCTTTATTGAGGTGAATTAATATTAGTTAGGAGTACAGAGATAAATCAAACTGGAGATATGTGATGGAACAGTTAAGTTTTAGTATATTTAAATGAATATTTTTGTATTGAAAACGACTTAATTATAAATTTAAAAAGATCAACCTTCTGAAAGTGTTGTAGATGAGCAAAAAAATTCATTTAAAGGAAGATAATAATGTGGATGTTTATCTGTTACTGTAATCATGTCTATAGGGATAATCAACATTAATCAATTAATTAATCTCACTAAAGTCAGTAAATGTTGAGAAAACAGAATGAAGTTTGTAATATAATGAGTTGTAAGAGGGAGAAGGACCTTATATATCTTAATACGTGATGATCTTCATGTGTTGTTTACGTATGATGAAAAGTGTGGTAAAGATTGAAAAATAGATGTACGTTAAATATATGTATAATCTTTTTTTGTATGAAAAGAGTTTTTATTGTTAGCAATAATATAATATAAACAAACAATAAAATCATGATGTGATGAATCTTGCAGCATGTGAAAATATAATCATTATTGTAAAGATTATGAATGACAGCTAATGTTGATGTCTGCTAATGGACCTGAAAACAAGAGATGCTGAGACCGTTACTGCGTTTTTGAGATGCATTTGTATTTAATTAATTACGGCCAATAACCCTTTGTGTGAGGATTACATTACATTACGCCATTACAACCAAGTGTAGCACGAATGTACTATATTCGTTTTTACTTCACTGGGACCATAAATTCACGAGGGGAAAAATAATCCGAATTAAATTCCCTCGGCAGAGGTTTATTGCTAACTGGAGAGCTACTATGATTCCGACTATGCAAGGTTTAATTAGGAAGGTAAAATAAATTAATGCGAAAGTGTAACAAAACAATAAAACATTTAATAAAACAATCTTACTTTAAATTTGAATACAATCTCTCACAGAGAATTTCAAAAGATAAATAAACTAGAAATACATTTCTATTTCTATAACGTTAATTACTTAATGCTTTAAAGTTAGATATTATCTATGCGAGTTAATCGAAAGTCCGTCTTCGGCTCGCTTGCCAGAGTCTCAATTCTTCGGTTAAAAGTTAATCTTAAAACTTCTGGGCTTGGACGAAGAGAGTCCGAAACTCACTGAAATAAAACAGTACTCACTGGGTAATATTTCTGCTTTCCGTCGAACTGGAACTTCGGACATCCACGTCGTAGATCGGTAATTCTCCTAGAATCCAATATGGCGACCCACGTTCGAAATGGAACAGCGATCTTCGTCCAAATGGCTTTTCACCGAGAATACGTCTTTAAAGCATTGTCTTTCACAGTTTTTATTGAGAGAATCAATCGGGATTTCTTCTCAATAATAGAAGCACACTAATCGCAGCTTTTCACTTAGAAACTGGAGTTCTGCAGTACGGAACTTTGAACTTCACACTGCGGTAACGAACGGCTTCACTATAGCTGATCACTTCGCAGCTATCGTAATAACGCAGTGATAGAGGATCCTAATCGTTATCACTGGGATCTTGGAACTAACCGCACTTCAGCGAATAAGGAACAAATCCTATCTGCAGCTAACTTGGAAACGAACTGCCTTGTGCGGAAACCAGGAATACATCCACTCCGCACCGAGACTGCCAACGAACTGCCGATCTGAAGCGTGGCTTTTCTTCTCCGAAATGCACTGAGCACGGACTCGTTAATTGCGTAACAATGGGCCGCTCGCGCGCTTATCATTGTTTAACAATTACTCACGAGATTTCTGTCCTAAGCCTGAATCGGCGATATGGGCGCTGCCATCTTGAAAACACAGATAATTGAATCACTCACGAGATTTTGTCCTAGGCCTAAATCGGCAACATGGGCGCTGCCATTTTGAAAACATGGATTCAGGAATGCTTTTATCTATTTAGGCCTTCAGTGTGAAATGGAAGACACTGAAAGATAAGTTTTCTTTCACACAAACACAGCATTTTACTAATCTTTACATTTTCATTGATTAGTATGATCAAATCATATCATGTCTTATCATTATATCTCATATTCAAGAACGAGAACTTCCATCACGAGAAGTGAAATGGAATTATAGGGGACTACAGAGATTCGTGAACGACCAACGTTACGAATGCAAATGTCCAATTTCGCTATCAAGAAAAGATAAGTAATTCGTATCATTATGATTAATAAGATTGAAATTGAAATGTAGGAGATTAACAAAATGAAGAGTTTTAAATGTTTTACGATGAACGGCATTAATTTTTCTAGCATGTTGAAGGTATAGTAATATTCGTAGCATTACAGCAGTAAATTTTTCTAGTATTATTTACATTATTTACCATTATCAGTGCTACGTGTATTTTGATGAATAACTATACTATATGTAGAAAATGGAAATGAATTAAATATGTTTATTTTGCATTTAATTATTGCAATCAGATTTATCTTAAGCCACCACACTATTAAGTTGTATGTTTTCGCCACAAAAATCACATGTAAACATTTCTCGGAATTTCGATCAGATGTAGATAGATAAATATTAAAGGGACAGTCACCAATGTTTTTTATGGTTTTTTTTTCAAAATGTTATTTATTATTTGTCTGGTTGAGCCAATTGAATCACGTCTTGTAGATGGCTGCTCTCTTCAAGCAAATCCGTTGCCAATGACTGCTGATTTTGTAACCAGTAGCTTTGCATTCTGGTCTTCCTGATCAATTGGTTTTCGAAATTTGAATATTCTTTTTTTGCTATTGTGTATTTATTTATTTTCAGACGTGTTGTTCAAATGAAACATGCAGCGCTATCATTCTAACAACAAAAGCCTAAACACAATAACAAGGTGGAGATATTCAACTATAAATCAGAATTTGATTTTCAGTTTAATTTGCTGATGTTGTAGTTAAGTAATGATGTTTCAGTGTTGATACATCGGAAGCGTAAGATTTACAATTTTTAGGCTTATTTGACTCACTATCTGTGTCTTGATAGCTGTCAAAAGTTGTAAGCCTATTACAGAATGTTAGAAAAAACAACAGTTTACTGAAGTACGAACTCAGTTGTTTGAAACCTGATTTTATGATCTAATGTTAATCTAAGAAAAGACAAAATTTTACATTTTTTTTTATGTTTTTCGAAAGCCAATGTCTTGTATGCTGCAAGGTCAATTACTTCGTAATGGATAACTGACAGTAATCTTTATTTCTATTTACTAAAATTAGTTATTGTAATACATTACTATAAATATAGTAGAATTTTTTAAAAAAGTTCTAAATTTAATAAAATAGTAGAATCATTCCATAAGTGTGACATTCAGTTTGAAATACTGCAATTTCCAGCCAAACTTACTTTAATCCTCAGCTTTATCAATAAGACAACTTGCTCAACTTAGCAAGAATACATTTATAAAATTGTTATTTTCGCCACCTTCATCTTTACATGACCGCACAATAGCAATAGGACTAGGAAGCAATAAAAAAGTTATTAGCTCCCAACTAAAAAATATCTTATATAAGGAAGTAATCGAAGAATTGCTATTTTTTTTTCTATTTCTTCAGGCTGTGCTTCTTTCTTTAAAAACCATACAATATTCACTTAAATAATTATAATTGATAAAAATATTCTCCATTGACGCTTATTTATATTTCTCTTGAATTTAAAACAATTTTTTTTTTTTTTTTTTGCTGCTTTTTAGTACCATTATAAAATTTCCAATAAAATAAAATTAAAATGAGGTCAAATTTCGTTGTTTTGAAATTAAACATGAAGACATGAGATAATATGTGCATCATGAAATACAGTAAATGTGAGAACTTTTGTAACATATCTATACATAGAGCCTATATAAAAGTCAAAGTTTGTATGTTCTCTATACAATTTTACACTGTTTGACTGATCAGAATCATATTTTGCATAGATACTCTCTACTACCCTGCGGAAAATATAGGCTGCCTTGGAACCCTGTTAACCATCTCCAAGAGGGTGAAAAAGAATGAATCTCTGAAATAGCGCCACATAATGAACCTGGTGGCGACAATGGGAACTATTATTTTTCTGCCACAATTGGAACAATTTGGGAGGGTTTCATATAATAGGATTTGATGTAAAAAAAAATAAAAAAAGTACCCCCCCTCCCTGGCAAGGCCGGGTACTTTAAGCTAGAAATCTATAACTGCCAATCATTCTGAAATTCGTTTAGCTAAGAGCATTATTGTAATGTTTGTAGCAGTTGTATTGTATAGAATGTTTTTCAACGAAATGTAGAACGGTGGTCTTTTTATCAGCTACTTCCTAAAGTAATGCTGGTAACGGTGAAAGACTTAAAGTTCACCGAAAGGCACAATTAGGATGCGCAAGTTTGTTGCATTCAAGATTTGTGAATGAAATATAATAAGTTCACATTCTATTGTGCACACGTTGGTCCAAAAAATGATGAATCTATGTTATATGGCATCCTTTATTATTAATGACAGCAAATGTCCAACGGAATATTAAATCTAAGAGATTCCTTAGGTTGTTTGGTACAAAGAATCTTGTAGCAAAATATCTGTTGTCGTTGATGAAGAGAACTTAATGCCTTACAGCACTAATAGGATCGAGAGGTACTTCCCAGACTTCCATCATTACGAAACAATGTGTAGCGAGACTCATTGGATCACATCACTCTACTTCTACTGCTCTAACGCCCGTTCTTCGCTCTATTGTGTTATTCTGTTCCTTTGCTGAGAACAGCAACTTCCAGAAAAAAAAGACGACGTCCAGGATGCATTTTCTTCAAAAGTCTTCGCACGACACTGGTCGAAATGGATAAATTACGATCGTCGTTGAATTCCGTTTTCTTACCATGGCAAACCGTTTCCTCTGTATGCTTCTCAGAATTCGATTATGATACTCTATAGTACGGTTTCCCTGACACATTTGTGCCTTCTGGATACGGAAGATCCACTTGTCTTCTAGCCACTATAAACTTCGAGAGGGTTGCTTCTGAGAAGCCGTTTATATGTATTATTATTTTAATTTTATTTATTTATTTATTGTTGCATTTTAATGAATGACAGTTTCCAGAGCACCTAATTTCTCTTATGACATTAAACCTAGGCAATCAAGCATCTTTTAAAAATAAAATTATTCGCAGTTATTCCTGTACACTGTAATTAAAGTTACGAAATTAACAGTTAAATTTAATAATAACAATTATATTACAGTTTCTTAAAAATACAGTGACAAAAATAAAAATATTTAGAATTAAAATTTATCAAACAATTCATTTGTATCAGTTTATTCAATTCTTCTTTAAGACATGGCGGAGGGATACAATTTTTTTTTGTAAGGGTTACGGTCATTGATAAGGTTGTCGTGAACGACCTAGTTATCGTTAACGAAGCTGTAGTGTAAGTTATGATTTAGTCAATAGATGTCACTCCTTTGAAAGTTTTTATAGTCACTACTACTTTTCAGAAAGCAGGAATTTCTGCAGTGGACCTAAAATGTTTATTTTTAGGGACCATGAATTTCATTTCTAAAAATAAACATCTTAGGTCCACTGCAGTTATTCCTGCTTTCTGAATGATTCAGAAATTAATGTTTCAGAAAAGAGCGTTGTTAGCATCTTAGAACGCTTGCAATTATTCTTTAACTTCTTATTGATCTAATATTCGAATTTGATTTAATTAGCTGCAATCAGTCAGGAAATATCAACGATTCAAACTCGATATACGAGTTATTCTAATTGAAAATTGAGAACGAATCAGCTTCCTTTTTTTTTCTCTTTCGGATGTCAACAAAACAATAATTGCTTCCAATTCAAAAAGCGCTGTTTATAAACTGTATTTAACAGATATTGTTCTTATAATCGAATAAGCTTTTCCTGTGAAAAAACATTAGCTTGATAAGTATGGTACTAAGCAAGGTGAAATTAATTATCCATGCATCATTGACCTATATTAACAATCGAATGTTCGAT
Organism: Thereuonema tuberculata; assembly: GCA_023159025.1. Taxonomy (NCBI): domain Eukaryota; kingdom Metazoa; phylum Arthropoda; class Chilopoda; order Scutigeromorpha; family Scutigeridae; genus Thereuonema; species Thereuonema tuberculata. The sequence goes on along the minus strand of JAFIDM010000004.1, from coordinate 9,656,707 downwards.
AACCCAGCCTTTCGATCACTTCCTCTCCCTAAAAACCGACCTCCAAAATACAGTATCTGCACTTAGGACTCCGCCCCTTCATTTCATTTTCATATTTTTAATTCCCAGTTATTTACGAACGCTATCTGACCGAGAGGCAAGTCTTGTTATAAATCAATGTAATAGGCAAATACTTGCTCGTATGGCTTCTTATTCAATAACTGTCAAGGTGAATGTTCCAAGCAATAAACATCCATTGATAATGAATGCTTTGTAAATCAATGACTTTATTTTTTCTCGTTTGGTATAAATAATTTGCTGTTTGATAAATTGTATTACTTCAATAGCCTATTAGAGGTCATTTATGTGTCAACTTTGTCGTCATTGTGCGTCTTGTTGATTTTATGCTTTACCGTTTCTGAAGCGGAATTAAGATTTTTGAATGACCACTGCTTTTCTCTTTCTCTCTGCGCTTCTTTCCAAGAATATCCTGGAGAAGTCTTCTGCAGTCTTTCTTGAATTCTAATCCTCCAGAGTTCTTTCTGCTAATCTAAACTTACTGAAGAAGTATGGTGCCAGATTGTTATACAAGCAAGTCTTTTTCAGAGCGCGTACGTCATTCGGTTTGGATTTGGCAAAAATCTGTAGTTTTAAATTTCCCTCAAAACGACGTTAGTGGAAGTTTAAGGTTCAGAAGGTTCAGGATATTTGGACTCAGGAAGAAGGAAGTATAAATGGAATTTAAATGATATTAATTACCTGGATCCAGTATTATTAGTAGCGATTTGCAATAAGAAAGCTATAGCCTACGGACTGAAGAAACCGAGTTCGAAGCGGGGATTTTTATTTGGTCTTACTAATGTCTCTTCAGGAACCCTAGGTCAAGTATATGTATAGCCGGTTTTTCCTGAGAGTTACAAAGGGCGAAAATCAGACTATCTTTCCGATACGCTCAAAGAAGGTGCTCAAAGTTGCGGAAGGCAACAGCACTGCATAAATGACAGCGTCGAAACATTGATTGCGGAACATTTTGAAAAATCCCCGGCATTTCGCGAATAGTTACAGTGGCGACAGCGATTCTTCTTGTGAATCAATGAGAGCCTCGTACATGAGGGTCTTCATGTGTCCCCAGAGGAACAAATCGATACAAGTTAAATCGGGCGACCTCGATGGCCAGGCAATAGCACCCTCTACCACCGAAGGTTGCTGTCACCAGACATGTATTCATAGACGAAAAAGGTTTGTCTTGCTGCTCCCTATCTTTCATTACAATTGTTCAGAGAGCTTTGATACACCCTGCAGACTTTAACCATAAGTTGGATTAAAAATTTAATATTTACTATAATGTTAATTACTTAGAAAAAAGTTATTTCTCTGTTGTTTACATTTTGATCTGATTAAGCTAAAATTCATTCTTAGATGAACAAAGAATGATCAGAGATTGTGATTGCTTTCAGAAGTTAAGAGTACTGGATCTCACTATCTTCGGATATCTATTTGATGATACTAAATTCTCGCAGCAAATTAAAAGGGATACTAACTTCCTTTTAATTTATTTTTATATATTTTTAATGTAAAAGTTTACAATTAAAAAATCATTATTAAAGAGATATCAACTGATTTTCAATGAAATTGGATTTTTTACTGATGTGTATTTATTGAGATAAAATGTAATAAAAAAATCCAGTATTGACACTAATAATACATAATTCCCATATTTCTTCAGTATTTTTTTCTTTCCTTAATAGATGCCAATTAATTTGAAAAGGAGAAATGGTGTTTAGGAGTGTTTCTTAATGACGTTTGATTTTTTCTTTCCGTTTTGATAATGATAGCTCAGCACGTGCCAGACACGGAACTACAAAACACTACAGCAGCGATGTGATGGCAGGAATACAGGTTAATTGTAGTGTTGTCTAAAGTGTTCTACAGCACTGTTACTACTGTATTTACTGAACAATGAGGAACAGTTCATAATTTTGCCTACAAATACTCGTTATTTGCCACTTGTAAGGCTTTGTAACCAAAAATAAGTTTGGAATGGAAGCTTTTCAACCCTATGATTATTCTGGAGTTTATCAGTCGAAGGCCGTGATTTGAGTTCTCCATTTTCTGCATTCGATGACCGTTGAACACGCAATTTCATTCGCTGTGTAAAACGGTTTCATTTAGATTTGATTGCAGTGTTTAGCCGTCGATCCTTCTAGAAGTACTACATAGTTCATGCTTCCTGTCATTAAATTAAGACTTTGATAGAAATAATCTTTAAGACGCAATCGGATTAATTTACAAACATGTTTTTAAATTTTAAATATTTTTTTATCGTTCGTTTGTAATGCCTAATTCTTCTTCTTTTTTTTTTTTGTTATTTTTTTTGTTAAGTCTTTAAAAAGATTTATGATTAAAGTTTTAATATTACAGTCTATTCAGGATGTAAACTCCTTACTCTTTAGTCTTTAAGAATATCGTCTATAGGAAAGATTTGTAACAAAGGAAATAGGAGAGAGAGAGCATTGTACCTTAGGCCACTTTTTCGAATTATCGTAATAAATTCAATCTTAATAGCGCTTTTGTGTTTTTTTAAAACTCATTAATTCTTTGATACTTTTTTGAGGTATTTCCTATGGAAATAATCCATTAACTCAGCTCAATAATTTTTCAAACAAAAAGAAAAACAACTTTATGTTGCATAGTGAACCAACGTACAATATGCTTGTGTACCTCGGGACAATCATCCTATACCTTGAACCACACTTAAAAAGGAAGATTAAATGTAAAACGAAGTGTAGGCCTACAATACTAATTCGTACCTATTGATTGATAGCGCTCTGTACGAAATAGTATTTTTGCCTCGTTCGTCGGAATGAATCGCTCTGCAGGGTCCCAATTTTTCCCAGTTTTGTGATAAGGCATTATTGTCGTTGATATAAACCACTGAAACACAAAACATACTGTAACCTCTTGTATTATGAGTCACTGGCCCAAGGTCAAAACGCAGTTGTGGCCCAAGTTACATGAGTGTCTATACTTCAATAAATATGGCTGCCTGCTACCATACAATCCAAATTACAAAGTTTCATCACCATTATACTTATCAAATAATGGGGATTCTAACGAACATACAGTAAACAATCCTTGCGTACGAGTTGAAAATAAACTCACACTCAATCGGGGGCGAAAAGTTTTACTGATAACTCATAAAAATAGCTTTTTTTCTACAGCACATGTAATCCTTACACAAACACGTCCAATCGCGACCGGTGGTCAAGAAAGTCACTAAGAAGTTGTTCCACGAAAGAACACTAGGTCCCAGTATGGCCTAGATATTCAAATTGATCCAAGATACACTATGGTCTTGGTACAATACTACTTCAAAGAAATTTTATGGTAAATGAAATAAATAAAATGCTCTTGAGTTTTCCACAATTTTATTTTCATGAAGAATTGGATGAACTTAAAAAGTGAATTCCTTCAAGATTTCAATATCTACCAATTAGGAAAGTTGTTGCTTTTTTTAATAATTATAAAATAGAAATGTCGTACATCACTCAAACTCCCTCAACGTGCGCACCTTTCGTCACTCGGCACACATCCAAGCGATATTTAATTCCTACCAGCCTCGATGAAGCATGTCCGGTGTGATGGCCTCCACAGCATGGGTGAACCTCCTCACTCGTGTTCTTTCAAAGTGCTGCATTGGACATACTACAGATGTGGACAATCCCTCTTGAGGTGATCACCCCGGATATATCAGCGTGTGACTTCTTCCTTTGGGGGCACGTGAAAGACAGTATCTATTTACCCCCAATGCCTAGATCCATCAGTGATATCAAGGAACAGATCACCCATACTGTGGAGGCCATCACGCAGGATATGCTTTGTCTCATTTGATGATCTCCACACCATCTGATTAGATTACCGCTTGGGTGACGAAAGGTGCGCACATTGAGGGGACTTTGAGTGACGCACATCAAACTTGGACAGTTGCACTTCCCATTGACAGATGTCGTGGCTGTATATGTGTCGTTATCCAACTGAGAGATGCCCCAGCATTGACTCAAACATTTTTTAGTATTATACTTTGAATTGGGTTTTTTACTTTGGGACCCGACATAAAAAAAAAACAATATTATAACTAACTCTAACTTTGTATTGGGAATAAGATGGTGTCTTCTTTAAATAATTACATTTCTTCTTTATCACCAATGACTATTATTCCATTTGCCTTGTAATGTTTTGATTCACTGAGTATTAAATATATACGAGATTTCATCTTGCAAACAATGCGTTCTTTTCATGCGTTATGATTAAATTCTGATCATTCTACAATTCCGTATTAAATTAATGTTAGTATGAATTAGCACTACTCACTTATAAATGTCGAAAACAAGATTATTTCAGATAAAAATTTGAAATTAAGGAAGCCTTTGATGGGAGAACTGTGTCGGGTTTGTTGAGCTATCATCAGTCACAGCTATCCAGTGTTCAAAGACATGTGACAGAGGGTGTGGCTTGTAATTTACTTTTATTATTATAATAATTGTTTATCAATATTTTAAGAGGATTGCTTCCTCTTAATATTGTTAGGATGATAATTCTCTAAAAATATCAATCAACATTTCATTATTTGTTTTCCGTGCCTTATTTTTATCACTAATCGCGTTTTAACTTAATCCATTGCTTATTTAAGCAGTTGCGTAAGTGTCTGTTGAATAACGAAATGATAGAAAGTTTTCATTTGCTTTTCCAAGCATGATGAGTTCAACACTTCGATGCGGGTGCGTTTTAAGGAATGCCTTATTATATCAGGGAATGTGGGTCATTTCCAAGAAACTATCTTTAAATTGCTTACAGCACTATTCTGAACACGCCCCTTTTCATATGTGGGAAGGTCAAGGATAGGAGCTGTTAATTTACATGGGGGTGGAGGTCTTATCTAAAAATAATTTATTGTCTTTTTATTAAGCTGAATATATATTTATTCAGCTAAAAGAATAGTATTTATTTGTGGCTTAGTGCCAAAATGGCTGAGGCAATAAAAATTGCAATATTTAGTATATAAGTCATCCAAGAACACAATCAATGACACTCATGTCGAACCTGTCTATACTTTTATCTCAACTTTTAGAATCATTTAAAACTTTAAACAATAACTTTCCTGTATTAAAGACGTTAGTATTTAAATTGCCATATTATGAGATGAATATCAAATTGCTATACGGATCAGGTTTAATCATAGATCCATTCAACAATAATAAACTATTGGATTAATTAGTGGCATCCTACATTGTACATTACAATTGTTTCATTCTTATTGATGATCTAGGACTTGCCATTGCCAGTACTAAAATGACAATTGTGAATTCATGGTTTCAATGTATTTATATAAGTTTTATTTATAACATTTGATAGGATTTTTATTTTTAATATTAGTATAAAGCTGCCAAGAATTTATTTAAAATTAACTCCGATATTGATTCATTACTTACCGCTAAATAAAAAAAAGCGGTTTTTTAATTCTCGGAGCAAGAATTACAGCAGCCTAATTATACAAGTATACAAAGGAGATATTAGGAAATCAAAATAATAATTATTATATCAGTATTAGGATAAAATATCTTTGCAATCGTATATAGATGATAATTTTAGTATCTACAAGAGCACTGATTAATTAAATTTGTATTATAAAATTAAAGGTCGAAGTATAAGCAGTGGCACACCCATGGAGGGGGCTAAGGGGACACCAAACCCAAAAAGTAAAGAAAGAAAGCAAGAAAGAACGAGAAGAAATCCTTTATTAAAACACTGACGTATCTGTATCTTATTCTGTGATTTTTTAAACAGAGGATATAGCTTTAAATGCTGTCCTATGACACATTTTATACATAACACCTCCCTCAAGTACAGTTTCAAATAGCTTGGGTGCGCCACTGAGTATGTGTAATTCCTTTTACATTACTTCCAATACTGGGTTTTTCCAAGGGATTTCTTCTTTTATTTTTTTGTTTGAAGAAGTTGGGACGTGATAAGCCTTTACTAGTGACATCTGTTGTAATTAAAGAGTCGACAGAAATGAAATGCATAGTGATGATAAAATTGTGAAACACTCATTAAAGAGTGATGGTTTTCATGAAACCTTCAAGAACTATTTTCAGAGGAGGAAATTTAGGGATTCGCTTTAATTACCTTTTAATTGTTATTACCTTTTCAGTTGTTTTGCAAACTTCTTATAGCAATCCTATGATTTGTGCTTTATGAAGAAATTGTGGCTGTTATTTTAAGAAAAAAAAAAATAAAAAACAACCCAAATAAATGTTTCGTCCTTATTAAGCCAGATTTATCCACATTGACGATCAACGCAAAGATGTGAAAAAGCTGTTGGGTTCGTTCCCGCTCCCGGGTGTGGAACCCCACACAAATCAACAACAATAAGAAAATTGAGTTAGTTTTATTTCTTTTTTTCATGTTTCAATTTGTGCACGTTAAACTCCATCCTCCACATAAGACTTTCTTTAATCCATCTGTAATTACCTTAAGATGTGCATAATAACGACTAATAAGATGGGAAATGGAATTATGTTTGATTTACATTGTAATTGTCCAACTGCAATATCTGTTGCAATATTTGATAGAATCGTTTTCGGAGTAACCTTCCGCATTATGAAGTCTATTTTATATCCACAGGACGGAGCACTATCTCAGTTCTTCAAATTATGTCATCTGTAAATCCCCCACCCCACCTCCATTCATCACCATTCCAAGGAAATATAATTGTGTAATTGTACAATTGTATAATTGTATTACCCTTTATTTCAATTTATATTTATTAGCTACTCAGCTTAATTCCGGTTATTTTTGCATTTTTTAACTTTCTTGCGAATGTGTGTATATAGGCCTACAGGGTGTATCAGTAGTACCCGATCAATTTTGCAGTAGAAAGCAGTCCAGTAGAAAACAGTAGAAGCAGTCAAATGATCTGGTCAAATTTTGTTTCTCTTCGGTAGTGATTTTGGTGTATGACCCTTTCGCAGCATGTTTTGTTTCAACAGAACCAGTCTCTTCAAATTTCTTCTTGACTGCAGTCATTATTTGTCGTTTCGGAAAAAACTATGTTCCTCATTAAATACGCCTTTGCTACAGAGACGTTGTCCTTCAACTCTTAAATAAACTTAGTGACAGACACACGTTGTTTTAACGTCAACCGGAACGCAACACTTTCCCGGCCTGCAATTGTGAATTATCGCACGGTCACTAACACACGTTTAATGTCACGAGATGCTCGTATTGTCGTTAGGTGCAAGGCATTTCGGTGCCCGCTTTGTGTTACGACCTGGTATTCTTGTGAAAATGTATAAGCTGCTCTCGCAAATGGCTCAACAGGAAACAACACATTGGCCCATTGATCCATAGTCCAATTCCGGTGGATCTGACACCACTTCAATTGCCTTCGACGGTGCTCTCTAGATAGAGACACAGATGACCGGCCTTCGAGCACATAGCTCCACATGTCGCAGCCATCAAGCCACAGTTTGGTTGGATGTCTTCATTCCAGTGCTGGAATGGAGGCGACTTGCAAGCTGACTGGACATCTGATTTCGATTATGTTTAGCTGTAACTGCTAAATATCGGTCTTCATTTGCAGCTGCAGAGCTAGGGAGACCTTCTCCAGAGTCATTCCAGTCATTTGAAATGCTGCCTAGAGCCTGGAGAGAACACTAAGCGCGATTCCAAATTCCCTGGCAACGTCGGTGATTGTGCGGCCTTCTTCCAGTTTTCCGATAATCCTTCCCCGGGTGAAATCATCGAGGTGATGTCTTCGAGACATGACGAGAAGTTCAGACAAAGACAATTTCGCCAGTCTTGCCAATTTTATTTTTATCTGCTTTCGTGCTACCACGTGATCCCTTGAGCGCGATTCAGAAATTGCAGAAGGGACTTTGTTTTCTACTGAATATCTACAGCTATGGAAATCATCATAAGCTGTTTTGTCTGTGGCTGTAACCCTTAAGAATGGCGTTCGTCCTTAAATTTTGGCCGTGTGTGTAGATCAAGAAATTTATCACCAGAAGCTACAGAAAACCTATAATTAAGGATCCCACCTTATATCAGATAAATGTTATCATGACAATGTCATGATGCTCCTGAACCCAAGACAGATTGTTTCCAGTTTCTTAAGTTTCGTCAGTCGGATTCGCCCAATACTCACAGCTCAATGGAATCAAAAGAAACAAACAAAGAACAAATAAACAAAACAATGACCCTTCAGTTAAAAAAAAAAAATCATAATATAAATTAAGAATAAAAAGAATAAATTCATCAAATAAATTAATCTCCTCTAGCACAAGTCTATCTCCTCTAGCATAAAAAGAATTAATTTTTAATCAAAATACTCATAACAGCAAAATTAAACGTGCGTGACCATATTTTATAAGGGAAAATAAACATAAAAACGCACACAATTAAATACTCACTGAGCTATTTTTAGAGTTTTCTTACCGGGAAGCCAAGACTGTCTAAATTTTGCCATTAATCTAATCTGCTCAACAGGCAACCTCCCCCATATTACAAACAGAAAGTAGCAACTACAAATTATATTGGCACAGATCTATTCTTCAGAATTGCACTCAATAGACCAGACATCACGGTGATTGACAACACACGGAAAATAGTATTTCTGATTAAAATCCATCACCACAAATTTCTTTAAATTATTTATTAAATAACAAATAATGTACCTTGCAAATTTTCGGAAAATTTCCTTATTTCTTTTTCAAGCTATTTATAAATAAAAACTAAAGACAAACAAAAGAGAAACATGATATGACATATTCTCGATTAAAACAAATAAACTCACATCTTAACAACGGAATAATTTCTTTGTATTTGACTAACACTAAACCATACTGGTAAAAACCATTTAACAAACCCAAAAAATTATCATAAAGTCAAGTTAGGATTAAGCACAATTAATAAACTAATTCTTTGAATACAACAGATTTAAATGACAGTAAATAATCTTTTGTCAAACCATTAGCTAGAAAAATACTCTGGTTACTTATATCAACACTCCTTATTAATAAGCTTTCTTAGTTGTTTTTTTTTTATCAACAGTGTATTTTCCGAAAATTTGCAATATATATTGAAGAAGTTTGTGGGGATGGATTTTAATACATTAAAATGAAGACGAGTGAACTAAGAAGGAGGTATGATATTTCTGATTGTGTGTGGCCATTTCAAGCAATAACAGTTTGTCATCAAGTTATCACAATAAAGTGTCCAAACACTCCGATCTTGCTACTGAAATTTAAAACCAGTGGAATATGAAAAAAGTTCATAACGTCCCGATCATTATCTCGATCTAATCCAGAAGAATATTTGTTACAGTCTTGACCTAATAATACTTCGCCCAAACATAATTAAGCAAATGCAAAAAAGTTACTCTCGTAATGTCATATATAATACATCGGAAGCGCATATATACTTCGCAAATTTCTATATGGGAATCCAGTTCATTATAAACTACGGAACGCTATATGACCTTCGTCTTGGTCATGTAGTGAGAAGTAGCATCAAAACCTCCAGTCGGTGAGAAGTACCTCAGCCATATAACGCCATGTATACCTTTAACGCCACCTATCTAATTCTCCATAAATATAAGAGATGGCGGTACTGCACTAAAGAGTTTGCATTAACATGCCATCTAGTGTTGAAGTGAGTTACTAGCAGACCGCCAACATTTTCGAGTGAAATTATATTTCCACCTTTTCGTGTCGAGGACTGGTTCTGAAAGGCTGCAACTATATCAACGTAAGATAAAATATAGATTTTTTAATGTTCAGCAAAGATTAACTATATAAAACTATATATTTTCTTGATTCTTGAAGATTCTTCTATGTAGATAAGTTAACTGTTATTTTTAAAATTCGGAAATTGTAGACAAACAAGTGTATCATGTGATCCATGTGCTCAGTAGCGCTTTAACGCCATGGTGGTGTTAATGGTCTACATATACGATTTTAGGTTACGTACGACATTTATAAGTTACTAATATGTTTCATGAAAATATAGATTTTTATCTTATTTATTATTTTGCTTTTATAATCGGAAAATGCCGAAATTAATTCATTTTTACACTTCCTCTTTTGTTTTAGCTACAGATTAGAAAGACTGCGTTAATTTCAAGTGATTTTTTTATTATTTTTTACAGAAAGTCAAATTTAGTTGCTTTTTACTGTAATTTTGTACAAATAATGTTTACAATGATGGAATAATTCTTAATTTTAAATAAGTAAAGTTACTAGAAAGTAGGTGGCGTTAATTGGACCAGGTGTTCCTAATAACGCCAGTTTGCAAAGTTTTTTATTTGAGTTCTCATACTTCTCCAGTAAAAGTTATCGTATGTTTCATTATGGTATGCTTCAAACAGAAGATTAAACTTTCTTGGTCATAATTTTCGTGTTTCGATACACCTTATTTCCAGACTTAACAGTAATTTAAATGTTAAGGTGGCGTTATTTGGGCAGGGTAGCTTACTATCAAACCTCCAGTCAAATAGAGAATATTTATAGAATGATAGTATACATTTTATTGATGGATGATAGTTTATAAATAAAGGTAAAGCAGTGAAAAAGTTGCTGTTGTGCCTTAAGTTTCCGCGGGTAGAAATTACAGATGACACCGGATACTGGTGGCTCCCTCTATAAACAAACTAAACGATTTAGATCCCATTCACCTACATTGTAGTCGTAGGGAGAGTGAAATGGGTAGGGTTAACGAATGGTCAGTGAGTCTGGAGGTTGTTCTTGGAAATTTAAATTGAGTTTGGATGAAGTTGGAGTAATTCTGTAGTGCAGTTCTAATTTTATTTAAATTTTTTTTCAAACTTCTGTGTTAAGAACGCTTATTTTTTAGAAAATATATGTATCTTATTAATTAGTAATAACTTGTATAAGTCTTTTACGAAAATTATAAATATGCTAATTAAAAAAAATAAAACTAAACAGAAAAGTAATTTAAATAAACTTTTTGAAAGATTAAGAAAAAAAAAAGCTGATCAATTCAAGGCTATTTTAATGGAAACCATTTTGCCAATATCCTGCCTCTTTTGAGATAACAAAAAAAATAAAAAAAGAAAATAAAAAAACTGGTATCCAGCTCAGGACAATTACAAACGTCTCGTTCATTTCCTATGGAACGTTGTATTAGAGAAAAAAAAAGAAGAAATGGGTCAAAATCAAAGCCTCAAGGCAAGATACTTATTGTCAATGAAAAATAGAGATAGCTTTTCATTTAATAGCCGACACGCGAACAATACATTAATATGACATTCATGGACAGAGCTGTGAAGAATATTACAGTTATTATGTTTGGCAATTGTATTTATTATCAACAATCATTCTTTAGTTGTGCTATAATTATTCAGAACAATCATATTGATCACTACGCGTTAATTAGCCGAGATTTGCCGAAATGACCTCCATTATAAAGAGTTTTTAGAAATTGAAACTATTGTGGACTCTGTACTGGACCTTTTAAAATAAGTTTGGTTAAGAATATCTTATAAATCAATCCACGTTTTTCGAAGATTTAAAAAAAAAATTACTTGTCTAATTTTTAAGAAAAAGTTTACAATTCTTATTTCAGAAAGAACAGCTTGCTTCCAAACTATTCTGGTACATTCTTTGTAATTTTTCAAATTCAAAGGTGCCTCTTGATATGTTCTGATTTGTATCTGAAGAAGTCGATCGATAACTTTTATTAAAATCTCCACATTCTTCGAATCTGTTTGCTTTACACATATTTACAAAAAGAAAAAGAAACGGAAAAATAAATTATACTGATTATATTCAGTCAACTATCAACTAATCATAAGTAAAGTAAAACATATACTCTATGTAATTACTTAAGTAACTAAACTTTTTATTTTAATATGCTAGTACTCATTTTATATATATAAAAAAAAATTGTTTCACGAAAACTCGCTATCTCAAATTTTTTTAGCGTCCCTTCGACTTCGAGATATCGAGAGTATGATGTACTATAGGTGGCTTAAAGAAAGAATCAGAAAGCCTGTTAGTCACAGATCTCAGGTTAGTGATGCATGTTTTTGAAATCGAATTTCAAATACATAAGTTTATGATGTACGAGACAGCCAAATGAAAGGGTTTTTTTTTTGTGCTTTTTTTTAAATATAGTATCTGTTAATATTGATCAGTTATAAAATCTTGGTAGTTAAATTAGCTTTGACAGAGAATAAAATCTCTAGAGTATGATTTTTTTTTTATTTATTTAATTTTTAAAAAGACTAACTTTCATCTAATTTTATTTTATTTGTAAATCTACAAAAGCTGTGTTAGATTATAATCATTATCTATAATTCTGTTATAAAGTCATCTCTTAATAATTACATTAAAGCCTGATAGAATAATTAAACCACCCAGAGCAATTAATATGAAAGGCTATAAATAAGTTTAGGAAATCGTCTGCAGTGGAAACATTTGTATGCAGAAGCAGTCTTCCATTCTTGACTCTTTGTCAGGCAGTATGCAAATTGCTATTATATGACACTATGTAAATTGCTACTATCGAATAATTTGCTTTTTAAATAATTCATCATTTTCATTATCTCCTACAGACGGATATAATGCAAATTACGATGTTCCCTTCAAAATAACATTTTGAAAACTTTTTCTTAATGTATAAAGGCCTTAAAAATTCAAAAACAATTGCGACTTTCAAGCCAAATTAAAGTACTGAGTTTTCGGACCCAAGTAAAGATACAGATCATTTTTAAAATATGTTAATGAGCTTTCACACGAAATATTCAATTGCCAGGATTTTATAACTTAAAATATTTTCAGGTCACGAAAACTAAATTTTTGACCTTGTATTTTTGTATTAAATTTTGTATTAAAGTTCAATGAATCATTATCTAAATTATCACATTATTCAGTGTCACCAATTAATGTAGATCAGTGCTTCTCAACCGTTTTTTCTGCACGGCGCACTTTTATATTTGCAGAAATCCGCGGCATATTAAATTTTGTCCCTAAATTCCAAGGACAAAGCAAACTTTTTCATTACTTTTAATGCGCATAATAAAATCCATTGAAAAACGAAGCTATGATTTACAAATGAATTTCACAGTCTATTTTAAATATTTTTTTTTTTTTTTGTAAATTTGAATGCGAATTGATACTTTCTTAACACTCATTGTTTCAAAGAATTTATTTAAATTTGTGATAGTCGCGATGCTAGTTTACATCACTTGGGCAAATGTGAAGATTGCAGAAAAAGTCGGCGTACCAAGGGCATCCTCACGGCACATCGGTTGAAAAGCTCAGATGTAGATTCTCAATCAGACATTGGAGTCATTAGTTGGAAATGTCCGTCGCGTCGCTTTCTTTGTTAATTATTATAACAAAGGTGGAATTATTGTGGAATTCACTTTGATAAGGATGTCACATAGAAACCTGTAACATTCTCAAAGTCAGAGTAGCAGAAACCTATAACATCCTCAAAGTCAGGGTAGCAGAAGAAGAACTGGTTCATGTTGATGTAAAAGCTTTACCTGCACTGTTTGTTTTTTTTTTCATTAGAATTCTACGTACATCCACCCACCAGTGTCCATCACATCAATTGAAGAGCTTAGTATCAAAACCCGCCATCTCCAACAATTGAAAATTCCGAGCCAGTTGGAGTTTGTTGCTAAGTTCAAATCAAAACCCGTCATTTGCATACAGATTAACTTCAAAATCAGCTATAACAATGTATTGCGATATGATTTCGATACGAGTGCTGCTTCAAAGCCCGCCGTGTCCAATGCGAATGCATTATCAAACCCCACCATATCCAAAACTTAATTTTGGAGATGGCGGGTTTTGAAACTAAGCTCCTCAATTAGTAAATAAAATGTAATTGTCTTTATAAGATTTAGTTGGTTTTCCACTTTGTCAATTCAGGAATTTCTCATTGCATCTTCATGAGTTTATTATTCATCATTGTGCAGACGCTTACAGCATGAGTTGCTTAATGTCTTGCTACGACACAGTGAATGACTTAGAAAACCATACTTCTAAGCAGAACTTAGAAGACCCAAGTTTCAGCTGGAATCTTTCTTTAAACAAAGCAAATGCTTCAAGGAGAGAGCAAATTTTTGTTGTTGTTCATATTCTTTTTTTATTTGGAAATGTGAATGGCAGGAAAGTAACTTATTTCTTCATTTTCATAAAACTCGATTTTCCTTGTTTGTTTCTGAATCTAAGGTTTTCCTTGGTTTTGAATCAGGGCAAGACTTAAGTCCCTTTTCTTTCACTAGAGATTTGGCTTTTCGGGTAGTGTAGTCTGAAACTCCAAATTCCTCTTGAATTTTGTTCCAAGTTCAGATTCTCGGAAGAATTGTTAAAATTTGCAACTTTATACTTACAATCAGTTGTGTTGAATTTTTCCTTAAACTGTAATATAACCAGAAGATCCGAACGCATTTCAAATAACATTTAGAAAATGTCCGTTACTCATATTTGTTTTTCCTAGGAGTATTTGTTTTTTCTTTTAAATGATGTTTCCTCACTGGTATTTCACTTGTTTATTCACTTTAACCAAAATTTGGTTAAGGGCACACAAAGCCCTTCTTTTTCAAAAATACATACATTATCTACCTTTTCAGGTTCTGCCTGTTAGAGTTCTGAACTAAGTGATATTGTTTTTAGCGGTTTGCAATTTATAACAACTTAAAACAACTATCACAGATCTTATCATGTGGCTGGAGTGAATTTTCTAAAAGGTTTTTTTATCATCTCAAACGCATCTTATATCCCGATCTGTCAAGTGGATCAAGCAGCATTTTTTTCATTGAAGTATTTCTACTTGTGGATTCCACTATAATATTTATCTATAAACGAAGAAAGCTTCAGTAGGTAAAACTTTACACTAGAGTGATAACTTATGTACACATTCACACGTCAATTTGAACTATTTAATGTGCTTGGAGGAGGGAACAGTCATTCAGTTTGAACGAAAGTTCTCTAACCCTCCACCAGGATTCACTAGTGAGCGTTTGGTGTAATTCAACAAAGTTTACAATCAAAGAATTTAATATGCTTAGTTATTTCCAAACTTCATGTGAATTGGTGGTGGGCAAAACTGGAGTCGACACGAATTTGAAAGTGAAAAAATAATTATAAGACGTAACATTGATAAATAATGTTTCACAACCAATAAAGTAGGCTATATTTTTTTACAAAATAATTATTATTCAAGTGCATCTTCAAACGAATTACAGCAAATCTAGGAACAGAAACTCATAATGCAGGTCACATTATCCTGATGAACTCCAATTTTTCACAAAATTAATTTCACATAATGAAACTTATACCAACATATACAAAGATAAAAGATGTATTTTTTCATATTTTTAAAATGCCATTAAAAGAGCTTTAAAATGCCGAGATCTGTATCTTCAATAGGATCTTCACTAGGAAATCAGCATTGTAATGTTGCCTAAAAAGAAAGCACAGTAGCTTTTTAGTACAGTTCGCTTTGTTTTCAGTTTTTTAGGTAGCTTTAGCTCAAAAACAGAGTGAGTAAAAATTTTGAAAAAACAAACATAATTTTGAATCATTTCATGGGTGTATCAATAGTTTGAAAATCATTCAAATTGTTGACCATGATTTTGAAAAGTGTATTTCCATTCGTTGACTTGACAGTGAATCATCCCTATTTCATTACCTAATCTTGATTTATTGGATCTAGCACTGTCGTCATAGTTAGTTCTAGAGCTTTCTAGAAAGGACTGGATGGTGCTTCTCCTCTGTGGATTTATTTGTCTTCCTTATTCTGATGCTCTTGATTAATGATCTTCGGCAACAAGTGGGACAGGAAAACTTCAAAACTTGTATTCGTGATTTCTTTGCTCATTATGGCTAGCTCCTAATTCACAATGAAAATACACTTCTCCTATTCTACAACATTTACCACTAAATTACCATCTTCAAAATACATCGAATCCAATGTTATTTTATTTTATCTTCGTATTTGAGTTAATCCTCCCTTATTCATCAATATCGTTATTATTGTTATCTTTTATTTATTTATTTTAAAGTCTTTTCTGTATTTCCGAATTTCCAAACTAATGCAAATTTTGAGGTTCCCAAAAATTGTTTCGATTATATTCCGAACAATATTTGTTTGAGTGTTAATTAGTTTCTATGTTTGTGAGAACTTTTCTAGATACATAAACTGAAAGAATGATAATCCTAATTACTTGAAATTTCTTTTTTGAAATTTACAGCGAGTCGTCTAGATCTGATTAAATTTTCATGTAAGTAAAAAAAAATTAAAGTTTTTTTTTTTTAAGAAAAGTAAAAATTTTGTGATCAATTAATTTAAAAGTTAAGATTGGATAGATCATAAGATCTTAATAGATGAATATTCCTTAAGATGTTATCCTTCGTAAGATGTGACATTAAAACTATTTAATATGGAAAACTTTTGATATCTGGCTTTCGAATTTCATAGGGTTTCAGCATTTAATAAGATACAGGAAAAAAAAAGTGATCGGATCACTTTAGGTAAGTTTAAAAGATTTAGAATACTTAAATCAAAGAATGCATTTCTAAATACTACTTGTTAAATGTTTGTAGTGGAAATTGAAATGACCGTGTAATGCCCGAGTTTTGTTCTTGATCAACCAAATATAATAAAATCAAGCTTGTTTTAATGAAATGTAATTAAAAAACATTTAATGTGTGCGAAGAGAATTTGTAGAATAAAATAAGCAACACACAAAAACAATTTAAAATTTTTTATGAAATACTTAACATTTATTTAGATCCTTTCGGGTTCTTTAACAACCTCTCAACACCTCTCTTAGGGGTTTCCGCTAATGTACCCGAAAGGCGCCGCAATGTTAAGTATTTCATAAATAACTTTAAATTATTTTTGCTTATTTTATTTTACAGAAGGATGGAACAATAAAAATTTCGGGACATAATTATCACTGCCCACATTTTAGGAATTGGGATCAAGAGAAATTGTTAAATGTAAAAGAAAATATTGCTTAATTTAATCTACTTATCATTAGAAAACCATAGAAAAAGCGAATTTTACAAATGCAGTTAAATTTTAGATTTAGTTATAGAACTCGCAGTCTCTAATAGATTGTTCTTAGATTATAGATTAAATTGATTTGAATGTTTATTTTTTTTATTATTTTTTTTTTTTATTTTTTTAGAGGGGAAGCAGTGTATGTATTTTTGGACAAATTTAAGAGAGAATCAAGAGGGAAAAAAATACTGGTTTTATTATTCTGTATTATACCAAATAGTATTAAAAAAAAAAGATATTTCAGTTTGCAAACTGAATATTCCAGTAATCAACACAAGAGATTTATATTTCTACAAAGATTGTTGTAAGAGGATGGTATCTTAACATGAAAATTCTAGATTTCTGTCTGCTTGAATATTTTTGGAAATACATCCTAATGGTCTATAAAATCTCTAACATAATTCATCTAAAATCAAATGAAAGTAGTGCTAATCTTCATTAAGTAAGTGCATTTCACATATGATTACACTCTTTTCTCCGAAGTTATTATAAGTCGTAAATACTTCTTTGAAATCCTGACATTTTTAATAACTATAGAAATAATAAGTCGATTTTCCATTAATACAAGATTTAACTCCCCTTGTGGTACGACATAATGAATGGATACGACAAAAAGAGACAGAGAACTCTAGAATTGTATAGTTGTAACATAGAATTACACTTTTGTTATAATGGGACAAAACTAATTAGTTTGTTTTCCGTTGTGGATTTTTTTTGAGAGTTTTTCAAACTGTCCTAACTGTTTTAATCAAAATATTTTAAAGAAAACATAAACAACTTAATGAGAATTACAGGCTTCTTTAATACTGTCACTTATAGCTCTTATTATTTAATAACTTAAATAATATCTTTAATAGATAGTTCTGAACGTTTATGGTATTCTGAGTTCTGAGGCTTGCTAGATTTCATTGTTCCTCTTGCTTACGTTGTAATCAAAAGCGTAAAGAGAAAAGGAAGATGAACCAAAGTTTAAAACAAGAAAATAAAACATTATTTCAGCAATTAATCATCTTCCCTACTACACCAGAAAATAAATGTTAAACACTATATTTATTTCTAGAAAAAAACAGCGAATTTTCGAGGAGAAAATTAAAGAACATCTCCTCTTCTTCAAGCCTTTACAAATAATAATATTAATATTAAATAATAAATCACGAGATTTTGAATTGATTTTCAATTAGGAATTATCATAAATTTAAAATAAAAGAATTGGAAGCCTATGATGATATGAGATGTTTTATACCATATTTGAATAGCAATAGTTTGCGTTTAAAAGAAATATGCAAGAAATTCGGAATCAATGTAAGTTTTGAATATAAAAATAAATTAAAGAATATTTTGTGTAAAAAATTGAATAGTATTGATAAAAGATATGAAATGGGTGTAATATATAAATTGGAATGTCTTAACTGTAATTTGTTTTATCTTGGAGAAACGAAAAGAACGATTAAGGAACGTGCATCAGAACATGGATACTATATCAGGACAAAATTAGTAGAAAAATCTGAAATTGCGGAGCATTGTAATGAAAAGAAACATTTTATTAATAAGGAAGTTAGAATTCTTTATAATGAAAAGAATACTAAAATTAGAAAAATAATCGAAAGCTTATGCATAAGAACCTCAAAAGGATACAACTTAAATAGAAATGATGGGATTAATATAGATGAGGGTATAGTAAAATTAGGCAAAGATTTAATTGATGAAAAATATTTTAATCCCAACATAAAGTAATAATTGAAGATTTAGATTGTAAAAAACAATTGAATTTGGATACACAACTCAAGGATTATTGTGAAGAAGACGATGTTCTATAATATTCATTGTAATATTCATGAATATTGTAAGTTATAATCTCGTAACTTAATAATATATTGTATTAATATTGTATTGTTTATATTTCACAGATATTGTAAATTCAAAATCTCGTGATTTATTATTTAATATTAATATTATTATTTGTAAAGGCTTGAAGAAGAGGAGACGTTCTTTTATTTTCTCCTCGAAAATTCGCTGTTTTTTTCTAGAAATAAATGTAGCGTTTAACATTTATTTTCTGGTGTAGTAGGGAAGATGATTAATAGTATACTTTACAGTAGAAAAGATTTGAAGAAGAAATATGGAATGTTTATTTATTATTTCAGCAATTCTATATTTTGTAGTGTCACATCACTACGATTATGTAGAAGTGTAATTCTAAAAAAAAAAAGAGAGAATGTATTTATCATGTCTTCTTACTTTCATGGCGAAATTAATATGTATATACCATCTTTATTCAACATTTATTCAACCATTTCAATGCAGTCCAAGATGGTCTCTTTCATTTTTCAATTCCAATTGAATTCAACAACTGTTAATTTCATCCATTGATTGGACCGTGTGGACTTTTTCTTGGTCTTCTCTCATTCCTCTAAATCAATTTAGAGTTTCTGTTCTGCATTTACCTTTAAATATGAAACTGACTTGACTACACGAAATAAAGTCAGCAATTTCAAATAGGCCTAACAGCTAACAAGAAGATCTTTCATCATTTTCATTATCTCTATTGTGATGGCTGTAATTGTTGAAAATTGAAAATTTAATTTTGTGGCGACGACGAAAAACAGTGTCTAATTAAGCAGATAAGTTCCTTTTCAAGAACAATGCAATTTTTTATGAACATAAAAACCCAGCGCTAATGTTGCTAATTGTATGGAATTCCATTTGTTCTGGGCAATGGGTAACTGCCAATAAATCGCATTTTTCTTTATTGTTGTGTCCAATTAAACCATTCTCTTTTCACTGATGCAGGAGACGTCGGTAGAATTTCAATTCAATTCTGATCATCTATAAACCCGAAACGACTCAGAGGAGATATTGAAAGCAACATTTAATTACAGAAGCATTTCATCAACCCACCCTTTCCATTCAAAAGATAATTTCTGAGCTTCGATCCTGGGAAAACCGTAATTTGTGTAACCAATTTATAAATGTCAGGGAAGACGGGTTCCATTTCAAAAGATAATAGCGACCGCGGTCTTGCTTGTACATAGTAATCAGGACCATTACCCGGTCCATCGATGTTACAATTGCAGAGTTTACTCCCGTGTATCAGATTTCATAATCTGTGTCTCGAACGCTCCTAATAATTACTGAAAAAAAACAACAACACTAAAATGCTACCTTAATACTCTTCATTATTTCATGGCCAAATATAATGCCTTGCGATTGATTTAATTTAGATTTTAATTTTGTATTTAGCTGCCCCCACACCCACCAGCCTTAGATCGGACGCTTGTTATTATTATGGAGACGGTTCTCCCATAGTTGGACGTCTACTGCACGAACTGAGACACCGTAATCGGCTAATCAGAATTGGATGTTAACCACCCACTAATTACGTAATTGCGAGCACTTAGGGAAGTTTCACCTTCATTTAGTGAAGAATTAGAGTGAATAGTTTGGGAAAATGCAAGTTAAGCGTCGAGTCAGAGCCTGAGAAACAGGTCTTGTCTCTTGGACCTATTTACGAAGTCGATACTCAATTACAAAGCAAAATTAAAAAAAAAAAAAAAAAACTCAATCGAGAAACTTTCTCTAGACTGATTTTTACAACGTTAATCTTTTGTTAATAGAGGTCTTAGTTAAAAATCTACAAATTGTTTGTTAGATACAGGAATTTAAGCGATCAGTAAACTGTTCTAAATCTAATCCCAAAAGTCCATGTCTGGTATCTTCTAAAATCTTATAAAACTTCTAAAACATGTCATAAAATATTTTCATATTTGCATGTTGCAATTACACGTCGATAATTTACAATTAAAAAATATTCTTTTAAAAAAAACATTACGTTTTATCCTTTCTCTAGGACTTCTTCGAATGTTGCATTCTGACATTGAGTTCGACTCATATATGGTTCGACCACTTGGTTGGATATCCCATTATTGAAAGTGGGTGTCGTTTTTATAAACCATGACTCTCTCAGCGTGAGGGAAAAAATGCTATTTGCTTTACTTATATTTTAATTTTATCGAAATCTGGTTCATGGTTATACATTGCTTTATGCTTATAAATCAATGATCTATTGGTATCCTTATTTTATAATTATACATGTTTTGATATTTTCTCCTAGCCAATTTTTGGGTTGTATAACCCACATACCCCTTGTTACAATTTTTTCAAGGTACTATATCTGATAAACTACATTTTTCTCTTCCAATATTTCATTTCCATTTTTTATTTTTGAGAAATTAATCTTTCTGTAACTTTTATTTAATCCACTCACATTAAATTTACCTAATATTCATTTAATATCATTATTAATATTTTCTATAGATGGAATAATAGCATAATTTTTATTTTTATTTTTATTTTTATTTTTTTCTTCAATCGTATTTCTTTTTTCTTTATAAGATTTTACTTTTTTTATAATATTTCCTAATAGTTTTAACGTCATATCCATTTTCTTCAAAAAGTGAAAATAAAAATTTAATTTCTTTTTTCTTTCCCTGTTTATTAGTACATAGCTTAAATGCTCTTAAGAAATAATTAAATATATTACTTGGTGAATTAGTTTTAATATTTAATACCTTTCTCCCTTATGTTTTCTTTCTATATATCTTAATTTGAATTTTCTTTTTATAACGTTACAATCTAAGAAAGGTAATGCATTGTTTTTTTTCGTATTCTACTTCAAGCTGTATATTCTTATCCATATTATTAATTTTTTCAAACAATTTGTTCCATGCCTTGTTCTATGATCATAAAAATATCGTCTACATATCTGCGATATATTATTATTTCTTTATCAGCTTCCTTAATAAATTTATTTTCTAAGTAACTCATAGTATAATCAGACAATAGACCTAATGCTGACGTCCCCATAAATATATCTTTTTCCATCTTGTAAATATTTACATCATTCTTGAAATATCGATTCATTAAAAAAAAATCCCTATTATTTCTAAAAACGTGATTAAATCAATTTTGAATTTATTATGTATTTTTTCTTCATCTATAAGTTCTATTACGGCACTTATTATTAACTCATGGTTTAAGGAACCATATAGTTTTTTTTTTCACATCATACGACAATATTAACCAATTTTCTTTCACTTTCTTACATTTTTCTAACAATTTCTTTTTAAAATCATACGAATTGGTTACTCCAGAATTTTAATTTTCTCATTTTTACAATCTTTTAATACTTTAAAAATAAATTTTTTGAAATTTTTTTCAAATGGCTCATTTTTAATTTTACTATTTTACTGACAGCTATTTTATTTAATCTTTTTTCCAATCTTTTTCTGTTTTATCAATATAATTATTTACCATTGTTCCCAATTCATTACTATTGTTTTCTGGCCTTTGTCTGCTTCTATTATGACAATATCTTTCATATTTTTTAATTCCTTATAAGCCACTTTCTCTTCAGGATTTAAGTTATTCTCTCTATTTATTTTTTGATTATTAATTATCCCTTTAATTTTGTTCCTTATTTTTATTTTAATCCGATTCATTTAATTCTTTGTTTCTATTTATGGCCGACTCAATTCCATCTATTACATCTAATTTCGGCATTTTTTCTTATGTTAAACGAAATGTATCCCGTTTTTTTTAAAAAACCTCCATATGAAATTGATTGAATATTCTTTCACTTAAATGAACTACATAATTTTCAATTTCATTTTGATCCGATCCACAATCATTTGTTTTATATTTACAATTAAATAATTTAACTATTTTTTTAACATGAATTGTTTCATACTTCTGTAAATTGATTAATCCCTTATATGCCGCATATATAAGAATTTCAATGAAATCATACTCTCTTATGCTATTCTTTAATCTATTCGCTATCCTCTTCATTCTTGTTTCCAAATTGGAAACAAGATTATCCGTGGTTTAAGTCTATCTTTCATAAACTCTTGTTTGCTCTTTTTACTATTTTTTCTCCTCTTTCGAATCTTGAATAATTCTTAATCCTCATAGATTTAGGTATTAATCCCAAATTAATGCATGCTTTGGTAAATTTCCAGTGCGCCAAATTATTAGTTATTTTCTGTTGATTTTTAAATGTGATGTTCTAAATCCGTTAACAATATTTTTAATATTAATATGGCTTCTTTAAAGACCTTCAATGACTTCAAAGTTCGATTAACTAAATCTGTTTTCCAATGACAGTTAAGTTGATAGACAAACAAAAGGAAAATGGAGAATATTCTCGTAAAGTTTTGAATAAGCATTTGCTCATATTTACTTTGTTGTGCATTTTTCTGCAATTTCGAAACTCAGCACCTTCGACAAACTTTCAAATAATTTATATTTATCTGAAAAATAGTAGGTTAGCCAAAAAATTCTTTTCATTTGTTTTATATAAGTTGACTCTAGTAGCGGTTAGGTGTCTTTAACGTCATTCGACACCATTTTGTTAGATTGTCTTGTGACAGTTGTGGTATCAGCGTGCATTTAAAACAAAAACTGATCAAAATTGGTGAATTTTTTGTCACCAATTTAATACTGAAGATGAAAGATAATAAGCAAGACCACATGTTTCTTTGATGACAAGGCAAAAACTGTACAGCTTGGCTGAGAAGTTCTGATTCATCCACCATATTCACCAGACATTGCATCTTCGGATTTCCATTGATTTCGGTCTTTACAAAATTCTCTTAATGGAAAAAATTCAATTCCTTAGAAGATACCAAAGTACCTTGAACATTTTTTTGCTCATAAAGATAAAAAGTTGTGGGAAGATGGAATTATGAATTTCCTCAAAGATGCCAGAAGGTAGTGGAACAAACCGTTGAAGACGTCGTTCAATAAAATTATTGGTGAAACTGAAAAAAATGTCTTGTTCGAAAAAACCGAACAATTTCTTGACCAACCGAGTAGATTAAAACAAAACAATTAACCAATGTTAGCGTAAAAAGGAGAAGACGTCGAATTCAAGATAAAAAAATAATAAAAAAAAATCAGTAATTGGAATCTGCAATTTTTTTTTAGCCATAATGCCAAATAAAATAAAATGGGCAATAAAACCGAGACAGCGTAAAAGTTCGGTCTCATTATTTTTTTTTTTTTTTTTTTTTGTAAGTAGTAATATAGATATTTCATTTTGGGCTCCATCAGCCAAAATCGAAACAGAGTAAAAATTAAAAACTACATCCTGTATTTAATTTAAACTTGTAGCCCGTTATAAAAGAACTTTTTCACTTACGTTTATAAAAATACTGCAATTAACATTAGAATGAGCAAAGAGTTTTTTCCTAATTTATCGTGACTTAATTAGGAATTCCTCAATTAATAAAACTGAGAAATTAAACTTTTAAAAGCAGTTGATTATAAGGTTTTTTTGGTTTTTTTTTTCCTTCTACAATTAAGGGTTTGCATGTTAATGCTGAACGAAATCTAGATCTTAATCTTTAAGTTAATCTTGTTAATCTTTTTTTCTGTTCACTTCTTATTACGGGCGTCTTTATCACGTCTTCCGAACCAAGATTGAATATAATTGGTAACGC
>JAFIDM010000004.1:9575351-9589535 GCA_023159025.1 Thereuonema tuberculata | reverse complement strand
GTTTAACTTGAAAAAAGATTCTATATGAATCGAAACTAGTTGTTAAATGTTTTTGTTGTAAATATGTTTTTATTTTTAAAAATTATGGCGTCGGCATACAAGATGTGATACACTTTTAAAAGTTACCACATTTTAATCGTTTTAAAAGAAAGGCAATGCCTGTCTTTGAAACGTTGCAGCCAACCATTGCTGCCGCCGAAATCTTCAATGTTCAACTCCTTAGCAATTTCCATGGCTTTTTTTTGAGAATCACGGCAGAAATCGGCACATTTTGCGATCTGTCATGTTTTAGCCATCGAACTAAAACTTCCTCGATCTCGTCAAACTTTGATTTCCTCATTCTCTTTCTTTTGTCTTTACAGTCAGCTTCTTCAATTACTTGTTTCGATGACAGAATATCGTTTAATGTAGTCCTGGGAATATGGTGTTCTTTGGCAAAAGCTGTTTTTGAAACATTTGATTTTTCAAAAAGTGCAATTAAGTCTTTTTTTTATTTAAAAGATAACGAGGTAAGTTTTCGTTTCCCTGGCATATTAAAAACGTAATCGAACCATGAAATTGCAAGAGAAAAAAATAGCCTTAGAGCGGGGCTTACTCGCTATGAAATGAAGTCACACTCAGGAGCGGTCAAGAAAAACGTCTACACTCGACAGAGTCGCAGCGAGAAGTGTGCTTTGAATGATTAGCAGCGAGATTCCAAGAACCCAAATCCCCCGAAGTGACAGGCATGGTCGAAAATTCCCCGTAAAGGGTTGGCTTTCTTAAAGTGAAGAGGCGGGACTGAAAAGACAACACGATGGCATGCAAAATGGAAAGAAAGATGCTTTTGGCCATTTTTGAGGGTGATGAGTTATCCGGAGTAGAATTAAATTTGGTGACGGGTAAAGGAGGGTTATTTAACATTATTGTATATGAGACTTTGTCGGGACCAAAGGAAAACGACGACTTAAACCAAAACGGAGTGACGACTTATCCGGGTGACGACTTAACGAGGTTTAACTGTATTTGGAATTCTAAATGAAGAGTATGTAAGACTGAAATATTTTTACAATAGATTTCGCTTACAAACGATTTTCATTAATTAACTTAATTTAATGAATTAACTTCAGAATTGTTTACACGATTATAAATGTATTTTCTTTAGATAAATATTCAAAATTGTTAAAGAGAATATTTTTCGAACACCCACTAGGAAATGTTCGATTCGAACAAATTTCCGTTCGAACAAATTCCCTATCGAATATTTTTCCGTTCGAACAAGTTACCGTTCGAACAAATTTCTTTCGAACAAATTTCCGGGAACCATATATGTGTAATTGACTTGCGTCCCAAATATTGGAACACAACCCGATGGATATATCTGTACATTAATAAATGAAATAAAGAACCAATTATTTAGTTTATGGATAAAAAAAACACAATAACTTAGAAGTTGGTAATGAACAGTTATAAAACTATGCAGCTTTATTTATCTTAGATAACAAATTAATATGAATAGTCATATTATTCAAGAAAAATTAACTGTAGAATCTAACTGAAATGGAATATCTTTGATACTAACAAGTAAGTAAATTTACTTGAAGTGTGCACTTCTATCCTTAAGATGAAAAGTATGTAATTAATATTTAAAAGTAAGATTAAAAATGAAATTTGTGCAAATAAATTCTTATGAAACAAGAAATATTTGGTCTAATGGAATTATATATAATAATCTCCAAAATAACTATGGTCTAAGAAATAAAAATAGAATATTATACAAAATCTTTAGTCACGAAGATACATTATATGGCCAAAAGTATCCGGACATTCCGTGGTCGGGACGCGGAGGCTCCTGAGGCACATATTGATATGATGTCGGTCCCCCTTTTGCATCGATGACAGCCTGCACACTCTGGGAAGACTTTCCACCAGGTTTTGATAGATGGTCGCAGGAACTGACTTCCAGGCGGCCATGACAGCTGAAGTGAGTCCGCCCACGAAAGATGGGCGATGTGGGGGGGGCACGTAATCTGCATTTTATTTCGTCCCACAAATATTCAATGGGGTTGAGATCGGGATTCTGAGACGACCAGTCAAGTTGTGGAACACCCATGTCGTCAAACCACGGTCGCACAAGCTACGATGTTTGTACGGGAGTTATCCTGCTGGAAGAGAAACGGGCCATCCCCAAAATGTTGCCACAAACTGTTGTCAGCTTGTGAGCGACCGCACGGCCGTGGAAACCCAAGTAGTTTAGCTCTCGGCGAACAGTCGTGCTGCTAGCGACAACGCCCATCGGATGTTGAAACTCCGTCGTCATCACTACCAACGTAGACTTGCAATTTTGCTTCCCTATTCTCTTCAGGATTTGATGGCTAGGGTCAGTCAGTTTTCTCTGTCTTCCACTTCGTACAGCTGTCGTTTCACTGCCTCGACGTCTCCATTTTACAATTATATCACTCACGGTTGATTTCAGCACGTGCAGCATGTCCGCAATTTCACGAACTGATTTCCAACAACGGTGGCATCTGATTATCATGCAACTTTCGAAGTCATTGAGCTCGCCTGACTTACTCATTTTATCGGGAACGCAGAATTATGACCGCCCAAGCCCCCACGAACGTTTTTATAGAGTCCGATGGCGCATCAAACCTCCTGACCTGCCCGATCCACTTCGTCGGAAGAGTGTCCGGATACTTTTGATCATATAGTGTATCTTAAAAATAGATAAAATAAAAATTATATCAAAGTTAATTGACGGAAAAAATAAAATGGAATTTTTAGATTACTATAAATATGATTTCACTTAAAAAATTTGTTAATAAATAATGAAAAATTAATAAATATAGAAATAAATCATAAATAGAAATTTTTAATAATGTCAGTACAATGAATTTCATAAATATATATTTGATATTTAAACTTTATATAGTTATTTAAAATTATAGCATTAACTTACTCTTTAATATACATTTTATTAAATTGTTTATATTATAATTTTTGTAATTTAACTTGTAATATTATTGTTGTGCATAATTATAATTAAAACTATAATATAATAATATTACAGTAAAATATATGAATTATTATTCAGCACCTACAAAACAGGTTGTTGGACAACCTAATAGGACTGAGTTGTAATTAAATTATACTTGTTTACAGAGCGTAAATATGGACATTCGTCAAAAAAGTAATTTTAAACTATGCAGAGAAGTATAAGAATAACAAAGAAAAGATCGCAAACGAAAAGAAAGTGAAAACTTGACTTGTCATAAAGAAACTAAAATAGAATGGGTCAAAGACAAAAGAAGAATAAATATCATTGATGGACAACACAAACTCTAAACTGGATACCAATAATTAAGAGCAAGCGTTGACAAAATTAAAAGTATTTTTGAAAGCTTCCTACTGAAAGAACTGAAGAAAAACATTGGAGAGACTTTTCATTCTACAATGGATTAAAAATGGTTGAAACTGATGGTGATGATAATATAGGATTTATTGTTAATCACATCTTTGACTCCTTGTCTCATCATTTGAAAAAGTAAACTGAAACGTTATGGTGGCAATATTATTACCAAAGGATTTAAAAAAAAAAAAAAAAATTATAAATCTTTTTAAACAATGCTGTTATAAATATAAAATGATCGATATTTAAAATAAAAAAATTCCATAATCGTGATCAGTTCTAAGGTAAGTTATTGCTAAGTAATACTCCAATTAAAAGTCATTTACGAACTTCTTTTAATGAGATGAACTGTTACTGGTGAAATATGAATATTAGCTTTATAGACTTAAAACAATATCTTGCAGTAATGCAGTAATGTGTTTGAGTTATTTACAATAAATATAATAGGAAGATTACATAATTTTGTGGTTTGATTAATGATTAAAAATGTTTACTGTTACAGCTCATTTCTTAGTATTGAAAACCATTATTTCGAAATGCAATGTTTATTTATTTATTTATTTTTTAGTTAGTTAGTTATCAATAATATCTTAAGATAAAAGGACCAGCATAACCTACATTAAAGATTATATTTTTAAATAAATAAATAAATAAATAAATAAATAAATAAAATAGTATCTGTTAGTTCCTGAAGAGGTCGTCTTAGTACAGAGCATGAAATGGCGTCCATCTGCTCTCTTTCATTACCACTCATCACCTGCGTTCCCTCTGGCGATGGCACAACACCGACTCGCGGTCATCAATAGGTCAAGAACTCGATGAATCCTAAACAAAGACATGACTTTTCAGTGGAAAATTGCCATTCTCTTCATTGAATAGAGAGATTTTCAGTTTTGTTATTAATTTCCATCCTCACTTCCTCACTAAACACCGTTTTCTATTATAAATGCTGGTTACCTGAAGTTATTGATTGTCTATACTTTTTTTAATCTGTCTACTTATTATTATACGACTATTTACTATACATAAGGAACGGACAAGAATAATAAAACATATTTCCTGAAACATCTTCTTTAATAATAATGTTATCCATATTTTTCTTAGGTGAGCGCGGTAGTAAAGGGGTAAGCGCTTGACTGTGGCCTGGAGCAGCCGGGTTCGATTTAGGTGAGCGCGAATCCCACGAGCGAATTTTTCCATGGTTGAATTCTCCTCCATACGGGTCCTAGGGTACACCCGGCCCTCTGAAGAATGGGTATGGGTTTCATTCCAAGAAGTTAAAGAGGGGGCGGGTGTCGGGGAAATCAACTTACAGTCCCGTTATTCAGGAAACACCGGGAACCTTATCGCCTGCCACTCCAAGGCATATGGTGGAACTACTTTAACTTTTTAATTTTTCTTACGGAAGACATGAGCGCTCCAAGGAATTTTACCAGAGCGGGGAGGGGGGGGGAGCCAAAAAGTATTGAGAGTGTAAAATTATATAAAATAAATGTAAGTAAATTAAAGTAATTACAAGTTGAGTTCATGAAAGAAGAGCTTTTTACGACGTGATTTCCTTATAAATTGATGTTTCCAGGACGTTATAGCGCCATCTACTACTAACTAATTCTTTTAGACATTACGAAAACATTCTGGTTGTTGCATTTTCTACAGTTACAATTACAGGTCTTGAAATAATTAAAAACGTTCCACACTATTCCTCTTGCTTGGCTATGCAAAGTTTGTTATTTCGTGGTCACGCTTATACGATCACATAAACGACGCCATCTTGGACTGACTGCTCAGAGTTCAAGTTGTTGACGTCATGACTGGAGACGTTTGTTCTGACAAAATCGATGGCTACGTAATGACCATATAATATGGCAAACCCTTCTTTTTTGAAAATTACTATAGTTATAATAAAATTTATCAATTTTCTATCTTTAGTCCTCTTGAATGAAAAAAAAATTATATGACTAACTTATAATAAATTGAAAATTCTAGGTTGGGGTAAATGCCCCCCCCCCCTCCCTTTTTGCCCGTATGTGCCCATGATTAAAGGTTTGATTTTTAAACAATTAAACTATACCTCCGAATTTTCATAATTAATAAAAATGCGCTACAATATTCTTGAGATGCATTTCCATGTTCGTCCATTTAGTTGCTGCATTGGAAGGAGCAGGATAAAGAACTTTATTCCATTTTTTTTTTTTTTTTTTTTTTTACCAGTTTTAAGAATTATTTTACAATATATTACAATTTTCAAAGAAACGATGTAGTATTTTTTTAATAAATGATTCTTATTCAGTGTTTATATTATTTCATAGTTACTATGAATTTAAAATACATTTTGCATTGTAATTTGCAATATTAATTTTTACAAAATAAATGAGTAGCTCTTTAACTAATGCGTTTTTATTTATAACTACTATTTGTTTCGATTAGAAATAACGACGCTAGTGCTTTGGAACGTTGGTACATAGGTGAAATTTTCTGGTTGGTAGACTGGTCCGCGCTGCATTGTGGGAATGTAAAATGGCAGCCTCCATGTGGTGCGCTTGTCAAGTCTGGATATGCATGTAAACAACTCTGAAGATTGTAATTTTTTGACAAAAATTGAACTTTGAGATGGTCAAAATGATTCGAGACCGTACTTCCCACAAGTCACAGAATACATTTAGGGTAAGTAGCTAATTAAATCATATTCCATGTGTCTTCGAACAAACACGTGTTGAATTAAGGGGTTAATTTTAAACCATGCGTATCTATATTTAAACTGTTGATCTGCAATTACATCAGTTAAAATTATAGTGAACAATCAATATTAACCCAGGTTTTACGATTTGGCATTTGTTGCAAACGAAAATAAATAATTCCTTTAGTCTAGATCAGTGATTCCTAAACTGTATAAAATTTAAATTTTTGAACATAACTACTGTTTTCTAATTTTTAACTTCAGTTATATCTAAGATGTAAGTAATACAAATAGTTGTATCGGAAATCTCTCAAGACATTAAAAGCACATGCAGATCAACAGTAAAGATACCTGAATAAATTTATACATTTATTATAAATAAAACATTACACCAGCTCGTTTCCTGAGAATTGCCTGGCAGCTCAATTGTGATAACAAATTCGATTGTATATTTTACAACTAAAGATGTATGGTAATTGTCACGAAAATCCTAAATAGTAATTTTTATTTGTAAATGTACATATTTGTGAAGTGAAATTTACATTGAATTTGACATACAAGAAAATGTATTTAAAATAATATTAAATAATCATCGGCAACACAGTGCCTTCTTTTGAGGCACCACTGCATTTCCAATGATCCTTCATATTAGCCTTAGTATGGAGACCATACTACGGATTACTACGTTTTATTGTACTTTTTTTTTCTGTACATAATATTTCCTGAAAAGAAATTTGCTCTGAAAAATGTCTTAATATACATGTAATTATTTGGAGTTATCATTGAATTGTTGTCCATTGTACAGATTGAGTTTTCTTTACTTTTTTTGTTAATTCTTATTTTTGCTTTTGCAGTTTCAGACGTTTGCAGAGAGATTAGCAAATATCAATATCGATGTAATTCATAAAATTGGACTTAGAAATGAAACACCAGAAGAAGGTGAAACTTTTTTATTTGAGGCTGTTGAAAAATGGAGTGTTTTAAACTGCACAGAAAGCTTTGGTAAGTAAAATAGAAACTTGGGCTTTATATTCACACTGAAAACAGTTGTTCTTTTGAATTCATCCCAAAGCTAACATCACATTGTTATGGTTTTCATATTTGCATTCTCCAAATATCTATCGCTCATTTGTTGCAACAATAACTAAAAAAAAAATCATTTTCCAGAAAACAAGTTTGAAAGTTAATAAAATATAATGGTGTAATACTAACATAACTCACTCTCGTGATGAGTTTTAGAAGCTCAACTATGTTGTTCTACAAAAAAGAAGTCCAAAGACCCATTCTTTTTTTGCAAACAACCTGAAAATGATTATTTTTGGATTATGTTGTTTTTGCAGTAAATGAGCAATTCTATTCCATATCATAATTTTATAAATTAACATTGACAATTTTAGCAAAATAATTGCTGTTTGAAACTGAACAAAATTTTGTTATGATTTTATTCAGTTAACAAATGGAATTTGGTGCTTTAGGACAATAGAGGAAGTGGCTATGATGCAAACCTGAATTATCACAATATCCAAAATATCAAAATTCTCTCTTAAAACTTATGAATTCAATATTCTGTATGAGTATGAAGAATCCTGTTGACTTGAATCAAGTTAAAGAGGAAAATAAAAATAACTATAATAATTGAGGCGCTTAGAATAATAATGGCAGATCCCAACCAACATTCATTCTGAGAAAAATGACATTTTCTGTTTCTTTCCAAAACTTGGAAAGTTATTAACATTATGACTTTATATTTTCTAGGTCTTTAAAATAAGAAATTTCAAGTCTGTATGCAAATTCTTGAACCATTGAGATTATTAATTTTTGTGATTTTGTGTTCTTTATTAGACCAAAAAATATACAGAAGAAGAAACATGGTGTGAAATTGACACATCTTCATTTAACATCTTGAAATAACTAATCCAGCTCTATTTCCAAATCTTCACATTTTTCTTCATCATCAACACCATCATGAAGAAGATTTGTATAAAAATTATGATAGATGGGTGGTATATATTTCAGTACTTTCATCAAGTCATTGTATTTAGCTTTCTTTATCTTTCTCTGTTCACTGTACTTCTGCTGTAACCTAAACAATGAAACATGTGAATTTTTACCTCTTTTCCTAAAATTAACTGTTGGATGCACATCAAGGTCAGAATAACATAAACCAAATTTAGCAATCTCAGGATTATCACGATCCACAATAATGGATGTAACCTTACGTAAATGCAAAGAAGCACCATCATCATCTTTTTTTCTAATTACAAAGTTTGAAGTAATACCATTCTGTATATCAACAAAATCCTCCTTGTTCATTTTATTAATAGTGAAAGGGTTTTTTACTCTTGCTGCTGCAATAACATCACACCATTGGTCAGGGCTATACACACACACACTGCATCTTCCTTTTCTTCTTCTCAATAACTGCAAAGTCCCTATCTGAAGTCATGTATGAGTGTCCTGGTATGAAAAACCTGTGTGTTATAGAGTCAAAAACTTTCATTTTCACCAAGTAAATCCAAAGAGTAACAATATGAAAATTTTTGTTTTGTCCAGCGCATGAGTCAGTCCATAAGATGAGTTTTTTAGCATTGAACTTTGATTTCAGCTGAGGCAAAACTTTTAAAAAACAAGAACCGATATCATCACAGCCACGTGAAGCTACATTTTCAGACC
Source organism: Thereuonema tuberculata (assembly GCA_023159025.1). NCBI lineage: Eukaryota > Metazoa > Arthropoda > Chilopoda > Scutigeromorpha > Scutigeridae > Thereuonema > Thereuonema tuberculata. The sequence continues at coordinate 9,580,797 of JAFIDM010000004.1, read as the reverse complement.
ATACATTCATAACTGCACCATCATCATTTAACGCGTGTTTACCAAAATTATACGTCCATAGCTGACGCAAATAAAACACTGTTTCCGTCGAAATGTGAGGTGTGGGAAGAGCTTGTTGAAGATCAGCAGTTAGAAGTAGAACCCCAGTACTTTCACTTTTACACAACTGAATGTCTTGGTTCATTAATGGTTCGACGTACAGCAATACTAAATATGTTCAGGAATGCCTTCTGACACAGTGGCTTTGCTTCATTATGATATGATATCTGTAGGTAAACTTGCGCCTGCTTTCGTCTCTGTGAAGTCTATCCTTTTTATATGCCTTTCGAGGTTCACTTTTCTGCATTAAATTAAACAAGTAGGCATTCTGCTTATTACAATCACCAATCCCATAAAATTCTAAAAACAATGTGTCCTTCAGATAGTGAGACAAACGTTGAAACACGCAAGTTGAATCAGAAAAGTTACAGCATTTATCCAATTGTTCACGTTTTTTATCTGGAACCACTATGGAATTTTTTGTTACATACGATTTACCACTATTTCTGCACAACTTTCTTTTGTCATCACTCATTCAATTGCCTTTCTCTTTCTTTTCTTTCCTTTTATCGGAGATTCAGGAATCACATCTGCAGACGACGCCATGTTGACTACAACATCATGAACTTGTAGCGTACTAAGTAAAGCACTCCGAGTTGGGATACATCGTTGTTACTCTGAGAATGAGTTCGTTTTCACTGCAGAAAATTTTAAAGGCGGCAAATGAGGGCTTTGGCATATTTCAATTCGTTTGATATTTTGTCACATGAAAGGTAGATGGCATGAGTGTACAGGCATGCTTCTATCTCAATATTCGTGGTTGGTTGGGATATGCCATTATTATTCTGAGTTCCTCAATTTAGCATAACTTGGATATCAGGGCTTTAATTTTCAGCTGTTTGCCTTGAATTTCTGTGAAGAATTAAATAGTAACAACTCTTACCTTAATTGGTTTAGAGTTTTTTAGTTACTAATTTATGATTAGCCAGCTTCTCAAGTATTTGCTAAGACAATAGTTTTCAACCTTTTCTGATTCCTGAACAATCTCCATAATCATCTAATCAAACAGAAACTGTGATAATTTCACCAAAAAAAATCCTTTACAATAGCCATATGAACAATCTGTCACTTTAATTGCTAAATCTGAGGCTCTGCCATTTGAGACCCACAGGTTAATAGAAAAATGACTCTGATTAATATTAAATAATAGATAAGAAAATGTTGTAATTTTGGCTGATTCATGATCCTGAAGAAACCAGATTCACAGTTACTTATTAATTTCAGAAAGGATTAGTACTCATTTCAAATTCTGTTTTAATCTTTTATTATTTTTTTTCAGAAAATTTTTGGAACAAACATAAAAAATGCTGTTAAAGTCTCATAATTTGTTTATTTATCCCCCCCCCCCCCATTACATTTGTTAAGCATTTACCTGAAAAGTGAGCCATAAGCAGTATATAATTAGAGAGAACTTCACAATTTTTTTACATATTGCAACTATTTCACAATATTTTTTTTTTTTATTTAAGTAGCATATGGTAGAAGAATGCGGAATTCATAATAGAAGTGTAAATTTTCTTATTACATATCAATAGGCCAATTTAAATTAAACTTTAGTACTGAAATAGAAGCACTTTTACAGCACTGTAGCAACTTATTTAGAGACCCAATAAATTCTAAAACGCAGTTTACTTGGATGACTCAAAATCAGCAGTCCAAGCAGTAGTATATAATAACAGCCTAATCACAAAACACATCCTAGAAATAAGAAACTTAATACAATTATTAAAAGACTTATCCGAACAAATACAGTTTCAATGAATACCTTTACATATTGATCTCCTTGGAAATGACATCGCTGACTATTTAGCAAAATAAAAGGACACTAAATTGTATTGTCAAAACTAACCAGCGTTAGTACACTATGTCAATGAATCATAGAAAGGTTATTATTACACAAAAATGTCTTTTATTTTAAAATTTTATTTAAGAAACTTAAGAATAAGTTGAAATATTCATATCTTTAATGCATTTATCTTGTTGTTATTGATTGAATTTTTACACCACCATGTTTTTCTCTAAATATCAAAAGAAATGATAGAAGAGTTCTGCTTCTTGTTTTCTAATTGCTTACCATTCTTTTGTTTTTTCTTAGATGCTTTGAAAGAAGAACTGGGACCAGATATTACAACTTTATCCCAGTTGATTCTCAGAGAAGTAATTTTAACATTTATTGATTAAATTGGATATTAATATTGAGCCATTTACCTTTTAACAGTCTAATGTTTTACTTTTTTTTATAATTTTATAGGAGGAAATATTAAAATGCCTTCAGAAGCATTTGCAGATTCCAGGGAATTTAGCCTTACAACCTTTATTTGAGTAAGTATAAAAGTTCTGCTTACATTGTTCAACTATTAAATTTTGTAAAAAAATCGTTTTAACTGGAAATTAAATAAAAAAAATATATAGCTATCAGAATCACAGTGGTGCCTCAATGCAAAAATTAACAATAAAAAACTAACTAATAAAATATTAGTGAGAAAATTCATGTGCCAGCAGTGCACATGAATTTTTTTTAATGTTTAACAACATTCAACCTGTGCATTGAATTATTAGCAAACAACAATGGCTTAAGACCAAATTGTTTGCCAGTTGTTTCCTATTAGCCTCAGTCCTGATACCTCGTTGTTTACTGGTGACTGCTCCTGGCTGATGATCGCCAGAGAATGTGAAACAGCTGTTCTAGGATGTCACTTGGTAAACAATTTGGGGTCGCCCATTGTTGTTTTAAAATATGTAACTAATTAGATAGTAGGCCCGATAGCCGAGTGGGTTAGGGCACTTGGCTGCGGTTTGGAGGTGGTGGATTCGGTTCCTGGCCTCGGCGTAGCGCGGGAATTTTTCCACACTTCTTTCTCCTCCAAACGGGTCCTAGGGTCTATCCAACCCTCTCTAGAATGGGTACCTGGTTTCTTTCCCGGGAGTTAAAGGCGGGCGGGCATCAGGTTGACCACCCGACCTCAACTTTGTCCCATTAGGTCGTGAATGCTGGAGCCTACCCTCGAGCCACCCCATAGGCCTTTGTAGGCCTGTAAATGGGATACTTTAACTTTTTTAACTAACTAATTAGATAAAATATACAAAACCATTGCATTTATTTATGTCTAAATAAAGAGAAAGACGCTATGAAAAAGAAAGGAAAACAACTAACTAAATATGAAAGCTTATGTAAATGTTCGATTAAAAAAAAATTGAATGGCATTGGGTTGGTATCATGTGAATAGGAGTTGTGTTCAGTTAAGATAATGAGGAATGCAACTGAGTTGATAGAGATTATTTATAACAGATGTTCTAACTTGTGGATGTGTAGAGAGTATTTTTAGTTAATGCTGAAAGTGAAGTTTGCATGTTTTCAGTAACAAAGACAATGAAATATTAGTATAGCTTAAAGAAAAAAAAAATCTGTGTACTTAAAATTATATATAAAATTTTCATTTTTAATTAATTTTTTCTTCTTTTCCAGGCTTGTTATTGCTGTTGCAAGAGATCTTCAACATCGGTTTTATCCTCATTTTCCTGAATTTTTCAAAATTATAGTGAAGCTGTTAAACACTCAGGATACAGATCAATTAGAGCAAGCATTTACTTGTTTATCATATCTTTTCAAGTTTCTTTGGAGATATATGATTAAAGATATTTTTTCAGTTTATAAGTAAGTTTAACAGATCATACTAAACACAAACTTGTAGATTGTAATAATTTTCTATTATAATATTAGTAGTACGTTATGCTACAACAAGCACATTACTATTTAATTTCCCAAATTCTGAAAATTAGCTTTTGTTATTACTGCTTTTTACTATAAAGTTCAAAATTTACATTGCAATGTAAGATATATCATATTCCTTCAAATCTAAGCTGCACCCCAAATTTTCAACATGTTTTTGTGAAAAAAATAGTGTGAAAAGGTTTATTGATATCCAATATTTACGAAATTAAAAAAAAAATTAAAATGAGAACCACTAAGAAGTGAATAATTAATTTATTTTACCAGCATTAAAAAACTTCTAAATACATACATGAACCTGTAATTGCTCTAACTGTCAGTATCATGTTCCGAAAATGATTCGTCACTCCCACTGTCACAGCTGACTTCGGTGTCGCCATTTTCCCACACGATGTCGTCTTCCGTGCCATCCATTGCATTTGTAATGCAGCATTTTGTAAAAGAATGTATTATAGTCTCATTGGAAACTTTTTTCCAGGCAATAGATATCCATTCTGCTATTTTTGAAGCACCTGCCTTCTTGATTATCCCAGAAGGAGTTAAAGAGTGGTTTTCCAAATGCAACCAGTTTTCGTACTCTCTTTTTACATAATCCTTAAATGGCTTATTAATGCATACGTCAAGCGGCTGAAGCTACTTTGTCATACTGCCCGGGAAAATCTTCCATTCTAAGCCGCATCCGATTTTCGATAGCATTTATATTGAAAAAAAAATGTGGCTTAGATTCGAAGGAATACGGTATATAGAGATATATGAATTAATTTTCTAGTACAGAAGTGGGGAACCTTTTGTTATTGAAAAGCCAGATGTTAAATAGTAGAGAATTATCAGGCCATAATAATCAACAGTGTTGTGTGTATGTACACTATTAAAATATCCCCATTGATCATGAAAAGCAACTATTTAGTTATAAGTAAATAAAGTAGCCAAATTTCTAAGAAATGTATGTAAAATTATAACATGGAAATATTTGAAAAATCGCTATTCATTTAAGGATAAACAAGTTTCAAGACATATTTTAGCCTAACTCTGCTATTAAGTGCAATATGACATAATATATTGAAATAGAAATATTTCAGCAACTTTTTCAGTCAAGTTTGTAAGTAGTCTGCTCAAGAAGTTTTTCAATTTTAACCTCTGACTATTACCACATTGTGGGTTTTCAGTTTCCTACTAAAACCATATTTGAATTAGTATGCGATAGGCCACACTGAATATCACGAAAGACTACAGGTTCCACACTCCCTGTCAACTAACTATATTATAAGTAAATTTTATTCTGTTAATTGGCTGTCTGTTATTGATTCATTTTAGATTATATTCTCCATTGCTGAGTAGCCAGAATCGTTCACATATTGTTGAATTTGCCGGTGAAAGTTTCTCATTCTTAATCAGAAAGGTATTTAGAAATTATATTTTCTTTTCTTCTTCTTCTTGGTTTTTTTTTTTTTTTTTGAAGGTTTAACTTTTTTTTTAATTTGCTTGAAAATAATTTCAATGAATTTGGAATGTGCCTGCATTAGATGAAGAAAATTAAAATTATTTGTTTTAATTTTGCTTCATTTTTTTAATAACAAAGACCTGCAAAAAATTTTTTTTAGGTTCATAAAAGCTTTT
>JAFIDM010000004.1:9559599-9570351 GCA_023159025.1 Thereuonema tuberculata | reverse complement strand
TTTTGTTTTATTTTTTTTATTTCTAAAATTTAAATCTTTGAGAATAAACCCATTTGATAAGATTTGCCTGTGCATACCATTTGATAAGATTTGTCTGTGCATATTTTTAACGAGAATTTAAAACAATAGTTTCTTAAAAATGCAACCCATATTTATAATCCTAGTATATCAAATATTAAATATTATTGAGTTATGATATTAAGGTTAAGAAACCATAATGATGATAATGCACTAAAAATTAAAGTGGTTGCTGGAATAATTGTTCAGATGGTTACAGAATATTTATGATCTCTCATATTTATTTTCATGAATATTTTATTATTCTAAGATTTTTTTAAAATTCGAGATTCAATCCAAAATCTATATATTATGTAAAAGACCATGGTCTTTAGACATTTCAATCATTCTTTCAACTTAAGTCATAACTTTACCTTTAGAGATTCAAGCTATATATGAGAGTTTCAGATTTCCCTTCCTCCATTGTTTAACAACAGTGAATGAATTCTTTTGCCTAATTATTTTTTTTATTTCTTTCTGAAACAAGTATAATTAGTTTTTTTGAAAAAAGTTAAACAAGAATATATTTACATATATATTTAGTATCATTTATTAGAGAAGTATTATATTAAAAATTTATTATTTTTTTTTTTAATTTTTAGGAAGCTGAAGGTGTTGGAAAATTGCTTTTTCAAATAATGAAAGGTGTTCAGAAGCAGTTTAATAATTGCACAGAAAAGGTAATAAATAAAATTAGGAATACAGTTTCATTCATAGTGAAGTGAATCTCATTGAAACAAATTAATCTGGATGTTTCAGATTAACAGTTGATCATGTAATAAAAACATTCATTTTTACAAAAACAATAATGAAAATAAAATTTTTAGAGGCTTTACTTCCCACCCCTCCAATTGAATTCACACGTCACCACCACCAGAAAACTAATTATTCACCACCAATAATTCCAAATACCATTAAATAACAAGAAGCTGTATGATGATTCACAATAAGAACCACTCAGATATCACAGCACAGTTTCAATGATTAATCAAAATCTGTGATGCCACTAAGTAAATCTTAGCCATATGATTTATCTGTTGCAACTTTTGCTTAACTTGAAGTTGACCCTTAAGATGTTATGATCTTAAGCAGTTAAGGGCTGTGGTTATGTAGAAATTTATCGTCAAGAAGTTAATAATAATATCTAGGTACAACATAATAAATATCTAATAATATCTAGGTACAACAGCAAATTTGTGGCATCAATAAATTACTGAATTTTAATCAGCTTAACAGTAAAAATATAAGCAGCAAAACAAATTCAGTGAATCACATTAAAAGCTGACTAATTATAGATTACAAATGAATTAATATAAGTCAAACTTAATGTTTATTTAGCTTCTTTTTTCACAGATTGATCTAATTCATATTGTGAATGCCATGTTGAAATTATGTCAATGTTTAGTTAAAAACTTGCGAATTTGTCTTATCAGCTACTTCATGAATGAGCAGCGAAGTCCAGTCATTTTTGACTTGAGATGACATCAAAAGTTGATCGTCTTCACAACAGTACATTGGCATGAAGTGAGTTTGTTATTCATGAAATTTAGATAGATAGTGTCACTTGCTTTTAATGGAACAATACTTAAAAACCATGCTGTACCTAACAAATAGAGGAACCTTTTATTCTGTGGTCAATTCATTTTGTACCCATTTCAACTCTTTGAGTTCATAGAAAAAGTGAAGCCGAACAGCACCATCTAAAACTACCAAAAGGTATCAATTTCCTGATGACGATATTCCCTGAAAATATTATTGATAAATGATGCAATAGAAGCTTGCTTTTCAATCCAAAATTAGGTTATTTGCTTTGCTTTTTTTCTTCGGCATTATTAAAAAAAGAACAGTTTTGGGAATTGATCAACATATTAGTGGACTGACTAGCAAAAACATTTGTCTATGGGCTGGAGAAATTAAAATATGATATTCAGCAGTGTCAGCATTTTGTTGTTCGAGATTGTTTCTTGTCACACAAGTTGTATGGTTCACCCAATCCACTTCAAAAGGGTATTGAGATTCTTTCCTAGATGTTAGGAGAAGGAGCTTTATCTTATTTAGTTGGACATCACAGAAGCCATTATCTCCTGTTCTCCCTCCCTTGAATGAGGATATTGGCATGAGCTTTAATGTGTAGTCAGCACAATAGTCATTGAAAGATGAAGTCTTTTATGACCCACATTGAAAATATCACATTACTTTCAAAGTAGAATACAAGGACTTTTTCATCTGCACTACTCATAAATACACAGAATCATCTATTTCAGATGACATCCCACTTATAGATCTTTCCCTCTGCAGTGTTCAAAAGTGTCCAAGAATAGTGTATTTTAGATGTTCTTCCAGTTGTAACATTTACGCTACCTCTAAGAAGATTGTGTTTCTTAATGATTTCAAAATGTATCATTGTTCTAATTCTTTGTTATTGTTTTAGGCTTCTGAAAGACGCCTTATATCCCAGATTTGTCTGTCTGTGGACACATATCCCACAATGCTTTGCAAGGGCTTCTGTTAGCTCAGTTGTAGGTGGCCTGTTAGCTCAGTTGGTTAAAGCATCGTGCTAATAATGTGAAGGTCGTAGGTTCGATCCCCTCATCAACTTAAGTTTGTTTTTGTTTTTTTAATCATTATTAGTAATTCAGTGTATTAACAAGGTTTGAGTTAAGAATGACGATTATTCCATATAAATAGGGGTGGGTAAGATAGCATGGGGTCGCAAACAGACTCGCGCGAGCATTTTCTAAACCACCCCGGCGCAGTCTATTCTAAAGTAAAGGTGACTCAGAAGCCGTTGCGAAGCACTGTGATTGGTTTACTAATCACTATCCCTACCTTGTTTTTTTTTTCCCATTTAAGAATAGCCTTTGCTTAAGAGATCAAGCATTCTTAAGTAGGGTTTATTCAATTTTAAATGTTAATTTCTTATTACGATTTGATGTGTATTATTGAATCCTTTTAAATTATTTTAAACATATTAAAATTTATTTTTTTTACTTTAATAATAAAATAAAAATCTTCATTTAATGAAATTTGTGTTATTAATTATAAAGCCTATTTTCTTCCTTTCTAGATTCTTCCAATAATTTTAATTAAATTAGGGAAAGGCCTAGAAACATCAGAGTTTTATCCTGCAGAAACCCCATCAGAATCTGTCTTAGAAGCTCAGAAGGAGATGATGAATGCAATAGTTCAATCTACAGAAAAGCAGTTTACATCAGTAATTTGGCAGTCATTTCTGGTAAGCTTCAAGTTTGAATTTTTACATCGTATTAAGTGCAAAGATTTGTTTTTATTTCTTAAATGTATGTTTGTTCTTCAAATACATTATCAGTAAAAGCTCAGAAAGTAGTCTAACAAATTACAATGGAAGGGCATGGATTGGTATATCTTATTTAAGCAGATAAAATGATATAGCCAAATACATCATACACTTCCAGGTAAATAAAATGCAGAATTAATTACCAAATCACTCTGCTTAACTTCTACTGAAATGGGCACTTCGTGATTTAAGAAGAACTTGTCTTTCAGGAAATTAAAAAAGGGATTAAATATAAAATTGAGTAAAGCTGGAAAATACAGGAATATTTAAAAACATTGATTAAACTACTGGTATTTCCGCTTGTGTCATGTGTGTTCTCTAGAAATAGCTGGAATCATTTGTAGCAATATTTTATTGCTGCTTTTTTTTTTTTCAGTAGCATGAGACCTATCTGTGGATGATTAATAAAAATATTTAGTGGAAATTGTAGTATTTTTGAATCATTAGACAGCCTCGCTTGCTTGAATAATCATTATGCATTGTATAGCCAATATAAAAATTACACCTAATTCTGCTCTAATTCATCACACAGTGAGCTTTACGATTCTTTTCTGATTCACGACAATCCTCTTGATGAATTGTAGATTATACGAATATAAATATATTGGAATCTAAGCTAAACCCCAAAGAAGCTTAAATGGGATCCTGATTTACCCATTGTGCGAGATCGTAATTCCTTCACTCATAAGCTAAAAATTATGTATTTCTATACTAAAATTAACTCAAGAATGCAGGAAATATAGAACTTTTAGCAGTAATACCAATATAAAAAAAAGATATAAAGTTAATATAAGAATAATAGATCCATCAACAAATAATGTAATCATAGTAATATAAACTAACCCCTTTTTTTCTTAATTGTAATAACAAGAATAAAGTGATTCAAAAGAAATTTTAATATTATTAGCATTTATTTTTGATTTAAATAATTGAGAAGTTATAAAATGGAAAAAGAAATACTGTATTTGATCTAATTGTTGGTAAATGTTACTTTTTTTCCTAGACAGTCTTTGAATGTCTGGTATCGGCACAGAAAAAGAAAAGTAACTCTGAAGTCTCACAGCATACATTGAGGTTGCTGGAAGTTTTTAAAATTCTAGTTAACTTTAAAGATGGTATCTTAATTTTAAATCCACAAGAAGTATTTCAGGTAAGAAACACTGAAATTTAAATTTCAACAGCAATTTATTGCATTTAATGAATCAATATTTAGTAAGCATTTTATTGTTAAATTTTATTATTGCATTTCAATTTAAAGAGATCTAAAAGAATGTGGTTACATTCTTGTCTTCATTAACTTGTTTTTTGTTGTTTTATATTTATTACTTTTAGAGTTCAGCAAATGCATTTTTATTTTTTTATTTTTTTTAATTAGGTATTAGGAAAACTTGTCCATTGTCCTCCATTTTCTGATGAATATGGTCAATCTCTACTTCATATTATTTCTTCTCTGATATTAAATCATCACAGAAATTTGGAAGTTGCCAAGACTAGAGAGATGATTGCACAGGTTGGTTCAAATTTATTTCTTTTCACTTTTCAGTTTGTTTGTTGTTTTAAAAGATATATTTAGAATACTTTTCTAATTGTCATTTATTAGCATTAATAAAACAGAATTAATTGCTTGTTTACAGTAAGGTTATTTTTTTTGGCAGTTAATGTTGAAGATGTTTTAGCAGAAAACTAAAATCAGTATAATCGAGAGGCTTAAATGTAAAAGGACATAAGTGTAAAAAAACTTATGAATTCAAGAAAAAAAGCAGCAGCACGACTCAGCTGTTCACCAAAAAAGAATTTCTTATTTAAACATGTTATGGCTGCAGTTATCTCTCCTTTTTTTTTTTTTTTTTAATGTCATTTTATAACTCCCTCAATTTTGAGATGGAATCCATTACCAATGTCTGTTTACTTTTTATTGCTTGTGAGTTGTGTTATCTGATTTTGAAATCTAATTTGCAAACTATTTGTAAAAATAAATCCAGAGTTTTAAATTGTCATCATTATTCTTTTTATGTAGTTTTTTTTTTTTCTTTTCCTATAACGAGAGCATTTGTTGACTGCTTAGACTATTTCTAATTACATATTAAATTACAGCGGTATTGTATGTTATTTACTGTTTATATTTAAATCTACAAATTTGAATTAAACTGGTAACTTAATCTGTTATGAAAACTTATATTATTATATTACTTATTACTTAATCTCTTGAAATAACAGTAACTTTAATTAGGTAGTCTATATTCAAATATATTTCATTACTTATTTATGTAATTAATATAAATATACTTTATATTTAAAATTCCCAATAATTAGATTTCAGCATACACTGTAGATAATTAATACAGTTCATTCATGCGGCATCAATTGGTTGAAAAATAAATGTACAGAAACATTGAAATTGCTTTAATTTAGCCATAGAGTTTCCTTAGTTTAATATGATTAAAAAAAAAGTAATATTTCACTTGGAAGAGGAGCAGTATTTCAATAAATGCCTTTATTTTATTAATGTATTTTTCTATTTATATTAGATATTCCAGAGCAAATATTCTTTTGATGTTATTATTTCATTTTGTCGAAGTTTGTTTGAATACAGCATGTTTGAAACGGTACGTATTTTAAAAGGTTTTTTTTTTTTTTTTCTGTAATATACTTCTTTCATCACCACTACCATTTTAAATTTTATTTATTACTTAATATATTTTTATTATAGAAAAGTAAATTTTGGAATGAAAGAAAAATAATTCTTAATTTAATCTTAAATTTTAATAAATTGAACTGTCAAATCTGTTGTCATATTAGTTGTCTTGTGAGTGAATTCTTTACTTTCTTTAGAAAAAGTTTTATTATATTATACTATAACACAACGAAATTGAAAAATTACAGAATGAACTTCCAATAAAGTTTCCATATTAAAAAGATGTTATAGTTCAATTATAGGAACAGAATGATTGAATATTTCTATGATGTACTTGATTAATTTATGTTATTGTCTTACCCAAAAAAAAATACTATATATTTAATTCTGAAATACATTCATAATATCAAGATAAAAAAATGTGTGTGATATTTCATGTTTCATTGACAATCCTTATTAATACACAAATAATAAAAGGACGAAATCTTTTTATCCTTTTATCTGTTTTGTCATTTAATATTTGTGTGTTAACGAGGATTGTCAACATTACATCTGTAATATTTCAATTTGGTAACAAACTGAATGCACTAAATAAATATACCTACATGAGTTAAAGGCTTCTCTGTACCCCATCAGGCAAAATATAATGACAGTATCATGTTCATTCTTACTTATATTTCCTGTGATAGAATCATTTATGCTTTTAAAAGTTTATTCTTAAATCTGTGCAGTGAGAGGCTTCGTGAAGCTGAGGCATTATTTATTTTTATCATATTTTTACCAAATTTAAGATATCATAATTTTAGTACAATTATATTTAAGAATAGTATAGGTTACAATCAAATAATGATACTGCAAGATTATACAGGGTGCTAGAGTAAATGAGGACACATTTGATTATTTGGAAAAACATGTGTATCTGACCAAAAAAAAAATATATTTTCATGAAAACTTATGCACATATTCCTAAATAGTTTCATTGCAGGCTTATTTTATATTACCACCTTCAGCACCAATGACTTCTTCAGTGCAGGACCTGAAGTATTTACAGATCTGAATCGAATGGTCCTTAATCATTTAGAAGATTATATTAACAATGGCAGCCTTCAGTAAATAATTGGTATTGTGGGGATGTTGATTAGTGTCCCTTTCAACAACACTCAACATCATTGGATTTAAATCTGGCAAGTTTGGAGGCCAAATGTTGGCATTACATGATTGTGAAGATTGTCGGCCATCCATTCTTGGGTCACTTGAGCTTTGTGAGGAGGTGCTGAAACACACAAGGCCTTCCATTGCTGACCCCTTCAATCCAGAGCTTAACAAATCTTTAAAGCATCTCAATGTAGTCAGCAGTATTAACTCTTATGACCCTATGAAAAGACATGTCTCTCGTTACACGCCAAGCTTAAAACCATCACAGTTGCTGCAAATGTCCCCTTGGGACGTCAGAAGGATCTGAGCATAACCACATGCCATTTTTCCTGTTCAATGTTTGGTCTTGTTAAGTAACTGTTTTGCTTAGATCAGCCAATTTTCCTGTCTTCGATGACATGAACTGACCTCTCCTCATCACATATGACTTGTAGCAGATATCCTTGTGAACTACAGTTCTGATAGTGCCTTCTAACACCTGCAGATGTTTAGCAGTGACCCTCATTGACATTCTGGGGTTATCATAGATAATATTCTGAACCTATTGTATATACTGTGGGGTCCTGATAGTGTCAGAACACTGAGAATGCCTTTTTCGCTTAGCTACAGGTGAAACATTCCTGCAGATGCTTTCAACTCCTTCCGAACTTTATGAACAAATGATCTGGCACAGTCAAAAACCTTGCAATCTCTAAATCGCTGTGTTTTGTGCTTAAAGCAACAACAGCAATGTGTCTTTTCATCTTGTGAGTCAAATTATAATCTCCCATGGGTATCTGGGAAAAAAAAAAAATACATGCATATAAATTAGTCTGAAGGAAGTCGTAGCTTATCTCCTCAAATGCCCTACTCACCCAGTGTCATTCTTTTATTGTACAGTTATACTATCTTTGTAATGTAGTGGTTTTGTTGATGAAAAGAACATCCATATTAAATTATTGAAAGACAAATCATTCCTTCTCCCATTTCTAAATTTTTCACATATCACCAGATATTATTTAAAATTTTATTTTATTATATTTATTGTATTTTTATATATATATAATGTAGAGCTTTGAATACTTCTATTTATTTATTTTTTTTTTATTTTTTGCATCCTTTACAGTTTGTTCTTCCTCATCTGATAAATTTTTGCCAAGTAACCATATCAAAAAACAAAACCGAAGTGAAACATTCCATTTTATCCTTCTTGATAGAAGTTCTTCTTTATTTTGCTCCATTACCAGAAGGAGAAAACTGCATTAGGCAATGGAAAAGATATCCTCTGGATTTTCAGAATTCTAACAGGTGAGCAAGTAATTTTTTGGATTTGTTTAAAGACGTAGTTGTATTCAGCTTGAATGTGAAAATAAATTATTTCTTTCTTTTTTTTTTTTTTTTTAGAAGGAGCAGCAAAAGAGAAAACAACTCGATGCTCAAATATCTGATGTCCTGTTTGCAGCTTTATGAAAAGGAAGATCCATGTCATTTACCTGTTCTTTGGTCTACATTGTTTATTTTACCTCATGTTAGGTAAATACTGGATTTTTCTCAGTTTCTATATTTTATTTTATTTTTTTACTGTTGATGAATTTTTTAATTTTTAATTGTTAATTCTAGAAACAGAAAATTAGTTTTTTTTTTTAAAAAAATAATCAATTGTAATAAGAAAAATCATATTTTTTTTTAAAACTGCCATAAGTATATATCATTTAATGTTTTTTTTGTATCACATATTCTAAATTTAACACTTAAGCTTCATTTGGGCAGCCACTATTATCTGGTAATCTATATTTATTTTTATTTTTTCACAAAAGCTTTGCTTTCTAAAATTTTTTAGAAGGCTGTGTTTGCTTTTTTCTGAATTTTGTATTTTGAATCTTACTTCTTCACAAATCCAACATAGTTTTTTATTAATTATTTCACGTAATACCATATCAGAGTGAAACTTCAAGGATTCCATTAGCGTTGATGGACTTAAGAGGGAAGCATATTGCACTTTAATATAAATAAACCGTTGCTCCACTCCAAAGTTATAATCTTCACATTTTTATCTCTCTCTAATGAATCTCCCAACCACCCACACACCTTCCAGTCCAAGTTCTAGAAACAATTCATCATATATTTTCTGAAATGTGTTACTGCTCTGTCTTTGCTGTTAACCATAAAGAAAGGCAATAGGATACAGCCTGTGAACGTTATTGTTTAAAAAACAGTAGAATTGGTAGAATTATAGTTTGGGCTTAATATGGTTAAGTACAAGGAAGAGATTAAGTACGGATATAAATAATATAATCCTAATTATATATTTAAAAAATATATATAAGAACTGTCTGGTTAGTAATATAAAAATAATATTTAACACTTATTCCTTAGAAATGTTGCTCCAGAAGAACAGGTAAAAATACTACACTTAGCAATTGAATGAGCATATTTTTAATAAAAAACAGTTTTTGAAACTAAATTAAATCTTTCTAGGATATTATTATTTACCATTGAATTTTCTTTTGTCAGGTTTAAATAATTATAAATAATTAAACCAGTTTTTTAGAAAATAAATGTTGACCATTGTTTTGGGTTCTAAATTTAAAAAAAAAAAAGAAAAAAAATCTACAATTTCTTAATAATATTCTGTAGAACATACTTAACAACTGAAATTCATAAAAAAATGTTAAAAAAGAACCATGCCAGATAGTGCTCCACTAGCAATCTTTTTGAATAAATATTGGTATTGAGAATAATAATATATTATTTCTTTTTATACCACATTGAAAACTTGCATTCAATTAAAATAAAGCAAATTTAGTGATTTAAAGTGGGGGGAAAAAGTCACAAAAGCATTTTTCATCATTTCATATGTCTACAAATCTTTTCAATGAAACATTATTATTCAATATTATTCAGACTTGGGATGAATAAGGAATGTCCTTCAATTTCGATCTAATTGAATAATGGGTGGTTTCATTACATATATGTAAATGAATTCATATATTACTGACAACTCTATGTAATAAATCTAACCAATTGATAATTCAAATAAGAAAACTTAACATTATAATAACATCATTCTCTGATAAATAAAACAATGGTCATTATTTCAAATAGATTTTCTGCATTAGCTGTGAGCTACATTTTGTTCATCATTTAATTTGGTCATTAATTATTTCTGTCATTAACTATTTTTTAAACAATGCATCAAGATGAATAATTTGTACAAAAGTTAATGTTATTAAGTCACAATAAGAAGCACTTACCTTAACATTCTCCATTCTTGAATTGTTGATACATAAATCACTTAGTTTCAGTTTTGACAACTGAGAACTCTCAAGATTCAAAAATTGTCTCCTTTCTATTTTCATAAATGACGACAAAATGAAAATCACCCATAAAGAATGCAGTGAAATAAAAGCAAATTGTTGAATGAATGTTTAAGGAAAAGTTTTAGTGAAAAATAACTTCTTTTTTTTTTTTTTCCCTTTACATTTGAAATAATAACTTATAACTTTCTTTTTTTAGACCTCTAGATCATGATTTGGCATGTAAAGAAATTGAAAACATAATTATTACATTTACAAATAAATGTAAGGAATCCACTTGTAATTTAGGTAAC
>JAFIDM010000004.1:9546312-9559589 GCA_023159025.1 Thereuonema tuberculata | reverse complement strand
GTCCCAACGCCTGAAGGGACTGCCTAGCTGACTTAGACGGACTATAAATTGAATTAATAAGTTAATAATGTTATTAATGAAATGGAGTTCTAGTTGCTTGTTATTCTTTTGACCCTTGCTTATCTTGCAAATGAGTTAATTGATAAACTTAAAATATATTGTTTTAAAATAACTGCAAGTCACCCACTTTCTATTCCATTGGGATTATTCATAAATCAAACTAGAAAGCAAGATTGATCAATCAGATTTTCTGCAAAGCTAAACCAGAAAAGAAGAGACTTCTTTTTTTGTGAACCCTCATTGTAGATGAGGAGAGAAAATGCTGTTGCTGCTGCCTATGTTTTAAAAATGTCTTATGTTAATCAAATACCACAATATTTTAAGAAAGGATCTGATATATTGTAGAGAAATTGGATGCAAAAAAAACAAGGCAGATATTTTTTTTTCTTTTATGTGAATGAATGATTTGAGATTGAAAAGAAGTCAGTCACATGTTTGGGATTTAAAGAATTTGTTCAGAAAATAACGATAAAGAGCCTAAGTTTTTAAGTTTACTAAATTGATTTGTGGGTTTCAGAGAAAACTGAAGCAAAGTTTTCAGCCTTCCACCATCAGCTTTACAATATGACTCAGAAAGTTATTCTCTTTATTTTCAAAAATAAAGATGCTTATTATTTCATTTGTTTTTCTTGTGAAAACAAAATTTTGTGATTAACAAAAACCATATCCATTTTGGCCCCGTATTTCAATTACAGTTTCTGTTTCAGTCTTCAAAAATGATATGGTTTTGCTTATCTCAAATCTCTTCATATGTAATTTGCTTTGAAGTCCATTAAGATTGCATTAACTCGTCTTAAGGGCGTTTCACAGGGATCCGAAAATCGGATGGTGGGATCCACGAATCGGACATATTCTCTTTCACATGGCCACGAAACTTTCTCCGATGTCATCTATAAGACATGTAACATTTAAATCGTTCGTATAGATGATGTTTCGTGGCCACTTGAAAGAGAATATGTCCGATTCGTGGATCCGACCATCCAATTTTCGGATCCAGGTGAAACGCCCTTTAGTCTTTTGCTTAGTCTCTTTGAAGATCAGTATTCAGAATCGTTATTGATTTCCTGTAATTACTATAATGTCTCAGTATTGATAAAACATTGCAGATTATATTGATCCTAAATAAATAATTCATTTGATTTTACAAAATCAAATTTCAAAGATCCCACAGCCATTTCAGCAGCTTAACTTAAGAGCAATGCTAGTGATAAGATTGTCACCAAAGATTGTTCCATTTTTAATCCTTTTTTTGATGTTGCAGTGTGTTTGAGAGATAAGTGCTGCATTATGATCAAAGATGGTCGGCCTTCTTAAGTTGACTTTATAATATGCCTCAAATAATGGTTTTCAACTTGATTTTGAAAGAGGGAAGAAAAAAAATCCACTAGATTGTTTGTTTCATTATTAAAAGCTTTGTTTTATTTATTTAATTAAATGTGTTTTTGCTTTGTTTTTTTTACAGACCAGAATAAGAATATTATAAGTCAAGCTTTGATTAGTTTGCTTTTAATATCTACACCTGAAAGTACCTTTGAAGTGATTAAAAAAGAACTTGTAATAGATTTATTAAGGTTTGTAACATTTAATTTTATTTTCATTAATTTCTTGTTCTGTAATAATGAGTTGGTCTTGTCTTCATGGTGGTCAAGCAATGGAGTGACCACTCAATCTCAATTAGTCTGAGTGGTCACTGAAAGGTTGGAGCCTATATCTTCGACACTCCCATAAACCAGTGGAGGCTCTTAAATATCAGCCTACTTATCTACCAATCTTCATTTTGTAATAGTATTTGCCTGTATTGGAATGTCATATGAAGTTATTGGTGACTTTTTTTCCCTTCATCATTTTGTCTGTCTTTTATTTGGTTCTTCATTTATGGAAACTAAAGATTTATTTATTTATTTATTTTAAGCATAGTATCCTTATATATTATTTCTCAAAGGTGTTTTCGTGTCGGTACGCCATATCTCCCTTAATACTTTATCAAAATCAATGATTGATATATCATTTTGAAGATTACGTTCACCGCTAATGACGAAAAATAAACAAATTGTTTAAAATTAATGTCTTCGTTAAAAAAATTTATTTTAAAGATCTTTTTATAAAAATTGCGAAGTCTATTGATAATGTATTTAACTAATATAACACGACAGCTTTGGAGTTGTTTATTATTTCTCAAAGATGATTTATTGTTGCGAATTATTGGCACGGGTCAACTAGTATTTTTTAAGATAGTTTTTACAAATCTTTCATGTGTTTATATTTCAAGTTCAACAGCAAAACTCTGACTTGCTTCATTTCCTACTAATAAAATTACTCATTACTAAGATTGCTTCAATTCATTGCTGTTCATTCTATTTCACAGTTTAGAAATGTGTGCACTGTTACATGTATTGTTGAATGCAAATAACCTTACAAGTTTTCACAGGAAGAATTAAGTCTCATGTTTATGGCTTTTTCATCAAATTTATTTGTTGTTGAATGCAGAGGCAAATCAGACAACTTTTTAAACTCTTCTTCTAAGTTGCAGTCCTTTTTTTTTTATCAACAAGCCAATTGTTAAGCAGTTATCACTCACATGACTAACATTATACTATTTTATTTATTTCGTTCATATTAAATATCATTTTCATGTACGTAATTTTATTTTAAATCCATATTTCAATTACATAGATTTATGAAATATACTGGTTTTATAGTTTGCATTCTTTTATTTTCAGCTTAGATCCTGAGAGCATCTCTATCTTAAGGGCTGTGTATTATGTTATTGTTTATGCTTCTATGCATAATCTACAAGAATTTGCATCACCAGATTGCTTTTCACAAATTTTGCCGTTGTTGGCAAATAATTTTGATTCCCCTTACCACAAGGTAAATTTGCAAAGAACTAATTTTGTTTCCTATTCTCAAACATTGAAGAGTATAAGTTTTTTTTCATGTGATTTTTTTTTTTTTCTTAAAAAAAATTTATATTTAAAAGAATGTGAATGTATTTGTATTTATAATTGAATTTCTGAATTTTGTAGGTTCGGTTGCTGACCTTGAGAATTTTATCGTCGTTTAACTTAAAAACAATAGATTTGGACAGTGAGGTAATATTTTGTATTTTGAATTTTATTTTTTTTAATTTTTGTTTAATAGTTTACATATCTCGAAATCAGATTTCTAAGTGAAGCTTTACTAACAATTCATGATAATATATATAAAGTGGAAATATTCTAGAAATTTTTAAAATGAAAACAACTGAACAAAGAAGTATTACTGAATCAAAATTAAAAAAGGTAAGGAATTTAGAAAAAAGAAAAAAAGTGTAGTGAAATTTATGATATTGCTGAAGTCTGTAGTTGAATCTGGACATCATGATTCAATAAAATTGGATTCAATTAATAATTATCTGTAAAAAGTGTTAGGCCTGTGATTACAGCAACTCGTACTCCTGTACAGACCAACTTCATTTGAAGATTCTTTAATTTTAATACTGTATAAGAAAATAAAGAAACTTGAAACAGAAACAATCCCAAAGGAAGTTTAGAATTTATAGGGTTTAGAGCTAAAGTAAAGGCTTATTTGTTTAGAAACTTATGAAATGTTTGAAATGGACATTAAAAAATGAAAAAATAGCAGGTGTATTTTTTTTTTACTATGTACTCTATATTTAGAAATTCAGAGGTTCAGTTTATTTTCAGAAGAATATTTTAATTCTTTATCAAGAGCTGTTGAAAATGTTATGAGAGACTTATCTTTTCCTGTAACTTCAGTAGAGGAATTTTGACAAATATTTTGCCCGACAGGAAAAGCGATCTATCAACTAATACTTTTAAATGGTTAAAATAAACTGCAAATGTCTCTGGAATTAATATAATCTCACAAAATACGAAACCATTAGTTAAAACCTACAAGGTCACAGCAGACTTTTTTGAGCCTCGTTATATGTATTTAGTTCATAAATTAAATATTTCCATGACTATATTAAGAAATATATGAAACTAATAAAGGAAAAAATGTGTGGTATATTATATGCTATAAGTTTCGCTTCTTTTAAAATTATCAAGATAACACATTACAAAAAAAAAAAAAGCAATAAATAAAATAAAATAAAAAATTGATTTGTCTTCCAAAGGATCTTTATCTTCAGTTTTAAAGCTGTTTTTAAAACTTTTACCAGCTGCACCTACAATAATAACTAGAACATGTTATAAACAGTAAGGGATATATAAGTGGAAAGGACAGTAGTTCCATCAAATATAAAATATCTGTTGTGCATCTATCACATTAAGTGTATTTCCCAAAGGTTAACCACCTTGAGATTTGTGAATAGTATTTGTTAATAATACAGTAAAACCTCGTTAAATCGTCACTCAAGGGATCAAACTTTTTGACGACTTAAGCGGAATGGGCATTTTTGAAAAAACAAAACAAAAAAAAAACCACTGAAATACAATATTTTTATGAATTGCTGTAGGATTCGGTGAGAAAAACAAGATTTTCCGAAATCAATACATGCAAATGAATGAGTGGAAAATAAAATAAAAAACAACACATTTTATACTTACCACATTTTATTTTCTTTTACTGGCATTAAAATAATCCAGTGTTGATTGATGAATGTGCTGATTACTGGTAAAAATTCGAAACACTTTGTAATGAAATGGAACTCCAACTTTTGTGCACATAGTTAATCGTATCTAAAACCGAAACTTCTAGCTTTTCGTTCCTATCCAAGGTTTTTATCATGTCCTTTACAAGCATTTTTTTGTACTTTCTTTTTAAGTCAAGAATTATCCCTTGATCTAAAGGCTGAAGAAGTGCAGTTACATTTGGAGGAACAAAAACAATTTCGATCGCTTTTAAATTTTCGGGGCTTACTCGCTATGAAATAAAATCACACTCAGTAGCGGTCAAGAAAAACGTCTACTCTTGATAAGAGTCGCAGCGAGAAGATTGTAATTTCCCAAGTGAATTTCCCACGTGAAAATTCCCCGTAAAGGCTAAGCTTTTTTAAAGTGAAGGGGCTGGGCTGAAAAGATAGCAGGCAAAATTGAGAATAAAGATGCTTTTCGCCATTTTTGAGGGTGACGAGTTATCCGGAGTAGAATTAAATTTGGTGACGAGTAAAAGAGGGTTATTTTACATTATTGTCTATGAGACCTTGTCGGGACCAAAGGAAAACGACGACTTATCCAGGTGACGACATAACGAGGTTTTAGTGTATTTTAATAATAAAGTTTGATATTCAGCCATCTACAGTTGAGGTTAGTTTTAGCTGAAAAGCCCAAAATTTACAGAAGTTATTCAAATCACAACTTTGAGGTCACGTCCCACTTCTAAGCTCCACCCCTAAAAACACTTGAACATATGTCCACTTTGTTGATACTTATTTGTAGTTACACCAGTGCCCTAAAAGCTGTTCAAAGTTTATGACTAAAGCTGTGAAAACAATGTCAGGATAAGGGTTTGAAGACAGTGAAAAAGTTAAAATTACTATTGGCCGCCATTTTGGAATGGATGGCTGAAATACAGAAGCAGCCGAGTCCTTAAGGGTATCTAGCACCCTCAAAAATTTAGCTCAAAATTTATGGCAGTTATCCACTTCACAACTTTGAGATCATGCCTCACTCCAAGGCCTGCCCCTTAAAAACTCATGAACAGATTTCAAAATTTTTGATGCTTATTTATAGTTCAACCAATGCCTTGAAATATCTGAAAAGTTTGTGGCAAAAACTCTAAACACAACATGACTATAAGGATTTCAAAATAGGAAAAAATCGTCAAAAAATGGAAATAATATATATATATATATATATATATATATTCTTCTTAATAAAATATGAAGAAGAATTTGAATGCCATGTATATTCGTGATCTATGAACCCTGATCGGTATTTATCACACGGTCCCGGGATCATTTGTTCAGGTAGGAAGAATTAAATGCAAGAGGATTATTTCGTTCTATTAAGTTTAAGTTTAGAAGGGCCCAGAATCATTAGATGGATGTGTAAGTTGGGAAAATGTAAATAAAGAAAAAAAGAAAAGGAAAACCTTTGTAATGATGTGAGAAGATTAAGACTATGATTGAAAAAGTAGCATCGTGAGATTTTATTTAGGCTTATTTTAAAAGAAAAAAAAGGAAAAAAAAAAAATCATTGTTATTTATTGTTAATCAGAAATAAAAAAAATTAAAAAAAACTTTAATTAGAATCAACTAAAGTACAATTCGAACGTTTTGAAATATGTAAATTTTAAAAGGAAAGTTTTAGTTTACCATTACAATAATAAAATTAGATTTTGAAAAAAAAGGAAATTACTTAATATTTCATTCATGCTTTAAGTTTCTGTAAACGGAATCTTGGACTGCCATTTCATCCTTATTAGAACTCATCAGCCAGATTTACCCACATTGACAGTCACCTCATGGACTTGAAAGGCTATTGGGATTGTTCCCTCTCCTGGGATGAGACCCCCACAAAATCAACAGGAACTATCCCAGTAGCATTTCACGCCTTCAGGTTGACTGTCAATTTGGGATAAATCTTAATAAGGACAAAACAGCTTTCCGAGGTATCTGTTTATGATAACTCAAGGCATGAATGGAAAATTGTGGTGTCTCATTTTTTTTTCATTTTTTTTACGCTTCAATTTATGCATGTTAAACTCCTCCAAATTAGATTATTATTATTTATTTATTTATTTTTTATTTAGGAAAATGAACACCCAAATATTTTTGAAATTTGTTTATCAGCAGAAGTCATTGAACCAAATCTGAATAATTACAGAGAAAAGTTAATGCATTTGAATAAACTGGAATTTGGTCTTGTTCAACTTGATATTAATCACATTGGTCCTTACAAACAAGTAAGTTTTTTCTTTATTAAAGCAAACACTTTACAATTATATATATAGATAGCTATGTAAAACATGCTGGCCTGTTATGAATGAACACAATCTTGTCAACTTTTTCATTGTTTTTGGATACGAGTATACCTATGGAAATATTTAGGGCAGGGATAATCTTCTAAGTCATTTTATCTTCATTTTTGGAACACAAATAATGAACATAATATCTCTCACCTTTGGGTACCTGGCTTCTGTTCTCATGCAGATTTCGTAGTAGTGTGCGATCCACATGGGCAGGTTTTCTTGGGGTTCTCCGATTTCTCCAGCACTACTTTCTCAGTCTTTCTATCCCTCTGTCCTTCTTTCTGTGAGATAGCACAATAGGCCAGCGGTTGCTGTGCTCGACTTTCCAGACACCCATGCTTATCGCACATAAACATGTAAACACAGTCCGGTTTTTTCCAACTGAAGTATTGAAGTTCACGACTTTTCTATTAATTTGCATCACTGAAGACCATGAAATACTTGAAACTTTCATTATTTTGACTTTAAGTAAATTCCCTTTTTGCAAATTTGATTCGGGGAGGGTGGGGGTGAATAAAGCGAATAAAAATAATGTGCAAAATTAAAGTTTGGAAATTTTAGTGATTTAATTGGAGAGTGTAAACATAGTTAATAAGAAAATTAATAGTCTTATTTTAATTTACTTTCAGTTTGTCTAATGTTTTAACTGATACTGTTATTGAAAATGCTTCTAAGATAAGATTGTAAGCAAATACTTGGTCATTTGTAATCTTTTTCTTGCTTGGATATTTTAACTGTGTTTGTTTTGTTTTTTATTTGATATTGTTAAGATTCCAATGGCATATTTGCTGGGAGCTTTATATGATAATTTTCAAGTTCTGTGGGATCCTATACTGAAGAACATAGAATCTCATGCAAGAGGAATGAACAAAGAAGAATTCTGGAAAATATTTATCACCCATCTGAAAGCTACTGTAACTAGAACAGGTACTTTTAAGAATTTGTAAATTTAAACTGTAGATTTAAACCATCATTTTTTAAATAATGCTAATATCATATCACTAGAAAAATGTCTGTAATAACAATATATATTTTACAGAGAAACTGTTGGAAGAAGAAGATAATATTGAAGAGAATCCTAAATATGTCTGCTGTGAAGATCATTGCACTTCCTCACTTACAGAATTATATTTAAAAGAATTCTCAAGTGATGAAGGTTTGTATAAATTTATTATAAATATTCATTACATTGTGTTTAATGATATATAATTATTAGCATAAAGTAAAACATTAATGTTGATCATTTCTTTATTTCGGTTTAGAAAGGCCTGACCACATAAATCATCGACGTTTGTTATGGAAGGCATTAGGAATGTTTCATGACATTGCAGAGCCTCACAATCGTGATATTAGTCCCTTATTTTTGAGATACATGGAGTAAGTTAATATTGAATGTTCCATTGCTTCATTAAAAATAATAGTTGTAATGATTTTATTAAATGTAAAATAGATCATTGTCTTTTAATTAATAAGGAATGGTTTGGATCAGGAACTTATCAGAAAAGTTGGATGAATCAAAAGCATATGGCAAAAAAAATGTTTCATTATTTTATCTAAGGGAGATGTTATGAGTTTCAGAAATTATCTGCTCCATAAATATCTTTTTATCACACATTTCTGGCCAATTAATGGTAAATGGCAAAAAAAGTGATACTGAATCAGTTCAATCCTTATTTGTTTGAGGTATTTAAGTTTTGTATCTTACACAGTATGACATATCACTAATCACAGATTTAATGCCTAGCATACAAAATATATTTATTCATAGCTATGTAAATGTCTTCGTCACTGATTTGTATATACAGTAAAACCTCTCAAATCCGGCCTGGTCCTAAGTAAAAAAAAATTTTTTAATAACTAAATTCATTTCTTTATTTTGTTTCCCTATGCGCGCATATTTATTATGAGTGAAAAAAGAAAGAAAAACTTTCTCACTATGGAACAGAAGCTTAATGCGTTAAGGAAATTGGATGCAGGGTAATCTGCAGAACAAATATCACTAGAGCTTGGTGACAGAGAAAGCACATTTGTATTGTTTTTAATAAACATTTGAGTGCGGAATTATGAAAATGAACCTGGCATTATGTCTTCACAAAAATTGAGCTATCGATTTATTTTAAGAACACTCTCGGTAATCCGGCTTTTTGTAATCTGGCCTACTGGGCACCACATTAGGCCGGATTTGAGAGGTTTTACTGTATTGTGATCCTGTTATTTGTCAAAATAATGGAGATGATGTTTAGTAGTTTTGACTAAGTTTACTTTTACTGATTTCAATTCATTAACAGTTAAGTGAATGCATTTCTTGAGGAGATATCTTGTCCTGTGGAATCATTATATACAAAAAGGGTGACTGGAGTAGCAATTCTTGTTTTTGTGCTTAGCATAGGAATATTATAGTTTGGTTGCTTTATATCATGCTAATCTATCATCAATTAATTAATTGATTATTCTAATGAAAGAAATTTTGTTTGCAGTAAGTTCTTTGAATAATATTGCATGAAGATATATTTCTCCATTTAAGTTAACTCAAAACTATTCTGTGGAAATAAAACCTGTGATCAGTATTTGTTTGTTTGTTTGTTTTAATAAAAGGGAAATAATGAAGAAGTTTAGATCCCAGATATCTTCAGTATCTAATACATTGTAATTGAAATTACCTAAATTACTCTTTATCTAATTTGATTAATTAGAGAAGAGTATTGTAGAACAATCTTGAAAGTCTGAGAATTTTGTAAACCTTATGTTTCCCTCAGTTAAACCCAGCAGATCAAATGAAGAACACGCATTTCTTATTTTCAGTCTAATTTGATTCATCTTGCTTTAGTTGAAATCCTAAAGCCAAATTCTAAACGACCTTTCTTTTTATGAAGGGATTCTCTTAAGTCTCATACCTTAAAATTATTTATTATGAATTTAAATGATAAAAAAAAAAATTTAATAGGCTAATCAACAACAGGATAATAATATTAAAGTTGTATAGGTCTGTTATAGGTTAAGGCTTTTTGGTTGTGTAAAATAACACAACAATTTATTTTCTTCTTTTGCTTTCGGGGGGTGTGACGGTGGCCTTCAAATAAGCTCTTGTCTTTCTGGGTCTTGTATCGGGAAAGGCGGATTGGGCTGATGAGTCCCTTGAATGACGAAACGGATGTCCCCAATTCCTTCCGATAATTGATTCAGAAAGACAATTTATTATGTCTTTCTGAGGTGCTGTTCTTATTCTTGTTTTTAGTTTTTTCATTGTATGTCTGTGTTATCAAATTTTACAGCAAAAGACTGTAGGAATTACTTTTTGATCAAAAATGATGGGATTAGAAATCTATATTATGACACTTGAACACCATTGATTATTGAAGGCTTATTTCCACAGTTGTTTCAGGAATTACAGAAATTTTCAGCAAATTAAAAAAAAAAAATCCATTTTTTTCCCCTTCAATTTTTAAATACAATTTTATTTTAAATGTATTTACTTGAATTCTCCCATTTTTAGCGACTCTACACAAAGTGGGCAGTGGGGGGAGGGAGGGGAAGCAGCTCTTAAGAAGGTTCTGTTGTTTGTCTGTCCATCTCTACAGCCCAAGTAGTACAGACACGAGTTTTACCTTATTAGAAAGTGTATGACTTGTAGGAGTGGAGACCAATGCAAGTTCTGGTTTGCAGTCCTTTCCTATCTCACAGGAAGTAGAAGTGGCTGAAAATGAAAAATGTCACCACCTCACATCCCAAGTTTCAAGTCAGACATTCATGACTGATACCTTATTATAACCTTTATTTCTTGAAGTGATAAAGAAAAATACGAGTTCCAGTATGCATTCTCACAGGGAGTGGGCAAAAATGAAACTTGTACAGAATTGCTATGGTTTCCTGTATAATATGAAACCAGTTTTTTCCTCGTTACTATTTATTTTTTATTCATCTTTCATATTTTTAAGTTTCTTCCATCAATGCCACCCTTCTGATTGTAATTTCTTTGCCCTTTTTTCGTTTGTTCCTCCATACATACACGCTGTGACACTCCTTCATCAAAGCACCATAAAGGAAGCTTCCAATTTGAAATAAAACTTTGTAAGAGCCGTTTGGATGAAGAGAACTGGAATTGATTCAAATTTCACAGTAAAAATACATGTTTTAGTTGAACAATAGCAGTATCATTGTTACATCGTCAGTAAGGTTTCAGCTGCCTTTGATTGCTATGTATGCTGATGTATGGTGAGGCTTGAAGTGAAATGAAGTACAGTAATCCCTCCATTTTCGCAAATTCATTTTAACACGGTTGAAATTGCACAAAATGTTTGAGAATATGGAACAGATTCCTATTTTTAAAGAGCTTTCCTTGGCTCCATTTACACGCTGTTATATTTATGTGCTGTTTTCATTGAATCAGTTACTCACATAAATGGAGGGATGTTGTCTCATGGCAGGTTAAACCAAGGTTGCTGCAACTGTTGCACCAAATGCCTGTGTTGTTGATGGATGCAGTTGACATCCACCTATATCCCAGATGTGTTTGACCTGCCTGGCAAAGGAAGGGTTTGAATTGGTTGGAGGCACTGCTGGGAAGCATGTGCAGTGGGTGAATATGTATTTTCCTGTTGGATAACTGCTGGTAGGAGTAGGATATGAAGGGCAAAGGGTTGCAGGATATCCTGCCCTTGTCACTGTACATTTAAAGTTGCTCGAATCACAATAATAGGGAATCTACTGTCGTAAGAAATGACTCCCAACAGCTTTACACCAGTTGTAATGGCTGTGTGCCTCCCGATAATGCTGCTAGTCATACATAGTTGCAATCATCATGCTTCAAGGGAAGTAGGCTAATCACTAAACACAATCTTCAAGAGTAGGCCATGTCTTTTGGGCAGGGCACCACACTAGAAAGAGTCTCCGGTGCTTTGTTGTTAAAGGCATGCTTCATAAGGAGCAATGGCAATAAAGCCTAGTGTCTGCATTTCTCCTGCATTTCTTTGGTACAGGTAGATACTGGTTGCCTAGATGGTAGAGACTGAAGCTGTCAGAATAGTTTGGACTTGCCTTGCAACAAATCGATTATCTCTAGTAGTGGTAGTCTTCAGCGGCCAATCACTTGGTGATGTCAATGTGTGCTCTCTTCCATCGATTCTAGCACCTTTCGAAGCATGACTATAACCCAGATGGTGAGCGATTCATCTGCATGACCAGCCAGCTTCTCTCTCAGTTCTGCAACTGCTCGTAGGGTTTTCCAGCATGTCGTCAAGGCATTACTGATAGTTAAACTGATGAGAATCCTCAGTCCCATGAAGCAGAATGTATCTTGTAAGATTCTGAAAGCTCTTATATAGATCACAAGATGGGCAATTCCATGAGGCAGGGGGGTAATGGTGGCATTTCTTGACAACTAAGCTTTAACCATTTCCATATTTAATGGGTTGATAGTTGCGTACGGTTTCATTCAAATTGGGCTCTTCCTTCATCTTGTTTCATTTTTTTTGTCACCTAGTGTGTATACCTGTTCGATCACAATTTCTTTCTCTTTCACTTCTTTTCCACACTCAAGGACTTACCTTGATGTCCAAAACATCAGTTTAATTCTTTTATTTTTTTATTTAGCAATTAAAACTTGCAGTAGTACAAACATTTTTATCTAACAAATTTTTAGTTTTATAATTCCCAAATTTGTTTTAGGTCCATAGTTTAACTTTTCTTTTTTTTTTTGCATTTATAGGAAAGAATATTACCATGCTTATTATGATTTATCTTCAACTCAGAATTTGCATAAAGGTGATTCCAGCAAATCAGATGAAATTTCTCAACTTTTATCTGACATTGAAGAATTGAATACAACTGAAAATGATGAAAATCAAGTTAAGGATAATGGGATGGATGAAAGTGAAAAGTTTGATGAACCAGAAAAACTAAAAGATGAAAGTGATTCTGAACCAGAAGATGATATAAATACTAAACAACAAAAAACTCCTGTCAAAGAAAACATTCAGCAGATGAGAAAGTTTCCAAAAAGGAATAGTGCAATGAGATCAAAGAATTTTCAGTTTAATAAGTACGTCATTTTTATTTTATTTTATTTTATTTTTACTTTATATATATATATATATATATATATATATATATATATATATATATATATATCTAATGTCCAAACTGGAAGCTCATCCTTCGAGTTTAGAAAAGCAAAGATATCAATCAATCATTTGCAATTTAAATTTAGAACGTATAGAATATAAGAATAAAAATTAACTTATATTACTAAACTATTATAGCCGGACAGTGATATGAAATTTGAAACCAATGTAAAGAACAAA
>JAFIDM010000004.1:9489310-9545912 GCA_023159025.1 Thereuonema tuberculata | reverse complement strand
TTTGTTCTTTACATTGGTTTCAAATTTCATATCACTGTCCGGCTATATATATATATACAATTAATAACATACTTTTTTCCTCTCTTTTCTGACAATTTACTAATATTTCCCATTATATAATATATCTGTTCAATTAAATCATTTTTCCGAGAGTGTAAAGAAACTTTCCTGCTCTATTAGTATATTTAAATAATAATTTGAAGTTTCTAGTTTAGACAATTAAAATATTTGAATTAAATGTATTTTTTTATTATTATTTTCAGAACTCTCTGCTGTCATTTAGAAGTATTTGCTAAGTTCCAGAATCCTCGTGCTATATACCGAGAACCTGAATTGAAATCGTTATATTTAAATCTTTTGACACATTTTAACAGCCAAGTTCAGAAGTTAGCCCTAGACTGCATTTTGAATTACGGAGATAAATCTGTTACCCCGTATCGAGAAAATCTGCATCGTTTACTGAATGACAAGTCCTTTAAAAGTGAAATTACTCTATTTAATATTGATGTCGAACAGAATATAGTAAAAGAAGAACATCGCAAAAGCTTAATTCCTCTACTAATTAGGTTAGTAAAATTTACTTTTTGAGCCGCATGTCTTGGCTCTTAGACTCGCTCAGAAATATTTTGAATTAAGTATAGATTTTTAAAATTATCTCATACATGTATATTTATATGCTCGTATTTATCCTTTCTTCCTCTATAATAAACAAATCAGTAAAACTATCTTTGTTGAGACTCAGTAGATATTTTGAAATCATTGAATTTTGCTTTGAAATTAAAATTAAGAGAAAAAAAATTAAAAACTTTCAAAGTTGGCTTACAAAAATTTAAAGAAGCTTTCAAACAAACAGTATTTATTTAATAATAATAACAAATGACAATTAAAATGTTTTTAAGAGGTATAATAGTGGATACCATAAAATGTGTTATATTATTGTTGTTTTACAATTTTAATTATAGAAATCTCATAAAGATTTTTTTTTTTTTTAAAGAAACGACAATGCTTAAATTATTTTCCTACTACTAGTATGGAAGGGTTTTTAAGTTCAATAAAAACTTTTCTTTTTCCTTCAATGTTTATAAAATAATAAAAAAAAAAAAAACTCCTTTATTTTCTAGTAATGCTTTTATTTATTCCCAAACTGAAAATCAGTTGTTCTGATTAGCTGCAGAGTTAGGAGAGTTTTTATTATCATCAATACTGATATTGAATTTAAAATGTTTTGAGTTATCCCACATTAGAAGAGATAGTGTCTCAAAACCCCTTGGAATGCCTATTATATATGAAAGTCAGTGGCAAACGTAGGATAAGGGCATTACAAAACTTCCTAGTTTACTGAAAAGTGACTCAGTAAAGTGAGTAAGTGGCAAGTAAATTAACAATGATACGCAGTGTGTTGCTGCAATTTTATTGCATCTAATAATAAATAATATTATTTCTCGTTATTTCCTCTTTCAAAATTGATTGTGAAAAGTTATTCCACTGCTTTTAACTGAGATTTGCAGGCATTTCCTGATGCCTCACAGTATAGCATCATTGTACAATAACTTTTGAAAATAATATAGAATCCACATTGAAATGACAAATTTAAGTTTGGCAGTTATTTTGTTTAGTTGTGCATTGATTATTCAGTTTATTCTCATATCCATGAAATATGATCACAATATGGTCGCAATATATTGATCACAATGTGATCACAATCATATCCATGAGATCACAAAAGGAATGAGGAGATACTCCAAGAGCTCAATCTACAACCAATAGAGGAAAAGATTTCCACTTATAGAAATAGATGGTTACAACATGTCTCCAGAATGACACCAAATAGAATACCCTATGAAATATTTCACTACAAACCTCAGGGAAAAAGACGACCTGGACGCCCACAAAAACGCTTTCTGGACCCTGTGTAGCTGGAACCAAAACGGGTCAACAATGGCCTAATTTCATGTTTGGAATATGATGATGATGATGATCCATGAAATATTTGGCTTGAATATTTGTCTTTAGGCGTATTAAAGAAACTAGTGCAGATGATGTAAATTGAAGTAAAAATAATATAATGTATGATATTAAAGACTGATGAATTTACAAATTATAAATGATAAAAATTTAATAATATCTAGTAAATGTTAAATGTAATATATCAACTTTACTCTAGTCATTTTCCCAAAATTGATCTATGGGTTGATTACAAGATTCCTTTGAGACATCCTTTAAGGATAAAAATGCAATAATTAAAAAAAAAAAAAATGTAAAAATTCTGTGCAAGAACTACGCAATCAGTGTTGTTTTGCTTTTTCCTTGTAAACTTTCAAATAATGGTTGGATAGGGTTATTATATTCTTTCCTTCAAACCAACTTGTGTTTGCAAAATAAGGTCAGTAGCCTTGCCACATTTAAACATTTAATGTTACAAATATATAAAAATGTGTAAAGCATATTAATGCATATAGAAGTTTTGTGAGGTGTCACACATTTGTATTAGTTCACTTAATGATATATTTCAGCATAAAACAGTAACAGATTTTCTCAATATTAGTAAAAGAAAATAACAACCAAGCTAAAACTTGCTAATTTTTGGGTGGGTGTGTTGCAGCCTTTGATTCTTGACATTTCGATGGAACCTACTGGGTAACCCAAAAGAATCGCAGAGGACAAATAAATAAGAAGCTGTAAGCTGTTCTCAGTATAACAATTAAAGATAAACTTGATGAACCTATTAAATGATGATGAAAACATGATACGATTGCAGAGATTTCATAACTTACTAAAACAGTGATTACACTATATACTGCAGGGCTGTGGAGTTAAAGGAAATTTTTTCAGTTCTAAGTCTTATTGCAGTAATTTATTAAGTATAATTCTAACTCTGACAAAAACTACAGACTCAATATTTCCATCCCCTGAATCTGATTCTATGACCCTGCAGTTGGATTGTTTTTTTTTTTTAACTCTGGTCCCAGTAATTTAGAAAGAATGTTTCTGACTCTACCAAAAAAAAACCTACTGATTCCAACTCTGACTTCATAGCCAGGCTATGTTACCATACTTCAGCATCTTTCTATAGTTTTGAAATTACACATTTCAGAGATAAACTTCAATGATTACAGGAAATGAAACACTTTGACTATAGAAAAGAAAGTCTATTATTAATGGCAAGCAAGTACTTCTAGGTGGCATACTTGCCATTATAGTTAAACTTTCCTACGTGGATCCAAGTGTTTTGTTTTGTGCTATTCCATTCACTGATGAGGGGGTAAATGTAGCAATTTGAAACTTTATTATTTAACCCTCCAATAAAGTACTTTTTATCCTTTAGTATTTTCATTCATTTATTAACAAGATGTAACCATATTATGAAACTTCAATTAACCTTTTACTCTGTCTTTACAGAATTCTTTTTGCCAAAATGTTATCAAGAACAGGGAAGAAAACTAGTGGAAGAAAAAATGCTATGACTCGTCAAAAAATCGTACTTCTTTTTTTGGCTGGTTCCAAGAATGAAGAACTTGGCGAATTTTTTAATCTTGCATTTAATTTATTTGAAAAATATATTCAAGGTACTTGCCATTGGCTAAAACTATTTATCAAATGAGACATTGAGTTCCAAAACCAGCCTTACCTATTATAAGCAATTTTTGGAAAATCACAGAAAATTTACTGATGCTGCCATAAACAATATACAAAAATGTTTTTTCAAATGTTTTTTACAGGGATAAGGTTGTTTTTGTAATCAAGTAAAGTCGCAACATGATTCAGGGCTGCCACTTGAACGGATATCCACTATTAGCTCATTTCTTAATTTTTAGGATAAGGCTAGTTTTCGAACCGAACATCTCATAAGGAAGAAAAAGAATTATTTAAAAAATATTTATACTATATCAATTTACTGAATCCTTTAATGATCTAATTGTTTTCTATTTTTCTTTTCATTTTTTGGGATTGCCCCCCACAGCTCTATGACTAGCTGCAAATATTCTCTGCCAACTACCTTAATGCTCACTAACACTTTAATTTATTTATTTTTATTTTTTTAATATTTTACCCATTTTTTTTTTTAAAGTTGTAGACAAAATCTAAATCTTTGTTATAAACTCTAAGAAATGCTACAGATATTATTATATTCTGTAGATATTTTGAACAAATTATCCAGCCTTTAAATGTTCACCTTATAAAGCCTTTATGTGATGTTATTTTTGATGCGAACTGTGGTAATATTTTTTGACTACAGTTCATTGTCACATTGGCAATACATGAAGATGTTGAATGTGAATGAACAAGGAAAATGCCATTAATGGATAATGTTGCAGCAGGCTTTGAACAATATCACTAACAATCCAGACTGCTTCATTGAGCTTACTGTTGATTTTCAGAAAATGCTTAAGGCTGAAACTGGTGTAGCTACGATACAGAGAAATACAAGAATACCTGCTCATCCAAAAATATTTGAATAAACACAATAAGGATATGAAGCTATATTTTATTACAAAAACCCTTTTTTTTTTTACTCTACAGTAAAGTTGTTATATTAATACCGATATTTATGTAAATTTCATATTTAATATACATTTATTTATTTATCTATTATTTATCTTTTATCCTTCACAATTTTCTTTAATGTTTTTCATTCACTGAAACTCCTCAGCTTTTCTTCTTTTAAGAAAAAAAAAATCTGACTTCAGGAACTTGGCAATATGAGATTAATATATACCTTTTGCAGAATGGATTCATTCTCTCTAATGACTTCACTGTAAATGCTAATGAAACATACACATCCAAAGAGAATAGTTAGTCTGTCTAAATGCTGAGATGCAAGGAATATTTAATGTCTTCATTTATTTTCATCTTTATTGTAATCCATATGTAGTTTTTTAAATATTTTCTTATACTCTTTTAGATGATATTTTGACTACAGTTAGATATACCAAAATGAATACAGATTCCACTTCTGTCATTCCATTGAAGAAAATACAGAGGTAATGTTCCTTTCTCTTTCTTTTTTAATAATCTTATAACAAACTACATTTGGTAAATTTGAATCTTCTTGAATTAATAAAAAAATCCAAGTAATACAGTGTAGATGCACTGTGGTTCACATTGAAATTGAAGCAACATGAATAAGTATATTCGTCCCATTGGTTCCAAAGTGCGGTAACTCACTTTTTGTCATTTTTCCATTTTCACTTTCAATGAGTGCCAAAGTGTGGTATCTGTCAGTTCCATAGTAAAGTAACTCAAAAAACATTGCGAATATATCCATCTTTTTCAATTTTGTAGTCTATTTCATTGATTTCACAGCATGTTTCAAATCTTTACTGGTGATTTTCTCAGAACTTCAAAAAATGAGTTGCCACACTTTGGAACCAATGGGATGTATTGAATATGAGATTTTTTTTAATTTAAGAATCCTTTTTATTATTTCATTGTTCTTGAAGATCAATCCTCCTATGAAAATAAATTGTGAAGTAGGACAATATTCATTTTATTCATATTTTTAGAGGAAAAAAAAGATTTACGTTGTTTAATTATTTTGAAAATTGACTTTAAAAATAGCTTAAAACAGTTCACAAATATGCTTAACATGTTTTCTAAACTGCAATTATTAAAAAAGTAAGTAAAGGAAATTAATTATTATTAGCTTTTCCAGCTTTTATAATGTCCATCAAAATGGCATATTCATTTCAGGGACCAAAATACAAAACTAAATACTGATTGCCAACATTATTTCAGATATAGAGTTCTTAGCGAGTTATTCATCACCTCCCCTTTTTAAGATTATGATTTAATTGAGATGTCCATTAATAATAAAATCTAAAAGCAAAAATTAATGTCTTTTACGTGATTTAATTGATTTGAATTAACTTACTTCATATCATATCTTATACTCCTATTAAATTAGATTAAAAAAAACTCCATCTTTGGATAACTCCATCTATTCCATTTAATCGTTACTAATTTATGTGATGATGTGGTGATCTCTCCTCCTTTTTTTTTCCTCTCCTTTATTTAATTTAGAAAGTGATAAAACTCATGAATATATAATTGTTATCTTCCAGTGCTTTGATTTTGATGGGTGTCATATTCAAAAGACTTGGCAGTCTGATAGACGACTATCTTCCAGTGTTACTGAAAAACTTGCTGTGCATTATTGCAATGTGTGCAGCACTGCTGGAGAAACGTGAAGAATTTTCAAGTGCATATATTCTTCCTCTGAGAAGGTTACGTTCATTAGCTTTAGGAACATTAAGTCAGGTGATGTTCATTTCCTTAATTTAAAATATTTCTTTCTGCTTTTGTTTTGTTTTTTTCTCTCTCTCTCTCTCTCTCTTTTACCCTATTTTATTTCAAGCTACTCAAAGACTGAAGTGACATAAATATTTAATATGCATTCTGTTTTAATAAAATTGAAAATCTTAATCACCTTAATCTTTAGTCTTTCTTCTATAAAATCCACTTTAAATTAGCTTCACAATTAATTGATCTTTTTTAATAAAAAAAGAAGAAGAAAAGTAACCTTGATTAAAATATACTGACATTTTAAACCCCAAAACTGGCATACTGGTGCTTTTCATTAATTTCATAATAGTATATTAATGTTTATATAGTTCCTAAATCTATATTCTTCATTTAATCATGAGATACACAAATAAATGAAGGAGTATTTTATGAAGTCTAATGTACTTTATATTAAATATTATGAATTATTAAGAAGAATATTGAATGATATTTCATTTTCTTAAACAGAAAACTTCTTCAGGTTGAATAACTGAGGACAAGAAATCTCTTTCTTCTTCCTCAACTGAATTCGTTATGACACATTTAAAAAAAAAAATGTTTACAATACAACACTTAGAACAATACATAAAACATTCATGTTTACAATACAGAATTTACATAAATCTCAATTCTTATACTGACGATTTTGTATTGTAATCATCTTTTAGATTCTTTATTGTAAACATGGACGTTTTATGTATTGTTTGCACATGTTGAAGTGAATTAGAAAATGAATTTAATTGTCAGTAACCAAGTTAAATATTCATTTACAAATTGCAATAATTGAATAAGAATTGCGATTTATATAGATTCTGTATTGTAAACACGGACGGTTTATGTATTGTTTGTACTGGTGTACTGTAAACATTTTTTGAAATGTATGATACCGAATTCAGTTAATGATGAAGAAAGAGATTTCTTGTCCTCAGTTATTCAACCTGAAGAAGTTTTCTCTTAAAGAAAATGAAATATCATTGTTGTGATTAAATGAAGTATGATATAATATTTAATATTAATTGATAAAATTTCTTTTCTTTTAGTTTTTCAAGAAATTTTCAAGCTATCCTTTCAATAGTGTAGAAATTGATGCTGTCTTTGAAGCTGCTGTCTGGCCACAGGTTCCGATTCTTACTTTCTTTGTCTTTAATTTCATCATAATATATTAGTAACTTGTTTGTTTTCAAGTTTTTTACTTCCGGTTATTTACTTATAATAATGTCTTTATTTCTTAATAATTGCTATTTTTAATTAGTTGCCAAGACTTCATTTTGAAAGTGTTTATGGTCCATCAGAACTTCTAAAGCTGCTGAGCTGTTGGTCTTCTCATCCAAGGTAACTCAGTTTGTTTGTTTGTTGTCTTTGTGTTTGTTTTTTGTTTTTTGGGGGGGGGGGGATGAACAAATAATTTTAAACTGTGTTGTAAAAGATTTCAAATGAAAAATTTGTTAAGAAGCAGTTAATATGATTTTTTTCTTCTTCTTAATCTTGGCTTATTTCTTTCTTTTTTTTTTCTTTCATTTCAAGACTGCTTAAACATTGTTTTCAAAGTATTATTGCTGCTGTAAACTTATGTTTATGATAATGTAGATTTGAATGAAATTATGAAACTAAGTCTTTATAATGTTGTCAAGTTTATTTTGTTTGCTTCCTATATAACTTACTGCTGATAATAAATTTGCTTTTCTACTTTACTGAAATATATTTTTCTGGATTGTATGAATGATGCATACTTTTTTTTTTTACAATATTAAAATTGAGTTTATGAATTTAGATGCTATTGGGTATGATAATAAATGTTGAATTAATTCTGATCACTAGGTAATTGTGTACCAAACATAATTATAAAAGCAGATTTATGTTGTTGTATTGAAAGTAACACAACAATATAAATTTACTGCATACAAGACTCTGGGGTATTTCTCACATCGTTGAAAGGAAGATAGATGAGGCCTTTCATGTCCTACTGTTCAGGAATCTATCTCTTATAAATTCTTACGCACTTATAAGCACATCTTGTTGTTATAGGTTAATTCAAAATTATAGGTTTTTGGAATATTGATGAAAACAATACCTCTTCTTGGGAAAGTTCATAGGTTCTGATAAGAATATTTATTTGTCAAATGCCAAAGCTTTTCATTCAATCTTACTGAAGCATGGCAGTCAAAAGCTTAGCACGAGCCTATAGAAGTACCTGCTATTGGACAGATCCTTATTTGAAAGATTTTCCCATTCCGGGGTGAGGTTTGCTCGATATTTCGGTCCGGTGCTTTGAGCCTTTTTCGGGAGATGTATATTAATTAAATTAAGGTTGATGCAAATCTAACAACTTCCGTTATTAGTTTCTTGGATAGGTTGGCCGGAAAGAAGACAACGAAAACAGCACATCCGAGAAACTAACAACGGAAGTTGTTAGATTTGCGCCAACCGTAAATGTAATTAATATACATCTCCTTGAAGAGGGTCCAAGGTACCATACCGAAATATCGAGCCAAATCTCACCCGAAGTGGGAAAATCCCTCAAATAAGGATGTATCCAGTATCATGTCCCCCTCCTCCTTCAGAACCAAACTAAGTCACCTGCTTTACGTTGTCACAAAAAAAAAAAATAAGTAGTAATTAACTAATTATTAATTGTTGAATGTTAACTTGGTTAACTATTTGGGAATTTTATTTAAAATAACTCCGTTAATCAAGGTAACGATGAATGAAAATATCTCTGCTACCATTCATGTAACCTACAAATAATATATAGATACAAATATATTCAATAAAATAAAAATAGACTTTTTTAGTTCCGAAGTTAAACAAACCAACCAAATACGGATGTCCAAAATGGCGTCGCCGGGCCCAATAGAGTAAACGCTGAAACACCCGATCAGCTGTTCTGTCCGGAAATAGATTACTCCCCCTTATTAATACTCTCTTTAGCTTAAAATAAGTTTATCTTAACTAAACAATTTACTTAGATTAACTTATTAACCTTTTTAGTAATTTTAGTTATTTAGATGAATATTTAGATGACAATATCTAAGTGATCAACAACAGTTACTTGTATAAATGAATTAACTATGACACAAAATGATGAACACAAATTAATATTATTTATTTATCCACACATTGTAATGATTAATATTTTTAATCCCCTGTAATCTCTATTAATCCCTTTTAATGCTCTCTTCCCAGGTGCACCTTCTAATAAAATAAAACTACCCTCAAGTTAGCAAGAGAAACAAATGATTGTAGTTACACTTACAACTTCATCAGAGAAATACAGGAATAAAAGAATACATAAGTTTACATTCTTTTATGAAAAGTAAAACTAAGATATGAAGTTCTTAAAGCATATTAAAATGTGATTACATATGTTTGAAATGTTAAGACATCCAGCTTAAAAGTTCTCAATTTAACCATTAAATCAACATAATGACCCAGGAAGGTTCTTTTCAACAGTCTTTTCCTCCCAACAAAGTGTTCGTGAAGAAATTAAATGTTGATTTTTAACACTAAATGGCTTTAACTTAAAAATAACATCGACCAGACGGATGGCACCACATTTACTAAAAGGAACAAGTTATTTTCACCAAGACACACTTTAACAACTAATTAAGAACGAGAGTGAATTAAACATGTTGGTTTGTCACTTACGAAAATCCTTCCCGTCTTTGCGTCTCGCTGCACACTGTAGACTCTGTAACACAAATTTTAGAAGCACTTATTAACACAATATCCTCCCACGACACTGATGATTATTTTTAAACACTTTTGTCGAATTGTACCTCCCATCGTTCGTAACAGTTCACGGTTGGCGAAGCGATCGGCTGGGATACCTTCCCGTCGATATCCGCTTATGGTTGCCTCGACGTTGTCTGCCCGAAAGTTCCTTCGGATTACACGGTGTTGCAGTCGCCCGGGTTTTCGTCTACCCTTCCTTGACTAGCCTGCCGTGTTTTGACTTCGTCCTTCTTTTTCCGTGGAGAACTTGAAACTGGCCCGAACACCTTCCTTCGATGTCGGCGTTTTACTCGAAGTACATTTAGTCTGAACGGTAATTTGGAGAGTAGGTTTTACGACTTTAGTGCTTCCTTCTCGTCGGCTTCTAACCTAACGTCTGCCGGTTGTCGGGGTTTAAGAATACACATCGAAAACATCAAATCTATCGGCGGGTTTTTTTCCAACAGCTTTCTCCATTCTCCAGTATTATTTTTGATTTAATACAAAGTCCAAATCAAAAACAAACGAAGTCGAGATCAGTTTAGGAATTACATCTCAACGACTTGTTGACTGGACTGCTCCGACTTCAACTCTCAACTGTCTTCCCAATCCTACTCCGAACTACTGAATCCGAAAAGCACATACACTCATCTGCCTGCTCTTCGCGTCAAAACAAACTAACCAATAATATTTCACCTAACCAATCACATGACTAGCCATCTCTCCGTGTTGTGAGTCCCAGGCTGTTTCCTGTTTCACATGGGAAACCGATACTAAGTTTCAGGATTGCTTAATTCTGTAGCACTAATCACAATTTTCACACGGGTTTTCTTTCCATAAAATATATTAATTCCAAAAACCAACAAGTCACACAGAGAAAAATCATCATTTTTACAATGAATTAAAAAAGGAGAATTTCCTAAATTCTCTCACATCTAATAAACACCATTTTAAACATTTTTAAAGCCACTAAATAAACATAAAAATGGGAATAAATATAGCAAAATATTAAATCAACATCCCCTGATATTTATATAATAGAATAAATCGTTAGGATAAATTAATTGTCACACAGCGTCAAAACGCTACACAACATGCCTCACGGCTGAGAAATAAAAATAAATAAAAAATTAAAAGTGTCACGGTTCTGAAGGAGAAAAAAAAATACAGGGGTAAAAAAAAATCGTGACAACGTATAAATGAGTATAGTAACTTTATTAATTTTTTCAAATGGCCAAGAGAGAAAGAGCACAGTGATAGTGTGTCACATGACAGTTGCTATAGTTTGCAGATTAAAAATATTAAGTAAGAATCTTTGAATGTAGAGCTCATCTCTGCTTGTTTCAAGTGGCTCAAACCTTGAGGCTACAGACCTTTTTTTCCCCGAGTTCTTGGGACAATTCAGCTATGTATCATTAAAGTAATATAAATAATTTTTTCAGAATCTTCCCTTTAATTCATCAACTTCTTCACCATTAATAGCAAATAATTTATTTGTTTCTCATTTTCAAATTCAACAGAAGTAGAAGCATTCATTTATTTATTTTTGCTATTAATAAAACTTCAGAATGTTTAACTGTCCTTCTTTCTTTTCATTAGGTATTTCAGTCTTTTAGCCAAGTATCAAGATAATGAACGAGATATGAATCCAGTATCAAGAATAATTGCTCTGTTTGTTGCCAAAGGAACTAAAATGTCTGTTACCAAAACAGTATTGGATTTGATGGAAAATCTTGTCACTCTTGCCGATTATGATCCAAACAATGCAGAAGATGATGAAATGGATGGCTTCATCGCTGAGGCAAAAGGTCCAGTCATTGAAGCAAATAATATCCTTCCTGTTGTGAAAGATGATGCAGGTAAAGCTACTGATGTTGCCATTCAATTTATTTAATAAAAGCATAACATAAAATTGTAATGGGATATTTTAGTTATCTACAGAAATCATTTTTCTCATCATAATAATTGAAATCTCTCCATACTTGGTATTGATTTTGTGTGATTTGCTTCAGCTTTTCAATAATAATTGTATATTTTAAATTTAAAACTTTATTTTTTTTTCCTTTCTATTAGGGGATTCCAATTATGGAACACATCTTCTCTTACCTCATTTAAAGACAATTCTGGATCATCTGAAGAAGCTGCTGGAAGCAAAAACTAAACATTCTAATACAGCTCTTATTTCCCAAATTTTAATTATTTTAACAAGGTATTGATTTGAAACTTATAAATTCATAATGGGGCAGAAGTTTAATTATTTGAAATTTAAGTATTTTTGGAGTTTTCAAAACAATTAAAAATTTTATGAAAAAAAATGCATATTGTTACATATCCTTAATAAATAAATTTTGTAATCAAGAAGAAAAACTAGTCACTTTTTTGTAAAGCATATTTATATAGTTATTATTATTGTTGTTGTTGTTGTGGTTGCTGTAATTCTATCAAAAGTTATCTTTTCTTTTACTTATTCTTTATTTTCATTTATTTCTAGAATTAGTGAACATGTAAATGACAGTGGAGAAAGTGCAGACCTCATAATGTTATTGCTCCCTTTAATAAAAAGACAAAGGGACTCTTCTGAGGTTTGTAAACTCTCATTCATTCATTTATTTATTTATTTACTTACACTCTTTGACAAAAAGATTGACGCACCCTGAAAAAAAAAATCTGATAGTAATGAAATTTCACATGCAAAAACCTTTCAACTGAATATGCAAATGATCAAAAATTCATACCCAAATGAATAGCTATAGAGCATTGGAACTGAACTTCATGATGGTGTATATAAAGAGCGAATCTTGCTTTCAGGAACAAAACTTCCAGTGGATTGTGATTGTGTTTTGCTATCTTGACTGTAACAAGGCCTCGCCAGCAGATTCGCGGCCATTACAACCATATGACAGAGTTTGAAAGAGGACGTGCCATCAGACTACTTGAGGCTGGATCGACAAACTGACGTATCGCTTGGCATTTGGGTCTGGAGCAATGCTGGAGGGTCCTGAACGGCAGATTTCAGAGACAAGGTGCAGTGGACTCCCTAGGGCGATGACAGAACGGGACGATAGAGCGATTGTCGGAGCAGGTGTAACACTATAAACCATCCAACGTGTGACCAATACTTAAGTGACCATCAAAATCATTAGTGGAAGACTGTGGGAGCAGAATCTGCACTCATGTCACCTATTACACTACCTACCACTGACCAGTATGCACTGTCAAGAGTAAATGCAGTAGTGCAGGCATGATCAACGTGGAATTGTGCTGATTGGGGATGAATTGTGTTCAGTGGTGAGTCCCATCTTGAACTGAGCCCCGACAATCCAACATGACTGAGACAGCCCAGACATTGTCAGGATCTCACTCTTACTGTTACTCGCCAAACGATCTGACAACAGGGAGTTTTGGTCTGGGTGCCATTTCGTTTGATAGCCAGACCCTTTAGGGGACGTCCATTAATTACGTGAGGTGTTTTTTAAAAACTTTGGACCCCCCCCCCTCCCCCTTGGTGAGATTTCAAAAATTTTAACAACCAAAAAAAAAACGGAAATCTCTGAATGAAAAAGTTTACGTGAGATTTTCGTTGAATCCCCCCTCCCCCTTGGTGAGATTTGGTGAGATTTTGCCGGACCCCCCCTCCCCCTTTTGACCTCACGTAATTAATGGATGTCCCCTTAGTAGTCCTCCATGGCACCCTTACAGCAGGACCTATTGTTCCTTTCCAGGAGCGGAACCCAATGCTTACTTTTCAGCAAGATAACACTCGGCCACACACGGTGCACCTCTCCATTGTCTTTGTGGTTGCGACACACTTCCTTGACCGGCACATTTGGGATGTGAAGAGGCGTCACTTATGACCATCCCATAATGTCGACGAATTAGCCTGCCAATTGGAGGCCCTTTGGCAAGACTTCCCACATAACACCATCCTCCAACTGTATCAATCAATGCTATATCGGGTAACAGCTTATCTCCAGGCCAGAGGTGGCCATACTGACTCCGTACTGACCTGCTCACTTATGTAGATCTTTCTGTCCAATAAATCATCCAATTGTTCTGAAATTCTAATCATTTTCTGTACATGTGCATTAAACTTACCAAATTTTGTCTCAATTGGATAATTCCTTCTTGGTGCTTTGATTTTTTTTCAAAGAGTTTATTTATTTATTTATTTATTTATTTATTTATTTATTTATTTATTTATTAATCAATTAATTAATAATTATTTCATCATTTTTTGTAGGAGTTTCAGCTGCATATATTAAGATCAGTAACAAATCTCCTGAAATTCACTCAACATCCAGAATCATTTATTAGGTAGTTATTTTTTATTTCATTGTTATTATCAAATTCTTGTTATAAGTGTTAAGCAATGTGCTGATTGATGTATTGTGCTTCTGAATAGACCTTTATAGAGTAATTTCCACAAATGGAATAAAAACAGTTTGACTAACTTAAATATTTTTATTATTATTATTTTTAGTTGTATTGCAGGACTTTTCAGTCAGTTATCACATCGGAAGTCACGTATTTTGCTGTGTGAAATGATGATGAAGATTGCAGACCAAAATCCCAACTATTTACAAACTGCAGAAATTATTGAAAAGGTAAAGATTGTTTTTATTTCCTCTCTCTTAAAGTAGTTAAGATGTTCCAAAGGATAACTGTTTCTTGTTAATAAATCTGTATATATATATCACAATTATTCAATTATAAGCAATCCGCATTTTACATTCCTCAATATGAAGGAAAAGAAAGAAAAAATACTTTAAATTTCTTAGACTATAGTCCATGTAGGATATCATCCATTTTTTGGAGGAGGAAAATAAATTAAGTGGTGAGTTCAAGCTATTTTTTTTTTTTTTTTTTTT
Organism: Thereuonema tuberculata; assembly: GCA_023159025.1. Classification (NCBI taxonomy): domain Eukaryota; kingdom Metazoa; phylum Arthropoda; class Chilopoda; order Scutigeromorpha; family Scutigeridae; genus Thereuonema; species Thereuonema tuberculata. The sequence goes on along the minus strand of JAFIDM010000004.1, from coordinate 9,531,051 downwards.
CAAGGCTGGAAAAAAAATTAAGTAATTTGTGTCATGCAGCTTGAAGACAGACAAACAACTGTACTTCAATTTTATATTATTTACATTATTTATTTTGTCCAGTCTTTCTTTTTTCTTCTGTTATACATTTAAAGTAGATTAATTATTTTAGGTTATCTTTTTTTTGTTGGAAACTTTCAGTCATCTGGGCTTTTCATTTCCTCCATTTATTGTTCCAAGAAATTTAAGAATGGTTAACTCAAATTTTGTAAGGATGTTTCTGCCAATACAAATGTTGGCAGTTCTGGTTCAAGGTTTACAAATGGCCTCTTTGTCATTTGTAGTTACTAACCATGTGCTGCTGTCACTGGTTTCTGATCGAACGATCCAAATTTGTTTTCTCATTGGACTTTGACAAATCCATATGTTGACGTTTTCAATAGTTTCCTTGAACTCTTATAAGGGCATGATAATTGTACTGCTTCTTCCATCTTTGAGGAAATCACTAAGATACAAATACATCAGTTGTCCTATTACTTACTATTAATCTAATATATATAATTTTCCAAGTAAAAAGATTGTTTTATTATAAAAATCATGGCAAGAATTACAAGCTTATTCTTTATTGTTTTAATAAAATTTATATAAATTTCATTTTTTGTAATTGTTTCTCCTTGCAGCTAAATGCCTGGAGTACCCGATGGATCGAAGAGCCTGATTATGGTACAAGAGTGCAGGCTTTCTTTACTGCTTCTAAGATGTTTGAGAACAAAGACAAAATTGATGTCAATGACCTTCTCCCTATCATTTGTAATTCTTGTTTTTACATAAGAACAGTAAGTTTCTTGTTTTTAAAATATTTATACTCCCACCCCCCTTTATATTAAAGTTTTGAATATCTTTTCTGAAAATTTTAATAATAGACAGTATACACCTTTTTAACTATTAATAATTTATTTAGTAAGAGAAAAAAAGGATCTTTGTAATTCAATTTTATATTTGAATTAACTGTAATATTTACTATTAGAATTAACTGATTTTTATTTTTTTTAATGTAAATACAAATTTCTATTCTTTTTTCAATCCCATAATAAAAATATGAAAAGTTAATTTTGAAACTAGAAGGAAAAGATATTTATAAATATCAAGCATGGTAATATTAAAATTAGAAAACATATCTAAAAGTTGTCAGTGTTTTAAGGCAAATTTTTTACTCGAAGTAAAAAATAAAGTAGACTTGTTAAAATATAAGCTGCATTAAGCATAAAGACACAAACCACAGTTTGGATAATTTACTTCTTTTCATTAATCAAGGGAAAAAAAAAACAGAAAAATCATTGTTATTTGGTAAAATGAATTTGAAATCCGTGAAATTTGGATATAAGATGTGAAAAGCAATATAGAGTTAGGTATTTTGAAAACAAATAGTGAGTGGCACTGTCATCCATTGCACATCCACATGTGCTGCAGCAAAAAAAAGGGGCTGTTTGGGAGGTATTCATTAATTCGTGTTCGGATTGGGAAGAAAGAAATTTTGAGATAGCTGATGTGTTAGCTTCGAGACATCATTTCACAGATAACTTAGAGGAGAGCTAACAAAAGACTAGAGGCAGGGCAAAGTCAGCTGTCAGTAGCAAGATGGCTAAATGTGAGTCCTTCTGTAGTCCACAGATTGTGGAACTAATTTCAAAATACACAATTAGCTCCTGAACGTATAGTGAAGGGAAGCCTATGGCTACAACTTCTGTGGATTTTATTATCTTCGATTATGTATCCAGAGGAACAGCACTGCTACCCTGACACAGCTTTGATCTGCCCTCACTGCAGCTACAGGAATGCTAGTTTCTGCTTTTACTGTGCATAGAAGGCTTCACAAAGGAGGTCTTTATGCTAGGTGACCAGCAGTCTTCATGTCCTTTACCCATCCAGTCAGAGTAGAGAACGTCTGAAATGAACAAAACCTCATGGCATTTGGACTCAAAACCAATGAAGATAGATCAGTACTATTCACAGATGAGTCCAGATATGCTTTGCAGAGCAATTCCAGGCTTGCTCAATCGGAAGAGAAGAAGGGACAGGCTATCATTCCCCTTACATCCTTGAAAGGGACCTTATGGTGGAGATAGCATGATGATTTGGGCTGGCATCTTATTTAGTAAACACACTGACCTGTATGTGCTTCCAAGAGAAAATATGAATGCTAGACAATATAGAGATGTTGTTCTGGGTCCTTATGTTGGGTCTTACACAGATGGAATAGGCAATACATTTCTCCTAGAAGATGATAATGCAAGTCCACACCAAGCTAGGCTGGTAGATCAAAATATTAAAGAGAAGACCATTGTAAGTAGAGATTGGACAGCCAAGTCTTCCGTTAGTAATAATCACATCAAGCATGTGTGGGATGCTATCAGAAGATTTATTACTGCCCTCTAACCTGTTCCTAGCCTAGAGAGACTTAGAAGAAAGAATAATAGTCATTTCTAACAACTGAGCTCCTAGACATCGTCATAAACAGCATGAAACACTGCTTTGATGCTTGATTGCTGTCAAGACTGACCACAGTATATTATGGTACTTTGGCTGTTTAATCAAAGGTTCTGTATTTAATCATTGTTAGACAAAAATCATTGTTTCCAAAAAAATGTTTTTGAGTTATTAGCTAAATTACAATATAATGTAGATTTTACTGCCATACACAGAAATTAGTCATGTATATTTTTAGTTATCACAATTTTTCTGTATTTCCCTTAATTAATAGAAACCAATGTATTATAGATTATAAATTCTCATGAAACAAGCTTTACATACATATTCTTAATAGAAAGATCGAAAAATAGCCTGAAAATATAGCTAGGACAGCCATCATATTCAAGTAGAGAATAACATTGAACAACTCTGATTACTGGTTTCAGTTTTAATTAAAAATATTAAGTGAAGTTTTTTTTTGTTTTTTTTTTTTGTTATGTTAATAATGTAATTGAATTTTTATTACACCATGTTATTATCTCTTCATTGAGATATAATCCAACAAAACCTTCAGGAATTACGACCTGCACAAATATTAAAATGAACACTATTTTCTGAAATCTCTGAGCATTGTGTTTAAAAAGTAAATAGTAGTTTCTGTACTAGCAATGTTCATTTCCTTTTGTAAGAATCATTGCTTATATAGAAATTATATTAGACTTGATAAATAACTACTTGGTTTAATTAATTATTTGTTTCTTGTATATTTATCTTAGTGGGAAGAGAGATTCAAAAGTAATCTTCTCAGTAATCTTCTGACAATAATTATAACATTTAGTGTCTTTAAAATGTGGTTAGCAGAACCTAAGTGAATAATCCTATCTACTACAATTTGTTTTTTTATCCAGTCAGAAGATCTTTCTTTGAAGAGTAGTGCTTCTCATTGTCTTCAGAAACTGATAGAAACGGTTGCAGCCTTCAAAACTGATGACAAACCAAAGCAGGCACTCATCTCAACTCTTATTCCAGAGTTACAGAAGGGCATTGAAAATAACTCAGAGGTATATTTAATCAGATCACTTATTACTTAAATTATTTCAAGTGTTACTTTCTTATGAAATTTATGTTTTATGAATGAATAATAATGTACTGAAAATATAATTAATACATTAAAAAAAAAAAAAAACCTTAATTGGAAGTCATTGTTAAATCATCTAATCTATAATTGGTTCTTTTTCCTGTTTTGTTTTTCTTTCCTTAGTCTGTTCGACATGAAATCATAATGGTTCTAGCCACTGCTGTTAAAGCATTTCCCGATCTGGGATGTTTTGCTGATCTACAAAAACTTACCAATGTTGAGCCAGAAATAGATTTCTTTGAGAACATTCGTCATATACAGGTAACTTATATATAATTCAAATATTAATGATAATTAGAATAGTAATTCTGCTCTTTTTTACAGGATTTGTCTTTTAATTACTTATCACCTGGAAGGGGTGTGACTCTCTCTTAATTTATATGTTAAAATTAAAACAAATCCTGTTCACGTGCTAGATTTTTTTTCCAGTAAATTTTGCTTTTATCCTATTTAAATCCTTACAAATGGTTATTTAATTATTGTTAGTCTTGAATAAAGAATTTTGAAAAAATCTAAAATTAATAACTTTGATAACAACTCTGTTGTGCTGAAAAGCATTATTCGATAGCTCATTTTTAAGAATTTTTTGGTTTAATAAAAGTAATTAAAAATATAAATATTAAAACTCATTTTTTAATATTTTATTAAGAATGTTTAATAATATATAAAATAACAAGAAATGCAAAGCAGAACTGGGCAAATATTATTTTATATATAACAGTGCCTTAGATTCCATAGTTTAATTTATTTAAATCCTTTAGTATTGGTTCCACTCAGTTGAATCTAAAGACTTCGTTTTATTCAATTAAGTAAATATGCTTCATTACATTATTAACTAGAATTTTTTATCTTTACATATCATTTCTTGAACAAACTTTGATATTTATATTATTAATTTAGCAGAAACATTTATTTTTTAATTTGGTTTTTGAAGCTTTCGATTTTTTTTTTCATCTTTCTTCAGTCATTAGTTTTTTTGAAATTTCTAATAGATGTATGACTGTATAATCACCTGTGAGCTGAGATAATAACTGAAGTTTTGTGATTCATTTTAAATAACCAAATTGCCAAAATTGTCTCACTGCCTGTTTATTGATAATTATGAAGTTCCATCTTAAATAAGCTTCAAATTCTAAATAGGAATAGCTTATTGAGGGGATACAGCAGATAATAGCAGAATCCTGTGTTGTCTTAATGGCTGAATGGGGGGACATTTTGTAGAGAATCAGGAAAATTCCTTAATTATCTAGGCAATTCCCTAACTTAGAAATTAATTTTGAGCTAGATGAAAAGTAAAATTATTAGGGTCAGCATTAAATTGTTGTAGTAGGAACAGTTAACAGCTGTGGTTAATTAACTTCAAGGTTTTAATTAGATTCTTTAACTTATTTATATTCTTTACTTCTTTAACTTTCAAAATTGTAGAGATACGAGAAATTTTTGCAAAGTAAAGTATCAAGCAATGATAGATATAAAGTAGTTTAATAAAAGCATTTTTATATTTATATTAATTTTAACCTATATCTAATTTCTTAATTTTTAATCTGGAGATTGCTGATGTTTTTCCTTGGAAAAAAGTGCTTCTTAAAATTGAAGATAAATTTGAGTAACCACAAGGAGGTGGTACTATAAAACAAGTTTCCTATAGAATTTATTGAAGTTCTTCAGCTGATATCATAATGTGACTGTCTTGTACTGTTTAAAGAAGGCTAAGATACTGAGGGACAGTGCTCTGAAAATATGAGTGAATATGACTTTAAACACTTGAAACTTGTAAGGGAAGGATTCGCTGTTAGTTGCCACTGGCCATTGATTGTGACCAATTGCTCTTTGTTATTCTTTCATTATTTAGTTTATTTGAGATTTGCTTTTAGTGAATTTTAAGATATCAAATTGTTACTTCAGTACAAAATAACAAAGTTTGATTTTTCTTGCTTTCAGAACTGGTTTTTGTTTTTAAAATCTGTAAAACACGAATCAAGAAAATGTATCAAAATTATTGGATCTTTGTTTGTAATTAGGTTTCTCTTTTCTTTTTTTTTTAATTAAAGATTCATCGACGGTCTCGGGCGTTAATGAGGTTAATTCACAGTGGAGTTCTCAGTGATTTTCAAGAAGAAACACTTATGAAATACATTCTTCCCTTTGCTAATGTTTTTCTTTTTTCTGAAAACTACACAAAACACTCCTATTTAATTGATGCTGCTATTCAGGTAAGATTTTCTTCTTTGATTCAATGCTTTTTGTCTTACCAAAAGAATTTTGTTTAAAATAAGCTCATTTTTATTATTTAAATGGAGATTTTGAATTAGAATTACATTTCTGATTCATTTCTCTATAAATGAATTTATAATCTTTTGAAATGGTTATTGTCTATCATAACATACAATGTATAAATTCAATAAAACAGAATGAAATGAGTAATTTACTGCAGGCTCTGATAAGCGGTGCATTGTCAAAATTGAAAATATTTTGCAGATTATTCATAACATTTAATCCTGTACTTAGTAAGCACCCTCACAATTTTATTGTCAAATTTTGTTCTTGATCTTCTTTTACCTCCCACTTAGTTAGCACATGAAATATTTCAATTAGCCTTGTTGAAACCTCAGTTTGGAATTTACAATCTAGTATTCTTGCATAAAAAGCAATACCCTTTGCATTTAATAATTGTTTGGCACAAACAAATTGAGAAAGGACATTGTCAACTCTAATCTCTGTCAGATCCAAAAGTGCTCAAGATATGTTTCAATGTATATTAAACTGAATGTAGAAGATGGGTGGTAAATATACCTAGCACCGTGACCTAAGATCTATTGTACTTTTTATTAAACTGAAACTAATAGTTCTTTTATTCAGCCAGGGAGCAGTTGAGGTTTGTTTTGATTTGCCAGTGTTGTAAAGAGCCTGAGGAATATTATGAAATGCAATATATCCTCTGAAAGTTAAAGAAAATAATTCTTTATTTTTTTTCTTTAATATTACACTTATACTTACTTATTTTAATATGTTAATACTTGCTTGTTTTTTCTTTAACACTTGACTATATAAGAAAGGTCACTCTGAAAGTTTTGAGATATTTGTGAACGAGGATATGTGCCCTCATGCTGTCCAGTGCAATTGAAAGCACATTGTTTTGTGAATCTTATTGCAAAATTTCGAATTATTTGGGACCCTCCTTCCAGAGTTACAAGCTTTAAAAGTTCCTCCTGTCATTGTTGTCTCATACTGCAATGGATTTTTGGACCAAGGTTTCCTATAACAACAGTAATTGGTTAATGGAAATGCGACCCTTTGAAAGATAACATTTAACATTTTGGTGATAGTTCTCCTTCATGTTAAATGGTGTACTGATGCTTTGCTGAATTCAAACAAAATAGGGAGCATTGGAAGAATGACAGAAGATTTGGATGTCTGGCTAATGCATTCAGTGTGGATAAATCACTGCTGTTGGGTCTATTATAAAGGAAGATTCTAAATTCACTTATAACATTCAACATAGACTAAGGATTGGATTGACACAGTTTCGGGCATTCTGCATAAGTATTTTGGTCTTTAGAAAATTGCAAGTGTTTGGGTGTCACGTAGCCTTAATGACAAGCAAAAGGCTGCTCATGTGAATTGGTACTACATTGTCTGTACATACAAATTCTGAAACAGAACATTAACTATATCATCAATTTCATCACAATTGATGAAACCTGGATTTATGAATTTAATCGGGAAACAAAGCTCAAGTCACTTTGATAATCTCCAAATAAACATCAGAAGGCCAAGAAAAGAACAAAATGACCTTGTGACAATTCCATTTGAAGATGGCCATATTGTAACTGCAGAATGGTGTACTATTCATTGCCTACTAAAAACCTTCACAGAGTTTTGAGAAATGTTAAAAGATGGGGAATTTTGCTCCATCATGACAGTGCATATGCCCATAAAGCTGCCCATACAGTTGAGATTCTGAATTGAACTCCTGTTCACATGTTAAGTCATCTATCCTACAGTCCTGAGTTAATCCCTTGCAATTATTTCCTCTTCACCAAATGCAATTTCAAACTCCATTAGAGATGTTTCAACACATTTGAAGAAGCTGTACAGTTGTACACTCTGTGACAAAAAAAAATCAAATCACCATGAAGAAAGCATCTAATTTGAATGAAACTTTGTGCCATTTGGATTGGAATTGATTCAAATTTCACGTAAAACAAAACAAAAAATATTGAACAATAGCAGCATCGTTATTACAGTATTAGTACTGTGTTGAGCCACCTTTTGCTGCTTTGCTTACTGTTATACGACTTGGCAAGGAATGAAATAAAGTCCTGATGTGGTCTTGAGGCAGATCACAAGAAGCTTGCTGCAACTGCTGCTTCAAATGCCAGATGTTAGATGATGGATGCAGTTGATGTCTTAGCTTGTCCCAGATATGTTTGATACGGGAAATTCAGGAGATCTGGCTGGCCAGGGAAGGGTTGAAGGGTGCTGGGCTATGTGCATTATTCTGTTGGAAAATTGTTCCTGATAGGCATGACATGAAAGGCAATACAATGAGTTGTAGGATCTCTCGCATGTATCGCTTTGCAGTTAAAAGTCTCTCAAGTATGAGAGGAGATCTGCTATGAATTGGCTCCTTATATTTCACCAGCTGTAATGGCTGTATGCCTCTTCATAACACTGTCAGATTTGAGTGGATATGATGATCATCTGCTGCAAGACAGAAGTGGGACTCTTGCAGCAGATATGAGACCATTTGAGAGCAGACCGTGTATCTCCAGCTTGGCACAAGTTTAGACAGAGCCCCCGATATTGGATTATTAAAGGCTGACTTGATAAGGGACGATGGAAACGAAGCCCAGTGTCTGCAGTTCTTCTAGCAGTGGTGCTGATAAATACTAGCTGCTGTGCAGAGGATGTCACATGTCTCTGGTTGGTAGAGAGTGATACTGTTGGGCCAACCAAAGCCTTAGTGAGGTAAATGAGTGCCCTTATGCAACTAACACTTTAGCATCTTTCCATTGAAGCAATGCTATGACCTAGATGACGAGCAATTCATCTGTATGACCAGCCAATTTCTTGTAGTCCCACAATGCAGCCTCTCTTAAAATCCTGCAATTGCTCTTAGAATCTTCTAGCTTGTCATTGAGTCATCACTGATCATAAATTGATGTAAGCAGTGTCTTCAGTAAGATTGTGAGGGCCCTTATATGGACCATAAAATTGGCACTTCTATTGAGCCATGGGGGTGATGGTGACATTTCTAAACAACTAAATATTAATCATTTGTATATATCTAAAGGAAAAGTACAGGGTGGGCCATATAAAAGTAGTCCCAAGTGAAAATCAAGATGTAGCTATGTATAGGTCTAATACAAATAACTTGTACATACAGTTAAGCTTTTTCAGGGATTTACATTCATCCATGTCTACAGCAAGTGCTGAAAGTGACCGCCAGCAGAACATATACAGATGCTTCTACAATGCAGCATGTTCAGCATCACAGATTACAGTTCCTCGTAGAGAATGTTACAAACCACATTGATTATGGCATCCTTGTGCTCTTCCATGGTTTTGTATTGTTGACATAAATACATTTTGCCCTTTAATGTTCGCCTCATATAAAAATCATAAGGGGACAAGTCGAATGATTGGGCTGGCCACAATCCTGTGCTGACTGTTCTCTCACCAAAAATTAGGGTTAGTGACCTTCAAGATGCGTGACCTTCCCACACCTAACACAAACATATCACTTTTCCGCCGCTCTATATGTGAACCTGAAATGAAATAGAAAATAGATATACCTACATGTATGTAAGTTTATTGAATCTTTCCTGAAACCTGTGATGCAGAAAAGACTTCATTTAAAATGTAAAGTTTTACATTTTTTTTTAACTCTTTCTTTTTTTTTTAAGATGTTTATCATAAGTTTTTCTTAATGAGTCCAAAACAATAAGTTAAAGCAATATTCAGTGAGACACTACCAGACTCTCACATTGCAAAGATAACTTATCAGATTCAAAGATAAAGTCGATTTATTAATAATTTCATTTGTTCAAGATTAAGTTAGAATTTTTGATAACAGGTACAAAATTAAGCATTACTATTTGTGAGAAGTATTTAGACAGTTTATAGATCTTCTGATGGTTTTAACACCTTTGTTTTGAAATTAAGTATTTCTCGCAATTAAGACCTTTAACTGCTAGGGGGGGGGGAAGGATTTTGCATCTTTTTGTATTTCATTTTGTTGGTTGATGAGTAAAAATCTCAAGTCGTGTCTGTATGCATTAATGTTTCAATTTTTTTTAAAAGTGGCATTGATTCAACTGGTTCTTTTACAGGTTATTGGCACCATTTGCAAAAACGTCTCTTGGCTGTCTTATGAAAAGCTTTTGCAAAATTTTTTAACTATTCTTCCTAAACAACTCAAATATCAAAATACGGCTATAAAGTAAGTATTTTTCATAATAAGCTTAAAATCATCTTAATTTTATGCAATAATGAAAGTATAATCTATATAGCTTTATTAGTAATTACTTTTGAAGCTTTTTTTGCATTCTATTCTAATAATTAAAATTCAAAATATTATTTTTATAATGCTCAGTTTGGTTTTTTTTTTTGGTAACAGAAAAATAAAATTTCTTTAATAAATACAAATTTAATCAAAGTTGCTTTTCTAATAAAACAGCTGTATCTTATATCAGCTGACGTTTAAGTAAACTTTGTTATGATTTACAACTAATAGTTTGATTCCTTTATTATTAGGGTTACAGAAGCTATTCTGGATTCTTTTCATTTTGATCTGTCACAGTCAAAGGACAATGAAATCGCTGATCTTGAAGGTATGTTTTTAGACAAGATATTGTTCTGTATTAGTGTCTGGTATATAAAGAAATTGCTGATATTAAAACTGAAAAATTCTTTGCTCAGAAGCTATTTAAAATAGCATGTATTTCACCATGAGAATCCTCCCCCCCCCCCCTTTTTATTTTTTGCCTTTACCCTGTTTATCCCATAATTTTAAAAATCTACATTTGAATTACATACAATTGACCGAACACCCCACAATCTATTTATTTTATTGTTTTATTTCTACTAATTTAAACTTACAGGGTTATTCAAAATGATTGTCAGGTTTTAAAAAAAACACCACACATAGTATAAATGAAGATGACACCTTGTTTATTGTGTAAGAGAACCCAACAAGTTTTAGACATTCAGTGGCAAGCCGTTCTGCAGTTGCCAATCAGGAGTCATTGATTGCAAATAGTGGTCAACAATAGGGAGAAGGCGTCTTGCACTCTCGAATATCATCGCAGTTGTTCCATTCCCATTGTCCAATGGCAGATTCATACGAAATTTAGAAAGGATCCTCCCTCCAACATTTCCATTCACGGATGGTATTTGTGGAGACGGGGTGACTGTGTAAGGGAAAAAGCAGTGGGCGTCCCTCCGTGTCTGAAGAGAAAGTGGACCAGATCAGAGGAGCCTTCCTACATAGTCCTATCAAATCAACTGGGAGAGACAGGAGTGAACTCAACATCCTGCAACCTACTGTGTGGCCTTTATTACAGAAGCGTCTACGAATGAAGCCATATCGTCTAATGATGCTGCAAGCTTTAACACCTAATGACCATCACCACAATAAACTTTTCTGCACAGAACTGCAACAATTGATAGAAGCAAATGGTTTTTGTGACAAGCTTTTTTTTTGTGCTGAAGCAACGTTTCATTTGTGTGAAAAGTCAATCAACACATTGTTAGAATTTGGGAGACGGAAAATCCCTATCGTTTTGTTTCAACATTGGTATGCATCCTGCAAGGTAAATGTGTTCTGTGCTGTTTCCAAATAGAACAGATAGTAACAGGAATGACTTACCTCAATATGGTCACTAAATATCTCCTACCCCAGCTGAGTGATGACTGTGCTGATATCATACTACAACAGAATGGTGCCCCATTTCCATCGGGACATCAGGGCAGTTTTAAACCAGCACCTATCACAGCACTGGATTGGGCACAGGATCGACAGTGATGAGAATCTCGTTTCATGGCCACCATATTCACCAGCCTTAATACCATGTGATTTTTGTTTCCTCTGGGGCTACATAAAGAACCAAGTCTTTGTCCCCCCTCTGCCTGCGACCATCCTGGAACTGAAGGTGCATATTGAAACCACCATTGGAAACAACACCGCTGATACATTGGAGCATGTGTGGTAGGAACTGGACTATCATGTCGATATCTGCAGACTGATACATGGCACCCATATTGAGGATTTACAATGCATGTCTGTAACTTGTTGTGTCTTCTTACACAATAAACAAGGTGTCGTCTTCATATCTCATTTGTACTATATGTGATGATTTTTATTTTAAACCCTGACAATCATTTTGAATAACCCTATGTTAGTTATCTATAATTCACAGTTTTCTTTCTCAAATCTTATTATTACTTCCTTCACTATTAGTTTATGTTGTGTTGAATGATCACCTCATTGCTTCGTCTTCTAAAAAAATGCCTCCGACTTCATCTCTCTAATTTTATGAGGATAAAACTCTTGTTTTCATAAGCAGTTAGTAAACATTAATATTTTTGAAAGTATTCTTAAAACAAAAGTCGAATCTAAATAAAAGATGAACAAATATAGATAAAACTTGGAAACCTAACTGTACAAAGCCACAGAAAGAAGCTGTATATATTTTGATTTAGTACAGAATGTGCTTGCGTTGCTGCTCATGTAAGCAAAATTAACATTTTACACTATATGCTAGATATTTTTTTGTTATAAATACTGAAATAAAAATTTTCAGATCATTAGACAGTTAAATAATCTTTGCTGGGAGACAGTTCCAAATAGATACCAAGTGCTTCGTACAGTTAGTCATTGAATACATGTATCTATCTAGAAATGGATTTTCTGTAATTATATCTTTGCTAATATGTAGCAAAATTTAAGTTCAGATTTATATTGTGATTTATTGAAATTTTAAAGAAACTTACTTTAGATTTTAATATTTCAAAAACAGTTGTTTAGTTATTAAAAAACTTTTCTTATTCATTCATCATCTTTTTTTTTTTTTTTTTTTTTTTATATCAAGATTTTTTTCGAAGTTACTTCTTAACTTTCTTCAATGTTCTTTTTATTTCAGATAATGAAAATGAGGAAGATGACTTTCAACTCCCCTCTGACTCAGTCACAACCTCTGAAAAACCTTCTACTAATGATTCTTCTCTAACTCTACTCAGCAAAAACAAAGCAAGTCAGATTCATCACAAGATAGTGAAGAATATTTTACCTAAGCTGAGGAAGTATCTGAATCAAAAGGTTTGCATTTCTTCAATTTTACAAATTTGTTCTGGTAAATTTGTGCAGTTTGTTTCTTGACAAATTTTAAATCCCAAACAGTTTATAATATGTCTGTTTTCTTGTTTATGTGGATGGCATTTTCCTTTTGTCTAAGTAAAGTTAAAAGATTCTTGGAGCCTCAATTAATAATGTGTGCTGGAAGCAACAGATGCGAATAAATATTGAAAAAGTGCTTGAATTAAAACAGGTACAGAGAGGATAACTGTAGATTGAATTGAATAGAATAAATTTAAAGCATTGAATGAACCTTATGTACTTGGGAACCTTCCAGAAATTGAATGTAAAAAGTGAATTAACTGGAAATAAAAGAAAAGTGAAAGTTGGTTTGAAGTGATTGGTGTCTTTGGTCTGAATACATGGAATGGGAATTTGTCTAAGAAACATACATGACTGTTCAATAAGAGCTTTTACTTGATCTGACATATGGAATTCTCACATGGAAGTCATAGAAAGCACAATTTGAGATGAAATACAAGTTCTTGACAAGTAGATGGTATAACTGTATTTTATTGTGGAAGCCAGGAATATAAGGGATTTGATGAATACAAATTGTAGGTCTATTAAAGATGGTTTGACAAGTATGCATATGGTGTGTATGAGTGATGAGAGTCAGACAAAACATTTTTATGTTGGTGAATTGGATAGTAAGAATGGCACAGGATAACTGAAGAAAGTTGAGGATTAAAGAAGGGGATCAGTATTTTTAATAGGACAAGTGATCCCTCAGAAAATAAAGTTAAGAAAATAAAAGCAACAATAAAATGCGGAAACAAATTCTTTGGCAGTTAAACCTCAAAAGGCATTTGACCATAAAGCAAAAATAAATAAATAAATAAATAAAAACCTTTAACAGGTGAAAGGAAAGGAAACAATTCATGAAAAAATGATAACGGGAAGCCTTTTGAATCAAGCTGTGACCCTGAGACAGCTGTTTTGAGCTTATTAGGATCTCTTCAACCAGGACTACCCAGCAAGCAAAACACACAAAAGCTGTATGAGGGGAAAAGTAATATATTCTTAATAGAATAAGGAACCCCTCAGAAACTAAGATTAAGAAAATAAATAAATAAATAAATAAGGATGGATGAGTATTTGAAAATATATGGTTTCACTTATGTGTAGAAAGGGATTAGTCATGAAAAGCAGAATGACTGTTTGATGAAGGGAATGATGTGAAAAGTAGGATAGATTTTAAGAAAACTGATACACAGTTGTGTATGAGACTGCTTTTTAGTTTACTTTATGAAACTAAGGCTTATAAAATCATTGTGTGTATTTTTTGTGTATACAGTTAGTGCGGTTTCCTCCTAATAATTTTTGAACTAGTTAATGAAGGAGTGTCTCAAAACTTTGCAAGCACTTTTATTGAGAAAAGACAATCTCTCTTTTATGTTTGAAAATGTCGTGAATCGTTTTTGAGAAATTTGCATGGAAAGGTGACATTTGCATGAAAGGCTTTCAAGCATTGGAAATGTTTCACTTTACTGATAGTAAAGACAGCATTTCTGTTAAAGTTTTGACAATGCATCATAATCCAGTTTTAATTATTAATATGTATTGGATTTAAACAAATTAATAATTGCAAATTTAATCTATATTCAATAAATGAAAAATTTAAAAGTTGAGTATTATAAATTTATTACATAAACACTTTTTTCTTTTAAATCAAATAATAAAAAAACTGTGAGCAAAGTATTTTGGAGATTTTTTTTTTGAATATTGCACAATCTACAAGATAGGACATGATATTGTTTTTTCCTAAATTAGATACTACTACTATGAAATGATAAAAGCCGCCTCACTTGGTTAAAAAATGATGACTGTTTACAATAAAAAGAGCACCCTGCTAGCTGCATCCAGGTTGCAGACTGGACATCGAAGGTAAATCGATCTAAATGCAGCTATCAGAGTGCTCTGTTTATTATAAATAGTCATCATTTTTTAACCAAGTGGCTTTTATCATTTCATTTGAAACAACATTAAATTATTATACTAGCAAAATACTATTATCTTATTAAGAAATAATCAACTAAATATTATTGTTTAAAGCAATACCTGTTTTTGATTAATTACAGGTAGCAGCTGACAGTGAACATAAATTGGCAAAAGGATTTTATGCTGAGGATGAAGAAATTCTTCGAGTGCCCATAATATTAGCTATGGTAAAATTACTTCAGAAAACACCAAAAGTAGTTCTAGAACAGAATCTTCCTGGGTATGTTTTGTATCTAATATGAAATTGCTATAATAAGAAGTATTTTTATTATGGATTAATGGGAAAAAGCATTAAAAATTTAGCCATTAAAGAAAACAAAAACATTAAATTCTATAAAAAAAAAAGATATTCAGAGAATGCTAGGGTTTGTTGTTTTATCTCCTATTGCTTCCTTTCCAAGTCAAATGGGATGGAAAAAATTGTTGTTGTTTTTTATTATTTTTTTAGCTTCTTACTAAATTTGTTCTTTGCCAATTTTCAAGGCAAAGATATATTAATGAATTTATTTCGTTTCTCTTTCTTTATGTAGCTTATTTTTCAAGTTGTGTACCTTCCTTAAGTCTCGTGCATTGAGTATACGGGAAGCAGCTCGCTCTACTCTCCTTAAGATTATGGATTCACTTGGTCCCAAATTCTTCTCCTTTCTTTTAAGGCAAATGAAGCAACTCTTCAAGAGAGGATATCAGGTATAGGAACAAAGTTTCAAAAATTCAGTCATTTATTTATTAATTTAATATAAAAGATTTGCTGAAGTGTTGTAAGACATTTAATCAATTTTGCCATCTAATCCACATTTTTTTTTTCTTTTTGCTATTTTAGATCCATGTTATGACTTTCACAATTCATGCAGTCCTTCAGCATTTAACAAGTAAATTACACACTGGAGATTTAGATGGTTGTTTGAATGATTTAATTGAGGTATTTTTTTTTTTTTTTTTTTTTATTCAACAAAGCTAATGAACTTCAGTCTTTGGAGAATGAATTGTTGTTATTTAACTGCGGATCCTTATTCTTTCAGGTCTGTAATCTGGAACTTTTTGGAAATGTAGCTGAAGAAAAAGATTTCTTCCAATCCAGTCAAAATACACCTCAGTTGAAGGAAGTTCAGAGAAACAGAAGTTACAATACATACGAAATAATTGGAAAATTTGTTTCAGAAAATCAGCTTATCAATCTTGTTTTACCTTTAAGAGAAGTAAGTAGTAAACCTACAATTAACCTAAAAAAAAACAACTCTAGATTAGAAGATCATACTGGATCTATAAATAATCTAATAATAATAATCCAAAAATAATCTTGCAATCTAGAAAATTTGATAATCCTAATTTAATAGAGGCTATAAATTAGGGCTGTTATTAGCTTTCAATATGATTTTTTTTTTTTTCATTCATTCATTCATCAAATATTACAATTCAGTCCTACTAGGTTATAAGCCTGTGTTGTAGGTGCTGAGAGTTAAAATGGTATTAAGTTGTGAATTTATTTCTGTGAGTGTCTTTTTCGAGTTTAGATGCTATTTTGCTTAGAAATGGCTTTGACTTATGACTTTGTTTAAATATATTTATTAAACCATTTATTTTATATAAAAAGAGAGAAAAATATGAATTATTTTTCCCTGTTTTATTCTTATATTTTAATCTTGTTACATTTTTCCTCTTCCCTCTTACAGATTCTTGCTTCAACTCATAGTCATAAAATTGTGACGAAGGTGGAACTGTGCTTACATCACATTGCTCTAGGACTCTCTGAAAACAGTGATTTACCATATGAAGGAATACTTATATTTTCGTATGGCTTAGTTAAAGAAACAATCCCTGAACTGACTAAAGAAAGGTAAAACAAATTTTCTTAGAATTTATACAACAAGAGCTATTATTATTGTCTCAGGCTTGGATTTGACGACAATTAATTAACAGTGATAAAGAAACCCTCATAGCTTACCTTTTCCATCCACCTTGACTCCATTATTCCAGTAAAGGTATTATGGAAAAAAAAAAAAAATGAATTACTCTACATGTATACATTCAAACATAAAGTAATGCCATAAACAACACAACTGCAATCTTTCTTAAATAAATAGAAATTTATATAAATATAATGTTGATTGTGTGAATTTATTTTTTTCTTTAAAACTGGGTAATATTACTAGTATTTTTTAAAAGTTTTATTTGTATATATTTTAAAATATATATTATTATTGGCCTTTACAGTTTGTTTCTTCAGTAAATTATTAATTACGAAAATTTTGAACACAACAATCTGAAGAAAGCAAAGGCACAAAAACATTCAAAAGTATTTATAATGTCTATACTTTTGAATATTTTTGTGCCTTTGCTTTCTTCAGACTATTGTGTTCGAAATTTTCATAATTAATTTAGTAAAGAAACCAACTGTAAAGACCAATAATAATTTAAAAAATACAATAATTTTCCCAGATATCGTATTAATATATGCATTATTAGAAATTCATGAATTTCTCTTATATCATTTGCATTTGGAAAGCCTTATTTGTTCCAACACTAAAGTAAAAGTAACGATTTGATTGTAATTAAAAAAAAAAAAAAAAAAATCACAAATAATATTTGACTGAATATTAATAATTAAGCCTCATATTTGCATTAGCTGTCAATAAGATACAATCCCTTAGATTTTCATTTAAATGTAAGTTCAGCATTTTTCTGTTAATATAACTTTTATTAAAAATTTACTCATGACTATAGATTTATTATATTTTTTAATATATGTGTATAAATCAGTTTTTTTAATTATCCCTTAAATTATTATTACACTCTGCACCTTTTTATTTATTTTTTATTTTTATTTTTTGTTACTAGGGAAGCAAATGCTAAGAAAGAAAAGAAGAGTCCATTTAACCGTCCAGATTCATATTTAATCAATCAAGAACCTACTCGTGGAGGAGAAACAGCCAAAACAAATTTCCGCACAAATTCCCATGTTGTTGTTCTCTTCGGGTTAGAGGTAAACATTTAGCTTATTAATCTTCCATAAGTGTAATATATGATTGTTTTCTTTTAAAATCCGAAAATCAGTTCTGGATATTTTTCATTGCAATCTGTAAATTAAACAGTGTCTCTCTCTCTCTCTCTTTAAAATGATAAATGTGAAGAATCCTTACTGCAACAATCATCCTGCCGAAAAATATTTTTCAACCAGTTTGATGTTTGTACACTTCGTGTATTAATTTAATTGATGACAACTGAAATTGCATTATTTTCATTTTTAACAACTCTTGTATCTCTTGCTACTGGCTATAAATTTTACTTTTTTTGTTTATTTTTATTTATTTTTTTCCATTTTTATTTTAATATTTTCTAATAAGTGAGAGTAATAATTTGTTGTTAGCAGAGGTGGTTGAGAAGAAAAGAAGGCTTTTATAACTTCTTTTTTTTAATTAATTGGCTGTTTGTGGAACCTCCTCATTATTTGCTATTGTTTATTCTGTTTATCTAATCTCTGCTTACAAACCAGCAAGCAGTGGTTAATATTGTCTGAGGACAACTAACGTGCTTGAAACAGTTGCCCTTAAAATCTAATTCAAATTAACAAAAATAGGTCCAACAGATATAAAGGGCACAGTTCCTGTTATTTAATTATCGAATAAGAAAACACAGCAATTTTCACATTATACAAATAACAGCAAAGAAATATGCTGAGTTTGTAGGGATTCCCAACTGTATTACCTATTTTTGAAAAAAAAAAAAGTTATTGGATTTTAGCATTTCCACAGTTATATCAGCATTGGCTGAAATATAAATTTCTTGAAAAACAAAATTAAAAGTATGCCAGTAATGTAATAAGTTAAAAGTTGGAAAGCTTGGGTGACTTTACTAAATGTGATTGACACTATGTAAACACAGGATGAAATTAAAAAAAAAAAAAAATGACTGTGCATTGTCTGTCTTTAACTCATATTCCTGTAATAATAACGTATTATATTTTTATTTTGAGAAATTGGTGAATCTGTTTAGTGCTAACTAGAAATTTTCCACTGGCACTACAATCTATGTGAAATAGATATCAAAAGTTAATTTGGGAACAGTTTTAATTAGTAAAGGAAAAAAAATCAACAAAAATTTTAAAGGCATTTTCATTATTTCAGTATTGTTAATAACTAAACAGACAGTAGAATTTTGTTAATTCAAATCATTAATCTATTTCAATTTATTATTTTGTCTTTTAGCTGCTTTATTTTGGTTTAAATAAAGGAAAATTTCAAAGCACAAATGAAGAACACGTGAAGATGCTGGATCCTTTCATCCCAATGTTGACTGAATGTCTTAATTCCAAAGATATTAAGGTTGTAAATCATTAGCTGTTTGTTTTCTGTGTTTATTAATTTTAATGTTTTCAAATTTGCATACACTTACTTATTCGTTACATATTTTTGTTTTCTTTTAATTTTAAATAGTTGATGACTTGCTCTTTGAGAAGTCTCTGTAAATTAGTGAAATTTCCACTTGGTGAATTGAAAAGCCATATTAAGAGGATAGGAACGGCTGTATTTCTGTTCATTGTGAAGTACAATTCAAGTTCAGCCACTCTTCAAAGAGAGATCGTTGATACAATGATTTTGTGCTTTAAGGTAAGTACTTTAAAATACACATTAATAAAAGAATAAATGAATATTAATGATATCAATTTCACCAATTAATAAAGAGGACTGTTAGGTAATATAATTTTGATTCTGTTCTTTTGCAGACTGTTTCGTTTTTGTTGAGTCATGTTGACAGTTTTGAAATTTCCTCGGAACAACTTCGTCTTCTCCTTGCTTACGCTGAACAAGACATCGAAACTAATCAGCAGCCATCGACTTTTTCACTTTTGAAAGTAAGAATACAATTTATTTTTTTAAGAACGTATTGTGAGGGATACGTGAATGTAATGTAAATGATAATTTTGTTGTTGTAGCAAGGCTGTTTAGCCTGTGTGGAGATAAATTCACAAGTCTCATAGGAATAGGTCTCAAGTCGTTGCAGCAAACAGTACTCCGATTCGTTTCCATATTAGTTGCCTATTATTAACATCTCGAAGCAGGAAGTGGCAGGTAGTTTCAAGTGAAGGCATCATTCTTTTGGAAACAAGCCAGTCTATGGCTTGCAGCAATCACAGTAATTCGTTAACATTTAAACCTAATTAATGTTAATTCCTTGCTGCAAATTTTGCCAGCAAAGTTCCAAGTCTTGATGATCTTACTTCCTGTTGTGGTATTGTTTGGTTTTGGAGGGAGCGGGAAGTCAGTTATTGCTAAGGCATAGGTAGTCTTTCAAATCCTTCAGAGAAGAATGAGAATGAACTCAAAATCAAAAACTTATACCATTCCATAATGTGACCATAGTTGACAGTTATTAGAGAAAATCATTATATAATGTAAGATTTCACAAAAGACAAGGATATGCAGAGTATGAAACAAATGTTTAAAGAACATGCACAGTAAATTGTAATTTACAAATTGAGAAAATGGATAATGATGTATCAAAGATTTTCATGATTGGATAGATTATTTAATTAAGCCATGCCTTTGAAACTATTGATGGAACTGCTTTGCAGTTGAATGGAGCTAATTTGGAAAATATTGTAAATGGAATCATAGTTTCAGTCAGTAAAATGTAGGCAAATTATCATTTATATTTGAACATCTTTCATGTATTTATTTAGATATATACTTATTATTTATGGTAATTCCTGAATGTATTCTTAATGTAATTGAAGAGTAACCTTCAACATATTTGCCAATCTCTCAAATATATGCTGTATTCCCTGTACCTCCTTGGTAGTTTGGGAATATATTATTTCTTTGAGATGTTATTCTTCACTTCATTTGTTTTTTGTTTTTTTTATGCATTTTGACAATTATCATTTTGTATTTTATTTATTTTTTGTTAGAAATTTATATATTTTCTGAAATTTCTTAGCTATTTAAGTAGATTACACTTTCTTTCTGTTGTATGTTAAAAATTTAATCTAATCATTCATATTTTTTTTGTCTTATTTAATGTCTATGTGATAGCCATAGAATGACAAAATAGATTCATTTATAATTGTAGGCTATTTTATCAAGAAAGCTGACAATCCCAGAACTTGCTGATGTAATGAAAAAAATTTCTTCTGTTTCTGTAACGTCAGAAAGTGAAAGTATTCGACTACAGTGCAGACAGGTAAATTGGCTTTATAATAATAGTGAAATAGGTTTTAAATTAATTGTTAATTACCCTAACAGTTTAAGTAATTATTACTTTTTAAAAATAAGAAAGTTAAAAATCTAAGAATATACACTCATGTTTGTGAATATTGCAACACCATGAAGAAACCATCAGAATGGAAGGAAATGTATTACACACATTACTAACAGTGATACAAACAAGCAATTAAAGTTTTAGAGCAATGCAACAACAGTATTTGCTCAAAATCAGTATGGTGTAAAGTCTCCACGAGCTGCAATAAGGCTGCTATACGCCGTGGCATCGAATTAAACAGGCCTTGGATGTTTTCCTGGGGTATCGCCTGCCGGCTGCTTCTATCCAAATCCAGTTCATCAGTATTGTCTGCTGGATGACAATGACGGGCTAGTTGCCAAGTGACCATATCCCAGACATGTTCAATAGGTGACATATTGGGGAACATGCAGGCCAGGGAAGAAGGGGTATCTGCCTTGCTTCGAAGAGGCCTGCCACATATTTCTGGC
Source organism: Thereuonema tuberculata (assembly GCA_023159025.1). NCBI lineage: Eukaryota > Metazoa > Arthropoda > Chilopoda > Scutigeromorpha > Scutigeridae > Thereuonema > Thereuonema tuberculata. Next base: position 9,509,402 of record JAFIDM010000004.1, on the reverse strand, counting down.
AATATGTGGTCGGGTGTTATCTTGTTGGAATATGGCTCCTTGAGTGTGCTAAAGGAAGAGTACAACTTCAGCCTCCACAACTTCCCTGATGTAGTGGTTGTTGTGAGAGTGGCCACAATTACAGATACCCAATTGCTCCCCAAACCATCACACCGATATTTGTTTGTGCAGTAGGATGCTGGACAATGCAGTCTGGAAGATGGCACTCACCTTGATACCGCCTGATGTGTATGCAGACATCATTGTAATCCAAATTGAAGCAGGACTCGTCCGAAAACACGACATGGTGCCAATCTGTAGTGGGTGTGTTCATGAGCTCATTGTAGCCTGAGGCATTGATCGTTCAGACCCAAGGGAATCCTCCGCAAAGGAATGCATGCACACAGACCTCTGCACAGCAGACACTGTCGAACCATGGAACCAAACAATGTCAAATCTGTTGCAGTGTTCCAATGTTGTGCTAACACTTGAGAAGAAGCTGAACAGTCCGTCACTGCCATTCAGATAAGAGGTGTCTTATTATCCCATGGTGCATCACATTTTGTGGTCCACTTCTGGATTTTCAACTCGTCCTGTTCTGGTCAGTCCACGGCTTCCACCCTCGCATCTCTGTCGTGGCACTATGTCCTGTACGAGCAGCAATTTCGTGGTATGAAAATCCTCCTTAATGCAAGACGATCATTCGCACAGTTCAAACTCCGTAGCTTGTTTATAAGGTGCCCTTTGACATCGACGAGGCATACTGACTCCGGTAAGCACATGTACAGCTCACTGACGATGAAAAACTACTTGTCTGGATCCACAATAGTCCCCTACTTACATGCTCTTACATGACAGTTTAGAGGGCAATTCTGAGTCTAGGAATGTGCCATCACTCCCAAATTTTAATCATTCACATATCACACCCTGCTTTACATTTTCTGTAAATTTCACTTCATTTGCATATTTCCTTCATGGTGTTGCATTTTCACAAACATGAGTGTATTTGTTTTATCAATTAAAGAATATAAAAAAGAAACCTAGATCAAATAAAATATTTAATAAAGCATTTAGGAAAGTTATAATGAAGAAAGATTTATGATGGAAAAATACTTAAAACAGATCTTACATTTTTACTTTTTAGAAAAATGAAATATTTTTCATTATTATTTAGATATTTGTGGTGCATTCAAGATACAAGATGCAGCCCAAATAAAATAGTTTCTTTATAAATGATAGTTGATGGGGACCAACCAATGGTCCTTGAGAACCAACTTAAAATAAAAATTAACCAATTCATTGTTGAATGCCATATAAGTTAAAAAATAATAAATTCTATTAAAAACAAGGTTCTACCCATTACATTAACTGTCTACAGAAATTCGGAGTAGTTTTTCATTTAATTAGATAAAATTTTCTTACTTAGATAACATATCAAAAAAAAAAAAAATGATAGTAAGATGTTCGATATCAAACTATTGTTAAGTTAAGCTGTTGAGTTGAACACTGACTTAATTATTTGTAATGAAAAGTTCAGTATACATTGATGTTTAACCTAATGAATTTCATTTTATTTATTTCCAGATATTTCTTCAGTATCTGTTGGATTATCCCATTGGGAATCAGTTACAGTATCATTTGGAATTTTACATAAATCAATTTGCTTTTCCATTAGAACATGGGAGGAAATCAGCTTTGGAATTAGTAACAACCATTATTAAAACTTTCCCAGAGGTAATATGTTTTTCTCTTTAAGTTCTATATCATTGTTTTTCTGACAAACTTCATTCCAAGTTAACAGTTCTGGAAGATATCAGATAAGAGAATTATAGGAAAAAATAAACTAGGTACCTGAAATTTAACGGAATTTTGTAGGCTTTTACTCATTGTTAAAGATTGTTATTGAAAGTCATTCAAATTATATAATTTATTTTGACCAAAAATATGAAGTTAGTAAGTTTTACCATAACAACAATATTCAGTATCTTGCTTCTGTATAAACTAAAGAAAATGTTCTTATAGGATCCAATTTAGAAGCCACGTAGTCTCTGCAGGTTGTTGGTGATACAGATAACAATGATTCACAACCACTGCTGAAATTGGAGTCAGATGGTCAGTCGGGCACCGTTACTGTCCAGAAAAGAAACCCAGTCCCATTTCACAGAGGGATAGGAGAAACACCCTGAAAAAAATCCCTGATCTCCACCAGGAATTGAACCTGGCTCCTCCAAACCACAGCCCACTCACAAAGAAGCTATTATCATCACTATAATATTTCTTAATTCTGATTACAGAACCAGGCTTCAAACAAACAAAAAAGGAATAAAACCACAAACATGCATCTCATCCATGGAGGGGGGAAATAAAATTATTTTATTTGCTTATACTTGATCGTTTGTAGTCAGTGTTTGTGATGTGTTCATGTTTTCTTCAGATAATTTTTAATTACTGAACACATTTAGGCTTATTTAGAGGATTTTTCTTCCATGAATGTAACAAATAATGGCGGTGAATCCCTTCACTAGAAATCTTTTATGAATTGTACTGCTGTTGTTAGTTTTTTTTCTTATTTCCATGAAATATAAGTAATTTCACTACTATAAAAGGGCTGTGGATGGAAGTCCTTTGCAGCTGAGGATTGCCTTGAAAATTATTAGACTATCATATATTGCACAAGAGTAACAAATACTATGCTGTTTATATAGCATACTATGCCTATCAATTCCTATATCAGGGAAGTCAGTCAAAGTGGTCACTTATTTCTTATTAACGTGATTCAGAATTAAGATGGAAAGAAGTTTTAAATTATTCCCAAGATTATGTCATTAAATGCACAAATAAAGCTTTGTATAAAGCATAGTGAGGAACTAACTACACATCTTGGGATTAAAAAGCATCTTTTTATTAAAAAAAAACTGGAGGTAGAAAATACCATTTTGAGTGCATTATATGCTTATTAGATTTAGCAGAAAGGAATTCATTCTCCTGTCTTTTGCTTAATCATATCTTTATTGGCCACAACTTAATTTAATATGAAATAATATCAATTGTAATGAAATCAAAAATAACGAGCATACAATGTTAAAACATCAAAGAAAAACTTAGAAAACACATGATAACTAAACAACAAAAATTTCACTGAGCTGATTTTAGATTATTTGCTGGGTACTGGAGACGGCGCCGTTTCAGGTTTCAACACCCTCTTCAGCCCGGTCCCGCCCCAGCATAACTCAGCTCAGTGAAAGGGACAATACATCAAATGGATGAACATTTAAAACAATGACCCTTCAGTTCACTAATAACAAAAAATCAAATAAACAATAAAAGAGGGTAAAAACAAATTCACGCTAGCAACCCGCTTAGCTTATTAAGAATTTGTTGAATTAAAATATTAGTAATGAAATCAAATATAATATAAATTGTTAGCACCAATTTCATGGTAACTAATTTCTTTCCACAGAGAATACTTATCAAGCATGGAGGGTTGATATTTGCCCCATTGGTGATGCGTTTAGTTAATGATTCTTCAGCAGTTTGTAAGGAAATGGCTGCAAAAGCATTTAGGCTGTTGATTGCAAAGGTGAGAACTTAATTCTACACTATATTAGTCAAAAATAATGATAATAATAAAAATATAAACCTTTAAATTATTGATCAAATAACTGTCACAGAAAAAAAAAATAATTAAGCATTATTAGAAATAACGAAGTTCATTAGTTATTTCTTTCTTTGTTGTTGTTTATTTTAATTATCATAAACTTTCTAGGAGATAATTTAGAATTGTGTTATTTTTGTTGTGAAAGTCCCTAGATTTGGCATCTCAAATATTCTCATAGATCAAGAAAATTTTATGTAATTCAGAATTTAGAGCCAATAAACATTATTCTTCCTAATGACGTTTAGTGAAACTTGTAACATTTCTTGTCTGTTCAAACTTAGCATTATGTTAGTAAAAATTCAATAATGCATTTTAATTATATATGTTTAAAATTCAAATTAGAATATGTTCTTAAAAATAAAGTTTACAATTTCTTACTTTTTCTCCCTAGGTGCCTAACAATGAACGTGATAAATTTTTTCGTGCCATCTACAAATGGCTGCAGGATGCAATGGTAAATATTTACAACACAAGGAAATTGTAATTGTGCACCAGTAGTATGAGATTGAAGAATAAAATGAATGACTGTTATTGTTGTAGAGCGTAGCTGGTTTATCTTGATTGCTTATTGTATTTCGTATTGGATTTTATATTTGATTTTGAAGTTAGCTGTTTTAAGCTTTAAATATTTTGATACTTGCAAAATTTACTTCAAAATGCACTTTAAACGGTGCTAATCATGAAGGAAATCTTGTTGAAGAGAATTAATAATTATGAAGAAATTTACATTTTTGTTAGACATACTTATTTGCATTTTTAACATTTAAATTGTATTTTGTAAGCGATGTAAGTTTAATTTATATAAATTATAATCATATAATTATATCATTAAAAGCATTTAATGTTTTTTTTTTTTCTTTTGCAGGTAAAACACAGGCGACTGGCTGCTCAGTTAGTTGGGTTATTTGTTGAAGCTGAAAAAGAAAATTTTGAGCATCGCTTCGTATTAATTTTGCCAATTTTAACTGAACAGCTTGATCCATCTAAATTTTTAGATGTAAGTGTAACTCCTATACTTCCAAAGAGGGTTTTCATATTTGTTGTAGTTAATAAGAGGACATTTTGCAATATGATATGTATCTGTTATGTATAAAACATTCATGTAAAAGAATGACAGATTTAATATGAGATTATTTAATAAATTCTTACATTCCACAAATGTAAATCTGGCAAACTTTGGAAACATGCTTACTTTTTTCTTAAGTTGATCAAAAATTGAAATTTATGTTTACATTCTAGAATTTGATGTTGTCTACAAAACACCCATACATGCTAAATCAATCAACAAAAGAATGGTTGTAAACTTCCTGTAGGGCAGTTTTCAGCAATATACTTCTTCCCTCCGTCACAGAATGACCTTATTTTTTGTTCTAATGTTGCTGGCTTAGAATTCAGATTTATACATCAAATGAAAGAGAAAATATTGCAGAAGGGATTACACTTTCAGAGTGATATATAGGATTTTATTTTGGAAAACTAAACGGAGCTGGCATCATCTTCAAAATTTCAGAGGGGCCAAGCTCTTTCAACCAGCCATCCAAGAATAAAAAAGGGCTTACTATGTATTTAAAGATTTCAGAGGGCAACAGGGCTCTTAACAACTTCCAAATATGTTCATGGTTGCCTCTTGATTGATATTAAATGCAGATTCTTAAAAATAAGGAGTAAATAGAAAAAAAAAATTTTTTTTTTGGGGGGGGGATCAGTTATTAGCATCTAACTATTCTCGTAGTAACTATATTTTTCTCTATGTAATAGTTTTTTAATAGTATTGATAAGTTAAAGTAATATAATTTTGTTTTTGTTTTGTTTTTTCTATTTAAGGTAAAAAATGATGCAGAAGAAAGAACAGCAGATCATCTCGTTTATTATCTTTTAAATTCATTAGTGAAGATATTAGCAGAATGTAATATACTGAAGAATCCCAAATATGATAAAGATATGAAACCGATTTGGGGTAAATATTAATGCTCTGTTTGATAACTCATTGTTCTAAATTTTGTTTTACAAGTGTTTTTAAATGGTTAGAATATTTGAATTAATTTAAAGTCATGATGACAATGAAAGGGCTTGGAATAATTATCAAATAAAAATGAAGAAATAAGAAAGTAAAATATTAATAGTGATACGATGGAAGATTAGTGATGAATATCTGAGATTGTAAATTCCATCATCAGGCACAAACATTTAAGACAACAGAAAAAGAAAAAAAAATGTTAAAGGATAATTAAATAATTTACTCCCTTTCTTAAATTCAAGAACTTTGGAAAATGAAATATCTTGACTAATTAGCATTTAGTTAATATATGTTTTACAATGAAATTATTTTACTTAACACATAAGCTTTACTTTTTTATGTACAGTTAACATCCATTTTTATTTCTCAAATAATTCTGGGGGAACTTATTTTTTTAAATTAATGTAAATATTTCAGAACATATAGAGGCTCATTTAGTTCATCCTTACGATTGGATTCGTCTTATGGCAGCTCAATTATTTGGTCTTCATTTTGCTGCTTATTCTGCAGAAGATGTAGTTTCAGCTGCTGTCACAAATTCTGCATCTAATGACGAATTTCTTTTCTCTGATACAAAGCAAAAGGTAAATTATTTCTTTGTTTTAAATCCACTTTAGAAACTAATAAGATGTGAATCAGAATCCTATCTTCTACACAGTGTAACTAAAAGCTAATACTATTATAAGTTTAAAATCACGAGTTTAAGCACATCAATTTCTGTTATAGTTAGGCTGACCATTTATCCAGTTTTGAACTGGACAGTATTGGTTTTTCGCTATGTCCCTGCCAACTCATTGTTTTAGTAAAAAAAGTTTTGTTCCTTTTCAATAAAAACTTTAAAATATGCTTAAATTTGGTTGAATAAAATGGTATTTGCTTAAATATGATCACTCATAACCTTTACTCAAGTTTGTGTCAATGGTTGCTATTGTAGTCCAATCATTCATGTAACAATTAGCATCAAGAGCACTTGCACATTTCAGAGTATTCTGTGGCATTAGTTTTTGTTCTGTGTGCTTGTCGGTTGCAGCATACACGTAAGGTTTTATTTTACAGTTTTGAAAGCTTAATGCCTCAATTTTAAAATGTCAAAGAGGTGAAGGTGCACTTTCAATGATGATCTTCAAAAAGAATTCAAATGCATTTGAACTGGACAAATTGTATAGTAATAAAACAAAAGTGGTAAATCAACATTGTAATGTCCATTTTATTGTTGCTTATGGAGGTAGGGGCAACATCAGTCAACATTTTTATGATACTTTTAAAAAAAATCTTTAGGAACATAACCCTACCCACCACTGTCCTATTTTTGTCTCAAGGAATTATGGTCAGCCTAATTATAGTTAAACCATTTCATACAAAGTAAAATTCTGAATCGCTGCTTATTAGTCATTGATAGCTTCTGATTTCACCGACTATAAATCATAAAATCTTTACCAAAACACTTTTAATTTTCAATTCTGTTTTTTGTTGTTAGATTCGAAGTCTTACCTTAAAATGTATTCGTCAGCTACAGTCCGAGATCCTGTCTGCAGATTTAGTAGAGCAGGTTTGTATATTTAAATATTAAGGAACTATGTATTGCATTCTTTCATGCGCTATTGTTATATTTATTAAGTATTGTACTGTATGCTGTTGTTTCATATTTTGAATTTTGTGGAGAATTAGAAATGAGTTTTACCTGAAGAAGATCCGCAATATTTAAGCCAATTGAAATATTGTAATAAAGCAGAGGAAGTAGTTGAAGAAGATTTAATGTTTTAATTATGCTATCAGCCTTTTTATTCTCAATCTGAACTGCATTTCTGCTAGTTTTTTTTTTGTTTTTTTTTTTTTTAATAAGGACTCGTACATAATAAAATATTTGAAGTATTTAAAGGTGTAACATAACAGGCATTGGAAGTCCTTTGGTGTGTGAGAGGTTTAGGCTTCCAGCAATTCTCAACTGATGGGACTAGTTGAGGTCAGTGGTCAGCACAATGCCCACCCTTCCTAATTCCTAAGTCAGAAACCCAGTACTCATTTGACAGAGGCCATAGCCATCTGGAGGAGAAACAAGCATGGAAAACTCCTGCCAGGACTTGAACCCGGGCTTCCACAGTCAGCATCCCAGCACCTAAACCACTGGGCTAGTGGACCCATATTTGAAATTTTTGTCATAATAAAATATTTTGTAAAAAATCTCCTGAGATCTGTTCCATGCTGAATTCTCCTCTAGATGGTCCTAGGGTCCACCCATCCCTCTGATGATTGGACACCCGGAGGTAGGAGCACATCAGGCAGATCACCCTACCTCACCTTAGTCCTGTTGGTCAGAAAACACTGGAGCCCTTATTTACCCAATCCCAAGGGCTACATAAGAGTTTGTAGTGGAATACTTTAGATAGAATATTGTGAAGTGGAAAAAAAAAATGGAATCAGTTTGTTTTTAAAAAAAGATTAAAAAACCTTTTTTCTTTTTTGTTCATTCTATGTTTAAAACAAAATAAAAAAAAGGCTTTTTTATATAAAATCTAAAAAATTACAAAATAAATTTCTTTTTTTTTTTTTTTTCAAAATTAATTAATATTGATATTTTGAAAATTTTAATACAGTGTTTTTATTGAGTCACGCTTCCATGTATATTTCATTTCCTCTGTTCAAAAAAAATATATATTTATATATATTAATTCTAACATTCAACAAGTGTTAGAATTTTACATTCATAATGTTTTAAAATTAGGTATTTTTTTTTTTCCCGCAGATTCTGAAAAATTTAGTCTATCTGTCCAAAGTTTATTGCGGCTTTCAGAAAGAAACAGAAAAACTGAACTCTTCCGAGACAAAGAATCCTATTTCAGTTGAGTGGCTGTTACAGAAAATGTGCAGAGAAGCAAAGATGGAAGTTGCTAAAAATCCTAGAATCATTATTAAGGTAACAGTTCTTTTTTGCTATGAAAATTAACGGAATTTCTCTGCTTATAAAAAAACTTTTATCATATTGTATTAGTACTATAATAAAAAAACCTTAAAATTATTATATTAAAAGAGACAAAAATAATGTATATTTTATTTCTTTTAGCGAACCTGTGTCTTCAAATGGTTGGCTGCCTTTTCACTCAATTTAGAAGTACCTGAACTGACAAGTAGACTCAATTCAATTCTTGTTCCACTTGTTCGTGAACTAAGTGATAATTCACCACAAGCAGGTAAATAAATATTACTCAAGCTAATTTCTTTTGCCAAGGTTGAAAGATAAAAATAAAAAAAACACGCTTTCATCACGTAAAAATAATGATATTTTTGTCCCACTGACTGCCATCTTATAATAAAGCCAGACTTGTTGGAAATTGGATTGTTTTAAGTGTGTCGTCACAACCTACACCACAGTTCAAACAGCCTGTTGCTAAGGTTTTAGCATTGAAATTAGTTACGACCATGTGGGTGTGTATCTTGGATTTTCTTTGAGAAAAGACCTAAGAAATTCTCAGAATGCATTTTTAAGAATTCAAGAAAGCCCACCTTAGGGTTTTTTTCCCCTTATTTTTGTGAAAAAAGATGACGGCACAACAAAAATCCCTGCAGAAATAACAAAACTTTTTGCTTGCAGCACAGATAACTTAAAATATAAAGAACTCAAGTTTTTCCATCTTGATTTCTTCTCCAGACAAGTCCTAAGGTCCATCCAACTCTCTAAGTCGGGATACCAAGTATCTTTCCTGGGAGTTAATGGCTGCGGAGGAGGGTTGTCATTTTTACTTTTAAACTTAATCCTGTTAGTCAGGAAACGCTCAAAGCCTTACCCCCCCCCCCTCCCCCCAAGCACACATACAACGTTACTTTAAATATACTTATAGATTTGTCGGAACATTGTCATGATTGAGAAGAGAGCAAATAATTATTTTAAAAACATTATAAAAATAAATATATTAATTAATAGTAATGGTATTATTGCTATGATATTACCTTACCTCAATTAATATTGATGATTCACAAAATAATTTATTGAAATTATCTTTTGATATTTCTCCATTGAGGGCCCCCCTCTCCTCCCAATTTTCAAAAATAGGAGAAAAACCGATAGTGTAATTTTTGCGAAAGGCAATAAAACACACACGAGAAGAAGGGGTTAAGCTACTTTTCATTCAACAGCTGTCACTAAATAGAAATAATCTTAAAAGTATCATCTTTTAACGAAAAAATTAAATTTATTTTTCATTTCTTCTGTTTTCTGTTAGTATTATTTGAAAAATTTCATTAAAGTTTTTCATTACATTAATGAAAAATGATTCCATTCTTTCGTTACAAAATGTTTTCCAGTTGCAACTAATATTGTAATCTTTGATCAGTCTATATGGTATTGATCTTTTGCATTGTTTTGCACTGAAAGAAAAATATAGAAAGAACTCAAAGTTCTAGGTCTGCAGACCTATGCTTATCTCTGCATCATAAAAGAAAAGAAAATCCTGTTTGGTTTAGTAATTTTACAAATAAATTGTAAATAAAGTAATACTCTGCAAAATTTTAACCTACATGGAAACAATTACATAAGAGATAAAACAAAAAAGCACAAGACTTAAAAGAGTTCACTGAGCTACTGTAAGATACTGGGCGGATCCAACTGACGACGATGAGAAAACCTGATATAGACTATCTTGGATTTCCAGTATCACAATTTCCAAAAACAGATCAGTGAACTCAGAAAACATATAAAGAAAACAAAAGTAAACACCACAACGGCCCTTCATATTAAAAAACATCAAAACATAAATAAAGAATAAAAAGGTCAATCAATTAATCCTCGCTAGCAATCGCTAGAATGTAAAGGATTAATTGTTAAACAAGAAATACATATACTACAAAATTTAATGTGAGTTGATAACAATTATATGAAATATAAAACAAAAAACACACAAGACTAAAAGTTCACTGATCTGTTTTTGGGAATTGTGATACCGGAAATCCAAGATAGCCTATTTCGGTTTTCTAAATCTTACAACTCGGTGAACAAAAGTAGACACAACAATGGCCCTTCAAATTTAAAAAAAAAAAAATCAAAACAAAATTAAAAAAATAAAAAGGCCAAATCAATTAATCCCCGCTAGCGATCTCTTAGCATGGAAAGGATTAATTGTTAAGCAGGAATCTTGGATTCCCGGTATCACAATTTCCGAAAACAGATCAATACCTTCCCCCCTAACAACTTCCAAACAGAAGGTCGGATCGACAAACAGATTTCACCATTATTTTAAAATAAATGAGATTTTACTTATAATAAAGCCATTTTACTATTATAATTGATGAATATAAAATGTATCAATCAAATTATTTTTTTTCTTTCTTTATAGATCCAGAATTAAAAACATTGGCCACTGAAGTAACCGAACTCTTGAGCAGTTTAGTTGGTCATGAAACATTTTTACCTTTGTATGCAAAAGTACAAACAAAACTAAATGAAAAAAGAGCTGGTGTAAAACGAGCTAAAGCAGAAGAGGTAATAATGCTCATGTGGGATTTTTATTTTATTTTTAAGGAAATGGAATTGCAGTTTAATACAGCTTTTAAAGAGACGATTAACTTCAAAATTTTTCAGCAATACTCTTATATAATTTTTATGTTATAAAACAATTTATAATTTTTGTTATTATTTTTTTTTTTCAATATCCTCTTGTAGGTTATAAATAATCCTGAAGTAGCGGCAAAGAAGAAAATCAAAAAACATTTGGCCAAGAAGGATGCCAAGAAGCGGAAAATGGAAAGATTGAGGCCAACTAAACAAAAGAAAAAGAAAACATTAAAAGATTTAGCCATGATGACAGATGATTAAAATGTTAAGCATTACTGTAAATATTTTGATAAAAATCAAGAAAAGTTACTGGATATTCCTTTTATCACCTACTGTAGAATTCTGAATAACTTATGGATTGAATGGAATAGAAACTGAATTCAGTGAAAAAAATATATAGGCTTATATATATTTTTAATAGTGTATTATAATGATATATGAATATCATTATGCTCTGTTTAATTATTTTTAATTACTTCATTATCATAAGGAAATAAGTATTAGACTAACATAAAACTGTATTCCTAAGTTGAAGATTAGATAAAGATATATACAAAATGGACTTGTAAGCAATTTATAATTGTATAAAAGTTTTCTTAACATTAATGACAGTTTTGAAAACAATTTCATCCATTTATCCAATCTAAGGACATTTTTTTCCATACAATTTTAACTGTGGGGTGAATAATTGGAATAGTCATGTAAATACATATTTTTATACAAAATTAAAAATAATATATTGTAAATAGAATAAATAAAATATTTTTAAGAAGTTATCTGTTTATTATTTTTTTTTTTTTTTTTCATTTTTAATTTAAATATCCTTGTGGGCTCACATTTCAGGTTTGCTTCCTAACAATTTGTTTTTGTTTTGTTTTTTTCCAGATATTTCTTTTTGAGATAAGACCAAAGGTTCACCCAAAACTTTCAGTTTTTTCTTGTAGTTTGAAGCCTGGATCCATCTGCAGTCCAAGGATAACTGAAGGGACTCTTATTAACTTAATCTAATTTATTCTAATAAATTTCCAATATATTGAATAGAATTTTCTTTCATTTCATAGAGGAAATCTATCTAATTTCATTCTATTCATGTGTAAAGCAAAATGAAAACGAAATAGATCTGTGATTTACTTATTCAAGAAATAGGAATTTTAGAATGTTAATCAGGTAACATTTGTGAGATTTTTAAAATCTGCCCCAAACATCAGATCAGTATCAGATTTATCAGGTTTTAAATTTTGCAAAATTCAGTGAACATAGTAAAAAAATATAAAATTTAACTAGTATTATTTCTTAATTTGAACAAAAAGCTTTAAATTTATGGAAATGAAAATTATTTGCAAAATTTTTTTCATTAATATAGAATAATTACTTGTAGAAAAATAACTTAGAAATAAAATATCGAAATTTTACCAGGAATGACAAAAATGGCTTACATTGTTTAGTTTTATTTTGTTTATTAAAATTACATATTTGTTTTCCTACTTAATTTTTTTTTTTTTTTTTTTTTTTGCACAATTTGGATAGTAAAAATAAATTATTATTATTTTTAGTCGATCTTTTTTAAACGATGTATGTTGTATAATAAAAGCGTCATAAACAATGACTCTGTAGGAAGTCAGTGACATTCATAGCAGACGAAATGAAATGAGGAGCTGGTAAAAAAAACGAAGACCCCTTTTCTTCTTTTAATCTCGGTAAAATATTGTCTTTCTTCCGTTCGAGTGAACGGTTGTTGATTTCAGTTCGGTTAAGAACTAGCTTTTAAGTTTTCTTCAATTTAAAATTTGTTATAAATGTTGATTTCAACGTAAAAGGTTAAGCCTAACTTAAGCCTAAAATAGAAAAAAATATGCTAATGACGATTTCAGATATTCAAATATTTATTATTAATGATTTTCGTCAAATTATATGGTAATAGTCGGGATCTTGATTGATAAACACTGAAAATTCTAAGATTTTTTTTTTGTCTTTTTAAGGAGAATCTAACTCGGGGAATTTTAAACGGTTATTGGCGACTTCAGTTATCATTTAGAAACGCCTTTTTAAAGAAGTTGAAAAAAAATTAAGAAATCATAGAATGTTTTAGTGAGTTCGTTTTATAAAATACAGTATTCTATTATTTTTGTATTAAATAATATTTTTTAATCGGTTAACTTTAATTTTTTGTCATTATTTTTTACCAAAAATAGTGTTTTATAGTGTATTTGGTTAACACTATGTTTGACTTTTATATAAATCTCTAAAATCCGGAATCGGCAAAGTCCCGGCGAATCCGGATTTTCGAGGTTGTACTGTATTATTTTGTTTCCACACAGTCAGATGATTTTGTATATTTAATAAAGGATAGAGATACAATGAAATTGTAAACAAACTGTGGTTGTTAAGCATCTTTCAACTCGAGTCTATCCAAACTATCAATTGTTCGTACTTCTACATTTATATGAATTTGGTAGTTTACAAAGAAGTGTATAGAACAGCTCAATTACAAATGAAAAACATTTTTTAGCTATAAAGTAAAATTGCTAATTAAATATCGTCGGTTTCTTATTTTTTTTTAGAGAAAAATCAAACTATAAATTAACCAATAAATTTACCAATACATGAAATGTTGATTTTTAGGGGTAATTTTGTGAATTAAAAAAAAAAAAAGAAGCCAATTGGATTCATTGTGTAGAAAGTAAATATACTATACATATTCAAAATTACTAACAAGTTAACGAATACAATAAATGATAGGAAAAATGTACGAAATTGAATTATTTACCATTGCCTATTATTTAATTGAACGAAGGGCGATGGAGAAATAGAGCTGAAACATATTTTAAATCAACATCGGAAGTGCAGTGGTGCCTCAATAGAAAAAATGAACAATAAAAAACTCACTAATGAAAAATTAGTGAGAAAATTCAAATACCAGCAGTCCGCCGGCCTCAATAATTTTTTTTTAAAGCATAAAAAAATCAAACTGCGCATTTGTATTAATAAACAACAATGGGTGAGACCAATTTGTTTACCAAGTGGTATCCTGGAACAGCTGTTTCACGCTCTTTGGCGATCATCAGCCAGGAGCATTTGATTTGTATGGATGCAACGATTTGTGAATATAAGCAATTCGGACATCTTAAGGTTGAGTGCGGTTGATGCGTCTCGACTCGCGTGACCTCACTGCTACGAAAGTCCCCTCCACTCATGACCCTCTGTATCACAGAGGGTCATGCTCCACTCCCAAGATCTTTGTCTTTCAGTGGGGACGGAAGTCGTGCTGCTTCCCTTTGCTTCTAGGGACGAGGAAGCAAGAGAGACCAATCCTCATTACGTCCGAACTAGTTTCGCTAACTTTCTGTAGCAAAAATATCGAAATAAATAGCGTTCTGAACTATTCTGTGGAAAGAAATAGATACAATTTTATATATATATATATATATATACACACTGTATATACTGAGAGAGAAAATAATAATAAAGGAAGAAAAAAACAGCTATGACATTCTGTAATTCATTAATACTTTTATGCTATTTCTGCTTATTATTTAAAATATTTATTTTAGAAATTAAAAAAAAATGTAATAAATAAAAGCGTGTGGAGTTGTGCAAGGATACAGCTGAAATGGGTCTCCACGGCAAGACCCATTGCTTCCCAAGAATGTCCTGATTATTGCTTATGTAATCGAACCATGGTCGCCGACCTCCTGGATGGAGATGGCACGTGAAGAAGAAGAAGAATCGGACTTAAAAGTTATTTCGTCCTCTCATTTAGATTTAATTATCTTACGAATATTATTCAAGAAAACAATAGCTCTTGCAGACTTGCTGTATTACAATACATAAAACAATCATAAATATTAGGATTAGTAAAGGATTATCTTCAGACAGAATAGGTATCCTGAGGTTTTGCTTACGACCTCATTATGAATTCGGTGTCTTATTGTTGTTGGATGTTTGAGTTTGAATTAGTTAAATAAATGAGTCTCGTGCTTTTATACAAACCTATTCAAATAGAGACTTCATCCACAACCGTCGCTTATTTACAAACACAATGCTCTCATTAGCACGATCATATATTCTGAATTAACAGAACCATTTGAATTTTATTTATTTTAATTCCTAAATCATATTCTCTGAATTTGAAATTAAGTCATATTTAAAGCTTATGATCCAAAACGTTTTCGAAATTAAAAAAGTGGAATTTCTTAATACGTCTATCATATAATTTTGTTCAGTTTCAAGTGCTAGCGTTTAAAATTTAGCAACAGTTAAAAATTAAAAAAAAAAAAAAAAAAGACTTGCCGAGTACTTCTCAATATCTGAAATTTTGCTCAATTCTGAAATCTAAGGCGATGATTCCAAAACCAGAGGGATTTTTTTTAGCCTGCCTTTATATAATTTAGATTAAAAAGATTCAAAACATCCGGATGTATCTTATTGAAAATTAAGTTTGAACTCGAATTTAATGAATATTAAGTTCGGATAAAGTTATTTAACGACGGACCTTGCGAAAATACCCAAAGATGAAAGGAAGGACACAGGATATCGAGCACAAGACAACAGCAATTTTCTAAAAGACCTGGAAACTTACTTTCCTTAAAATCTTGCAAACTTTTTTTTTTTTTAATAAGGAACTAGCAAACCTGAGATCACGTGATCTTAGATTCTGAGAGAAAGTTTCTCCCCGACCGCGTCTCGGAAACCATGTTTGATCGTAAATCACGTGATGCCCTACATGGATAGCAATGAAAATGTGAGCATCTCGGAGACCCGTAAATATCTCGGAAAGCCCGGGTGACCAACGTAGATAAAAAAAAAAACCAATACTACACCCAACATTTTCCACCTTATTTGTATTCTGTGTCTTATGATTTCGAAGGATATAAGACCAGAAAAAAAATCAACTTTTGTTTTACATATATATATATATTAGCAAACCGACCCGTTCTTCGCTCTGGTTACAAAAAACAAATGAATGGTTATTTGAATGTTGTAACGTCATAATCCTATCACTTCAAACCTTTTCTAGTTCGTAAAAACTCATCTGATCATTACAAATCTATATCTAACCCGAAAACACCGCTATTACGCACCACAATATTTTAGTTGCAATTTTTGCACAACACTATTTGTATAGTTCCCATTGTCGCGACCGGGTGCATATGTAGCGCTATTGTGCAGAACAATCTGTTCTCTCCACTTGTTGCTTAACAATATATGTGTAGTGCCAACACCCCATACATAAGAGGTGAGTCAGGTCTTGTCTTTTTATATAGTTTTTTATAGATAGATAGATAGATAATCTGCTGAATACAAACACTAAAAGATTTTTTTATTTTGTTTTGTTTTCATTTTCTGAAAAGATTAATTATATTCTCGTTACCTATTTAAATAATTGAATCCAATTAAGTTTATAGTTCGTGTATACAGTAAGAATACTAATAAGCAGATTAAATATAAATCATTTCCGCTCTAGTGCTTTTTTATGAGAATTTTTTGTCACCTTCTCACTCTTAATTTCTCGACAAAGATCCACGTGGAAAAACATTTCAAATATAAAAGTTAAATCGTCTCATAATCCTTAAATATCCATACCAAGTTTGAAGAAGATCCGTTGAAGAAGAGGGAGAAACACAGACCGATTTGATTTAAACACCTTCATTTGTGGTGGCTTCTGGCGGAATTTGTTTTTTTTTATTAGTATTATTTTGATAAACTCTCCCCGGGACAAAACCCCTCTACGCCACTGTGTTCATCGGACTGAATGTCGTCCGTTTTCTTTCCCAGTAACTTTTGAACTAATGAATTGATCTTCTTGGAACTTGGCATGCACATTTCCATATTCATCAGTTTTGTATTTTAAGTTTTTCATTATGGATTCTTAAAGAGAAATTTACACATTGAAGATGACCAGGGGGGTAAACAGGATTTTTGAAATGGGAGGTCAACCAAAAAATAAAAACGGCGTGTGCTTTTCCGGATGAGGGAGAGGAGTTACAAACAAATCGAACTTTCCAACCCCCCCAAAAAAAAAACAGACTATCCAAAATCCAATTTTCGGAAGAAATCGGGGAGAGGAGGTTTACAACCCCTACTAAATCCCCATCGCTAATGAAAATGATATTAAACAAAATATAAAAAAATAGAAGCAAACTTTAACTGACACTGACAGTAAACAAAAGATTTCTAATGATGTCTAAAACTGTTTTGTAATCCGTTTAATTTACGAATGAATCAATTTCATTAAAATGAGTTAGATTTGATTTTTAAATATTTACAGTTAATCAGTTTTCGTCTAATGGAAAATTTGAACGTAGAATGTTTGTAATCAGTAGTTATTAGAACTTACAGAAGTGGAGAGTTTTAATTTATATTTCTCTTGAAAAAAAAAAAAAGCTACATTTAAGAGGAATGTAGGATTGTTAATTTTTTTCAAGAACTGTTTATTTTTTAAATCTGACATGTTTTTCTTTCTTAAATTTGATCCTTCGAGTCATGGCTTTGTATATTTCATTGTTGATGAATACCGTAATCGATACCCAAACAGATGACTTGTGCGATTTCTCTCGTTATTGTTATATTAGCCGATAAGATACAAAAACAAACAAATGTGGCTTAGTCTTTCGTAAATAATGAAAAACTAATTGTAAAGATAATCAGCCTTTATGTAGATTTTTCTGGATCATTCCATGTGACTGGTCTTTTTTGTGTGTATGTTACTGTTGCTATTAATCCTACAGAATACAATGTGTTCAAACTCCGATGAGAGTCCGATGTATAAAATAATCTTCATTATCTACTTACCATTGCACCGTTGAAAGTCATCGTTAACAGTTTTACCACAATATTAAATAAGAGGGTCTTTTAATTATAGAAATGTAAATATTTTACTACAAATATATTTTTTTTTTAATTTTAGAAAATAATTTTATCAACTGAAACTTGCTTGCACAAGTTATGTAGACTTAGTACAAAATCATATTGAAGAAAATAGGTAATATACAGTTCGTATGTTGCAAATAGAGCAGTGTGTTTTCCTAATAACAGTGTTGTTATTAATCGTTTCATAATGATTAGGTTTCTTTTGTTTTGATACCGAAGATCAACGATGGCCAGTGCTTGTCTAACTTTAAGATACTCCCCAAATTTATTATCAGCTGATTGCCATACGCCTTTGTATCCAGAAAGACCATCCTCAACTAGTAATGGGTAGGCCACTTTTTTCTTCTTCTTTATGTATAGACTAATTCTAAATATTTTGTAATAACTAAATACGAATAACAGGTAATACGAAGTTTGAATTGCCACCCCCGAGGCCTTTCCTATTCCAACGATGTTTTGTGGATCAAAAATTTACTGATGAGAATACGCCCTTGCGACTCTGTTGCTATCACCAAATCCTAAACTCGAAATATGAGGTTTACATCAGTACGCCTTGGTTGAGGAAATGCGTAACCTCCAGAGGCGGACTGGTCATAAAAATCACCGGGGGTGTTAGTATTGGATTGCGTACGGAATGTCTTTGATTCCTCTAAAGTAAAAAAGTTTGAAGGTGTTTGTTAGAAGAGCAGTAATTTTGAAAAATATAAAGATTTTTTTTCTTCAAAGTTGTAAGATAAGAGCCAGGTTAAAATAAAAAAAAAAGTTATTAATAATCTGGAATAATTTTATGTAAGTATCTTTGTATAAGGTAGGGTATTAACATTGTAACAGTGAATGCGTATTGAGAAGAACAGTTTCTTATTAAACCCATTTAAACACAGAGGAGGAGAGTTGAGGTAGTTTCAGAAGATTATATTGAAATACGAAAGACAGTTTGAAAGAAAAAATGACGAGAAGGAGGATTATTACGAAGACTAAGAAAGATGTTTCGTTTAAAGAAATAGGTGCAGTAAAGCAGAAAAAACAAAAAGCAGAAAGAATAAATTTAAAATGTTCATTGTTTTTTATGTGTTTTGTTATTTTAAAGTGTATATTAGAAGGAGGAGGAGATTAGAAGAATCGAGATGATTAAGAGTCTGATGGTGTGAAGAGAACAGATGTTGGGAGGGAAAATGACATCATTAGAAGGGTGATGGAAAGAAAGGAGGATTGAGAGGAAGAAAGAGAGTGATTTCAGCATCATAAATTAAAAATGACTTAATTTGCTTAGGAAACACAAATCTCTAACGAATGAGAGAGTCCCTGAATTCCAGCTTCAGTTGGTGTTGAGTTAACGGATTTCTCCCTGTAGAAAAGTGCTTATTTACTAATAGACTTAAATATTAACCAGTCAATATATTCTCCATGAATTAATAACGATTTAGCTTATATTTCTGTAAAGAAATGGTGAACAAATAAGGTAATTTAGAAAGGAAAGAGTCGCCTGGAAACGACAAGAGATCAGAGAATTTTCTGTCTGTACAGAACAGAATTTTTAGAAGCGTTTTAATCGAATTTTTTAATGTGACAATTTTGAGTGAGAAGCAGATTGAGACGGAATACAATTAAGTTTAGTTATTATAGAAAATCCCCGAGCTGTATAGACCCTACATATTATGAGTTTTTCCTATCAAATTTACAGTATAATTATTATCCTGAAATTAAACATCTCAAGTTCACTTGTGACAATATTTATTTTTAATTTTAATATATTATTACAAAACATAGTACTGTTAGGATTACAAAAAAATCCCATCAACAGGTGATAAGAATTAAAATACCAAAAACAACATTCTTATATATTGTAATGATTTTTATTCACTGCATTTATTCTTATTATCTTTTTATAGTAGTTCTATTTATTCTTGAATATTCATAGTTGTAATTGTCTCAGCATTTATTCTATTATGAGCATTATCAATTGTATATTCTAATTTTTACTATTTATCGTTTTAATTTTGTTATTCAATTCGAATTTTCCGTT
>JAFIDM010000004.1:9465987-9489210 GCA_023159025.1 Thereuonema tuberculata | reverse complement strand
CAACCAATCACAGCCCTTGTAAATAGTTTATTTAAACCCCTGCAGCATACGAATAAACAGTTTGAGATTTAGAGTTCTTGCTAGATGTTATCCAAGTCTATCGAACCAGTCTATTATTATTTCACAAGTTTATTTCACGAACCAGTGGCCGCAAACATTCACCACAATATTTTATAATATATGAGCCGTTTATTTTGAAAGTGACCTAAGTCCATTTTTCATTTTTTTTTTTTTTTTTAAACATGTGGAATTTGTACACGTTACTACAGTTAACAAAAAAAAAAATTGAAAAATGGACTTGGGTCACTTTCAAAGTAAACAGCTCATATATATAGTTACAAAGCAAAAAAAAAAAAAACTAAGTGGGGTATCTGGAAATTTTTCTTTAGTTTTTAAAGGTCTTAAGCAAGAAAAGTTTGAAAACTGCTATTGTGTATGATTGAATATACCACCATATTGATTTTACTACTGTTTAATTTTATTGAATTAGGTTTATTATAAAACTAAATTGAAATTAACCTATATTTTCTAGTTACTATACTGTGTGTCATCCATATGGTGAACGAACTTGGGGAACCAAGAGAGACAGATATAATAAAAACGAACACTGGAGGTCTGTGGATGAACCACCGCCCATCAAAGACGACTGGGTTCTTCGTGTCCAAAACCACTATGGCTCAGGAGCAATACCAGTGTAAGGTTTAGTCTGTGATTCTTTTGTTAGACTAAGTCATATTATTAATTCTTTAATATAGTATTTTTAAAAATGATTTCACTAACGACAAAATATCATTTAGCTTTGTCTTAAAAAATAATGGTTGAATCATCGAAAAAGCATTTCTTAAGTTAGCAAATGTGATTTGTTTATTCTGTTGATTTCACTGATGCTTCTCTTCCCTGGGCTTCTGTTGCGAAGCAAAGCAAAATACTATTTTTCCTGGTGCTTTCCAAGAAATTTCGAAGTGAAAATTTAAAAAAAAAAAGATGACAGTCATGAAATCAAATTCAAAACTTCCTAAAAATTAAGGGTTTTAATCTTGAGATTAAAATCCTTAATTTTAGGAAGTTTTGAGTTTGATTTGATGACTCTCATCTGTTTTTTTTTGTTTTGTTTGTTTGTTTGTTTTTTTTATAAATTAAATATATTTAAATACATATATAAAATAAAATAAGGAAATAAAAACAAAAACAAAAAGAAAAGAAATAAAAAAAAGGATATAACAAACAAAAGAAATAAAAAAGTATATGTAAGATAAAAAAGAGTAAAGTCTTTAACTCAGACTTAAAAACTTCGCGTTTTTAAAAATTTTAATTTCTGCTTTCGCCGCTTATGCCGCTGATGACGTGAAGATGGATTGGCCGTATCTCCACAGAAACAGTGATTTGAATTTTGTATTGGCGTTTTTCAAATTTCACATCATTGTCCGGCTTTATATGTTTAGTAATATAAGTTAATTTTACACTTATATTCTATGCTTTCTAAATTTTCTAAATTGCAAATGATTGATTGAAATCTTTGCTTTGCGAAACTCGAAGAGCCACATTTGAGTTTTGCCGGTTCGATTATATATATATATATATATATATATATACATACATACATATACTACAACAAAAAAAGGGAAACATAAAGGGTTTATATTTGAAAGAGTTAATAGTGATTGATATACAACCGTAAAATATTTTTCTATTAATTCAGTATTTAATTCTAGAATAGATATATGATTTTTATAATTTACAGTGTCTTTGTATTCTTTAATACATATATTTCATATTACTACCTTGCCCAAAGGACCTATAGAGTATCAAAACTGAACATCCCTGAGTATCAAAACTGAACTGTACTTACATTATCAGAGGCGGCGCTAGGCGTCGGCGATGTCGGCGGCCGCCGACGGCCTCGCGCCTGAGGGGGCCTCGCAAAAAAATTTAGCAGTGTTATTAAAAGTTTAGTAATTCGTATATATTTCCGTACGCGTGAGTAGTATTTATCCAGAGTCAGAGTGGTCGGGCAACACTGAAAGTTAGGCGATACCGCGCGCGAGACTCGGGGAATCTCTCTGTTCTTTCTGAGTTGACTCTGAGTTCTTTCTGTTTAATCATCGTTCACAAAATTCGCACTCTCCTGCTTACTTTCACAGACAACAACGTAATATTCATTATCTTACCGTTCTATAAAGGAACCAAACACGGAAAAACAATAGATCAAGAAAATGAGAGATTGATTAGGGAATCGCAAAAGTATTGGTATAACTTGTTTGAAAGATTGATAGATATAATAAACTACCTAGCCTCACACAATCTGGCATTTAGAGCTCATCGAGAATCTCTTAACCTTAATAATAGCGGCAACAGTGGCAATTTTATAGACCTTTTTAAAATTATTATGGAAATATGATCTGACACTACGGGAGCACCTGCAACGTATTAATGAAAAAACAACTTAATCAGCATTATCTGAGCCACGACATCCAAAATAAATTAATTACATTAATGTATAAATCCGTTATTGACGAAATTATAAACAGAGTTAAACAAGCAAAATACTACACCTTCTTGCTCGATTGCACCAGGGATGTGAATCGTGTTGAACAAATGTCAATAATATTAAGATTTTGCAATTCCTCAACTGGAGCGATAGAGGAACATTTTGTTGGGTTTATTAGCGTCGCAGAAACAACGGGAGAGTATTTAACAAATACAATATTACAAGAACTAGAAAGAAATGGTCTAGATATCCAAAACTGTCGAGGACAGGGATATGATAACGGCGCCAATATGGTCGGCTTTAATAAAGGTGTCAGAACTAGAATACTCAATATAAATCCAAGAGCATTCTTCACGCCATGCGGATGCCACAGTTGTAGCATCTCTTCTACAATAGCCAAAACATTTTTCGGCTTTATCAATAAAATCTATGTGCTCTTTTCAAAGTCAAGCAAGCGATGGGATCTTGTAAACACTAAATTAAAATTGACTTTAAAATCTCTGTCTGAAACACGATGGGAGAGTAGAATCGGAGCAGTCAAAGCGATATTTTTACGATTTGATAATGTTATCGAATACGTTAATGACTTGAAAAATAAAACTGATGATTCCGAAACTCTAAGTGACTGTGAAACAGTCTTAAATGAAATGTTTAAGTTTATTAAACTTTTAAAGTTTATTATACTTTTGAGTTTATTGTTGCAATACACGTTTGGTACGAGATTTTATTACGTGTGAACCCGAAAGCAGAATGTTTTTTATCTTTCTGCGACGATTGATGCTAAGACGAAAAACTTTCTGCAACCAAAAAAAAAAGAATCTTCAAATCGACAAAAAAAAAAAAAAAAAAAAAACGGAATTACGGCAATCTTGAACTTGAATGTCGCTATTGACACATTACATTCATTTTGTAGCTGGATTCAAGAATTCCGTAATACAGGATTTGAAAAAAGCGTTGCAGAGCTCGATTGTTTGTAGAAAAAAGTAGTTACGAAATTGAGTCACAATTTAAAGAAAAAAGAATAGCAAAGAAAAAACGAATGTTCGGTTATGAACATATTGATGAATCCATACAATCTGTTGAAATGCAGTATAGATTTAACTTTTTTAGCATAATGATAGATGCTATCATAGATGACACCGAATGTCGATTTAAAGCGCTCAATTATTATTATGAACGATTTGGTTTTATTTACGATATCAATTATTTGAAATCTATACCAAAAGAGAGAGGACCTTCTCAAGTATTGTAATGATTTAGGTAAAATACTTCGAGAAGGTGAAAACAGCGACATACTACCTTACGAACTGTATGAAGAACTCCAGCTTTTAAAATCCAATTCACTAAACTCTGTCAATGATGCAAAACAACTTATACAGTACATTTTAGAAAATAATTTGGAAGAAGTATATCCAAATGTTTACATAACAATCAGAATAATGCTCACAGTTCCAGTCAGTACAGCTTCTGCTGAGAGAGGTTTTTCAAAGTTAAAATTGACCTACTTGAAAAGCATGATGAACCATGATAGACTATCTACGTTATCAGTTCTGTCAATTGAAGTGGAAATAGCGGCTGGTGTTAACTATGGCATAATCTTGAAAAAATTCAGTGAGGCTAAAAGCCGAAAAATTCGTTTATTTTAATTTGTGATTGTTTGTTATTTTCGTCAACATTAGATTAGCAATAAAACTCATATACTCATACATCAGTCTCAATCTATTTATCGTTTTCTTTCTGACTGGGAAATAAAGAGGCCTCGCAAAGCTGATGTCGCCGACGTCTACATTTGGTCTAGCACCGCCACTGTACATTATATATATGATTATATCTCGTTAAGATTATATCCATTCTCTCTTTCTCGTTTATTTTACAATAATTTTGATAAAATGTAAAAGAAAAAAACAAAAAACAAATAAAAACCGTTATTTTTAATTTTGTTAGTTTCAATAAAATTGCATAGTAATCTCAAAACTAATAATTACTAATACTAAATACTTATTTATTACTTAATAATTAATACTATTTGGTTATTAACAGTTTTTATTTTTATTCATTTTAGACAGAATAACTTCGTTATTCCTCCTCATCTTCTTCTTCGTCCTCGAAATGAAAAGAAACTTGTTATTTTATCCGATGAAATGTAAGAAATTCTTTTATAAAAATGTGATTTTGATTTATTTATTTAATTATTTATTTGTAAACCATTAGGTGTAATTTACACAAATTACTCCTGTGTTGTAGGTGCTAGAATTTTAATGTACGACATAAAAAAAAAAAAAAGTTTTTCTTATGCCATTATTAATTAGATCATAAATTAACTGATTTTTAATATGTTTAATGCTATTATTATTATAATTCTCCCAGTTAATTTGACTTAATAATTTCTAGTTAATATAATCATTTAATCTAAATCCAAAATTATTGTATGGTTTAATAATTTCAAAAACATTTAACCAGTTATATCTAGTAGAAATACCAATATTATTATTTTGTTTTTTACTTCTAATTTTAAAGAATTTATATAAGACAAAAATAGTCTTATATATAAAAAAAAAAAGTCTTCAATTATTTAATATTTTATATTTATATCTAATTTTTAATTTTTGTTCTGTAGTTTTGTTTTTATAATTAATATAAATATTATTAAAAATTTTAAATATCATATTATTAATACAGTGAAGTCTCACTTATATGAAACTCACTTATACGAAACATTCAGTTATACGAAGAATTTATACCCCGGCGAAACCCCCATAGTCCTATATGTGAATTACTTACACGAAATATTCACTTATACGAATAATTTTTGGTTCCCCCTCATATTCGTATAAGTGAGACTTCACTGTATTATAAATTTGATATTTATTTAAAAATATCCAGAAAGTTAAGCCATAATCCAAAATAGAATCAACAAATGATTTAAAGATTATTAGTTTAAAGAGTAAAAATATTGTTTAACGAGTAAAGAAGTTTATTATCAGGAGACTTTGTTTATTATTAGTTTCTGTTTTAAAAAGTAGAGAGGTTTTAAATGACTAAAAACATATACGTATGAAGTTTTTTAACAATATAATTATAATGGTAATTCCAGTTATAATTGTCGTCAACATGTAAACCTAAATACTTTTGATTATTTACATAATCAATAATATATAGTTACATTGGCAATTGTTAATTGAATTTATATCATTTGAATTAGAGCATGTAGCTTTATGTAAAATAAGAAATTTATTATAATTTATTTTTTGTTTTTGTTCTTAATGATCATAACTTTAGTTTTATTATGATTGATCTTGGAGTAATCTAAAAACTTCATCTTGAGTTTTGTTTCAACTTAAAAGTAAAATATCGTCAGCTTAAATGAATGTAGAAGAATTACATTTTCATTACATTTTCCTGAAATTTGAGAAGTTTAATTTTTGTTTTACAGCTGCCCACCTCCAGAGAAGTATGTTATTGACAAGTAAGTTCATTTTGTTTAATGAGTTACCATTGAAAATCATACATCTCCCCCCCCCTCCATTTTATTCGTTTTTTCTTTTATTGATAATAAATTGGAAGAAACTTAAAGGAAATCATGAAAGAGTAAAGAGTGATTTAACATTTTTATGATTTTTTTTTTCGTACAGACTTAAATTTATTTGTGTAGAGAAATAAATCTTGAAAGTAACCTTTATATAAATCCAAATTTAATCGGTTTATCAAGCAAAGCATTTTCAGGATCGAATATCTAGAATATTTGGTGTGTTATTATTTCTCATAAATGTAAATAAAGTCCTAACTGCCCTTAAAATATAGCAGCAAAAATTTCAATCAATTGTCTTCGGAGTAGATAAAAAGAAAAAAAGAAAAGTCAGTATCTTAGGATTCCTGTTTGAATATCTTTATTTCTGATAAAACACCCCTTAAAGTTGAACTAGTGAGTGTTCCACTTTAAAAATTTAATGAGATCTGGTTAATACGATTAAACTCTCAATTATGAAATTGGATGAACATCAACACATTGAACTAATATGTTAGCATAATTCTTTAATACCACAACATCCTGAGAGATTGATTACCACACAGACATCATTCCAAAAATAAAGACACCCCTCCTCTCTTTTTTTTTGAGTTAAGGTGAATTTGGAGAAATTTTATTGTGATAGAGAGAAAGCAAAAACAAAAATACTGTGAAAGTTTGTACGAAAAGAACTGCTTATATTATTATTACAGTAGAACCTCATTATAACGGACTAATAGGGGCTGAAGGTTGTCCGTTTTAATGAAAGTCCGGTTTATAACAAATAATTCTTACAGGGGTGTAATGCAGCAGGGTGTACATCAATGAAAGTACAATAGTTAGCTATAAAAAGTGTTTATTATATATCAAATAAAAAAACAGCCTTCAACATAGTAGGTTGATTTGAAAAAGATGTGTACGTATACACTGCATTAATCATTAGAACAAGAAGGTCCTGGTTCATGTTGATTGCTTACATTCATTGGTTTGAAAAAATAATTTATTTTCTGCTGGGTTTGTTTGCTGCTTATTTTTGCAGTTAATAACTGACGGAGGTGCCATAAGTGTTCATAATACGCAAACACATTTTCATTTGCCGATTGTTCAACATATTGAATAACAAAATTTAAATGGTCTTTCACTTAGCTCACCTTAATTGTAGGCTGACAATTTTTTTTAAAACTGTCCGTTATAAGCGACGTCCGTTATAATAGGGTCCGTTATAAGCGACGTCCGTTATAATAGGGTCCGTTATAATGAGGTTCTACTGTATTTCTTTTCGCTGCTCGGCTGTAATGCAGAGCTGAACATCAATGGATAAAAAGTTGTAAAACATTGTATGATAACTGAATTTTATAATATACTAGCAAAAATACCCGATCTTCGCGCGGGTTACAAAAAAGGAGTTGTTCTGATGTTGCCCAATTGTTTCGAAATTATGTGATGATTATAAAGTAATGTTATATTCTTATTTTGAACTTGAAAACCCCGTAAAGAACCCTCCAACAAAAGTTTACCCCCCTTCCCATTTACACACCTTAGGATCCGAATATCGGAAATTCGTCGATTACGAATACTTTAGATTTTGACAAAGAACAAAACTAATAATTAAACTAATTAAACTAATAATTTTATAATTATTGGTGATATGAATATTAATATTCTAGAAAAAAAAAACAATTCTTTGGTACTGAAATATTTAGAAATTTTTAATACTTATGGCTTTGAGAATTTAATTGATACTGCAACTAGAGAAGTACAGACAATAAAATCTTATACTTCAACATGCTTAGATCACTGTTTTATTAATTTAAAAAATAAAGATACTAAAAGTAATATTATACAAACAGAAATATCAGATCATTATATAATAATGTTAGAAATATTTAATCAAAAATTAAGTAAAAGTAATCAAAATCTTAAAAAATTCAGAAGACACAATAATATAATAAATGAGGAATTATTTATTGAAAAATCAGAAAACTTACTTAATAATATAAGAAATAAGCAAATAATTGACCCAAATAAAATAATAAATAAATTTGTAAAAATTATAAATAAATCTAAAAAACAAATAAGTAATAAAGAAAAATATAGAGAAAACCATGAATATCATTATCAAACTAAAAATAATAAAAAACAAAATTATAAACATGAATGGATAACAGATGAAATATATAGTCATATTAAGGAAAAAGATAAGTTATATAAAAAACATAAAAACAATAAAACAAATAAAGAATATAGAGAAATTTATAGAAAAAAGAGTAATTGGTTAAAAAACCTAATACAAAAAACAAAGCAAAGATTCTATCAAAATAAATTTCTAAACACTTACAATAATAATAAAAAGACTTGGAATATAATAAATAATATTATAAAAAATAATGAACATAAAACTATTGATAAAAACAAAATTTGTAAATTAATAGAAAAATATAATTATAAGCAAACTGATGAATTATTTGGTAAAACATTTAGTAAAGTTGTTAGTACATGTAATTGTAACACTAGAAGTAATAATACGGATATTGAAACTTCAATAAATTCAATAGTGTTTAATGTACCTAGTATTGAAAATATAATGAATATAATTACATTAATGAAAAATAAAAATACTGTTGGTATTGATAATATTGCTGTAAAAGATATAAAAAAGTATATGGATATATTTGCAGCAATATTGCATGAACTTATAAAAGCCATGTTTGAATATGGAACTTACCCAAGTATTTGGAAAACTGCGAAAATAACTCCAGTATATAAAAAAGGAAAAATTGATGATATAAAAAATTATAGGCCAATTTCTGTTCTTTCCAATATGTCAAAAATTATAGAAACATGCTTAGCTAATTCAATATATAACTTTTTGTATAAATATAAATTACTAAAATAAGAACAATTTGCATATCAAAAAAATTTAAGTACTGATAAACTCTTTCAAGATTTCCAAAAAATCATAAATTGTGCATTAAATAACGGTTATTATATATATATTATTTTTATAGATTTTGAGAAAGCATTTGATAGTATTAATCATAAGATATTGATAGAAAAATTATTTCATATTGGAATAAGAGGCAATATGATAGAAATATTAAAAAACTATTTAAAAAATAGAAAAATAAGAATTAATTTAAATTCAAAATTAGGTAAAACATATAAATTAAAAACAGGAATTCCTCAAGGTTCAAACTTAGGACCACTTTTATTTATTTTATACTTAAATACATTATATAGTACAATATCAACATCAAAAATTTTTGCTTATGCTGATGACATCATATTGATAAATATAAATGAAAATTATGAAACTGCAGAATACAATATACAAAAAGACTTTAATAAATTAATTATTTGGACACACAATAATAAAATGAAAATAAATAGTGAAAAAACAAAACTAATGATATTGAAAACAAAAAATAAATTTTTACATACAAATCCAGTAATAAAATATCATGATTATAATTGTTTATTCGATGATGACATAAACTTCCAAAGTTGTAATTGTGAAAATATTGAAATTATTAAAACAATTAGATATCTAGGTTTATATATTAATGATCAATTCTCTTGGAAAACACATTATTTATATATATTAAATAAACTTAATTCATTAATATATATGTTTCAACATATAAAGGGTATCTTTTCTATAAGATACAAGATGTTAATATATAAATCATTTATAGATTCATTAATAAATTATGGATTATGTTGTTGGGTACATTTAGGTAATACAGACACTAATAACATAAATAGAATATTAAATAAAATAATGAATTACATAATACAAGATTATTGTATATTAACAAAGAATGAAAAAATACAGATAAGAATAAAATATAAAGTTTTGATGCCAAAAGAAAAAATATTATATTCTTTAATAATAAATAACTTTTATAAAATTAGAAATCAAATTAGAAATTATAACTTAGAAAATATTACTAGAAATACATTAATAAAGATTTTATATTATGAAAATCCTAAGAACAACTTTGGATTAAGAAATAAAAATAGAATTCTATTAAAGATTTTTATGCAAATTACAAATGAATTAAAACAAAATAAATTTAATAAAATAAGTATATTAAAAAGGCAAATACTGAAAAAAATAATATTTGGCGAAATTATCTGGAATATTTAGGTATTTTTGATTACATATATTATATTTATATTTTGTGTGTTTTTGGTCTTGTGTATTGATATTTTGTTTATATATTTTTTAGTTGAATAATTTTGGCATGAGAGATTGTTATTTAAAGTCTTATTTTCACAATTAGATTTAGAAATTTTTAATGTTATACAGTATAAACATTATGTTATACAGTAATGTTATACAGTATAAACATTGAAAGAAAGAAATTGTAATTAGAATAATAAGTAAAAAATAATTTGGGAACCTTAAATTTGATTGTAATGAATGATATTTATAATAATTTTCTTTTTGTATTTGATTTTCTTTTTATATTTCTGTGATATATTGATTTTTATATAATTATATAATTGAATCTAATTTAAGTATAATTCGTATAATTGCGTAATTATATAATTTTTATATGATTTTATATGATTAATACTTTTTAAATTACAAATATAAATTATTTATACTTTCAGCACCTGCATCACAGGATTTCATTTTGAAAACCTAGCAGGACTGTAATTTTAAATTTAGAAATAAATAAAATAAATAAATAAATAAAAAAAAAAAAAAAAAAGAACACTCATCAAATATCGTATATCCAACTAGAGCGGTTTCAGAGATAAGCATACCCTTGAAGAAAGTTTGCCCCCTCCCTCGTTTTACACCTCTTAGTGCGGATCCTGGTTTTCGTTGTTCATACATTATTCTGGTATGCTTGTGAACCTCCACGGCCAAATTTGGTAAAGATCCGTTGAGAAATAGCGATCTTGTTTCAAGAAAATCAAACAAACAAACACTCACGCTTATTATATAGACTACATCAGTATAACTTTGGTAACAATTACTTTTCATCTACTTTCCTTCATTCATTATGTATTGGGTTAGCCTAAATGTTAGTAGGTAGGCGTAATAAGACGTACACCATCTGATCAAAAGTTTTTGGATGCCCTTTGGAATTGTGAACATGTTATGTTCTCAACCATAATATGAGCCTTTTAAGCCATGGTTGTGATATACTGCTAATAAAGACTGCAAGATCTCGTGCTTCCTTTTCTATTTGTTTAGCCTTTTATACAGATATTAAAGGAAGCTTGCAGTCTGGCAATCTTAATTAACAGTGCAATGGAACCTACGGATGAGCTTAAAGACTTGACTGGTATCTTCATAGGCTACTACCTTTGCAATAAAGTGAATTCGGGAAATTGCCGTCCTACTACAGTAACTGATAAGTGATGTTATTGTGAAGGGGAAATATCTTGGAGCAGCAACATCAGTCTCGAACTGGTAGGCAACATAAAATAACACAACTAGATTGTAAATTATTGAAGCAGTGGCGTGAGAAACTCGCTTGGTTTTGATTAAAACAATCGCTACCGAGTTTCGAAATGCCTCTGTAAGTGTTTGTTGGGAGCTTAACGAAGCCTAAGTGCAGCAAGGGCAATGCCAGCGTGTGGCGGAATGTTGTAATCTCTACTTTATTGGACTAGGACAGTTGAAGTCCGTTCTTTAGAGTAATAATTCCTGCTTCACCATATGCCAGTCCTACATGAGTCTGGTGGAGAGGAAAACTCTACCTGTCCAATCTTTTGTGCCCACTGTAAAATCTGGTGGAGATGACATCGTAGTCTGTTTTTCATGTGTTGAGACTAGGTTGCCTAGTTCCAGCTTTCGGGAATTCTTAAAGCTGCGATTCAATGATATTGTAGACAATTCTTTTGTTCCAACTTTACAGCAACAGTTCAATGAAGGGCCTTTTCTAAGAAATAAGCACGAGAATTACCAAATTGAACTCAGTAATGTACTTACGAAAGAGAATTCCCTTAATTATTATTTTTTCAAATCTATTGTAAAATCATCGAAAATAGTAAAACTCCATATTAATACCTTTCTTGTTAGAACAAAATTATTGACTCTGGTTTCGTTCTGCATTTTGTAACACAGCAATTTTTGGGTGATTGATCAATTTTATGATAGTCAGGTTTTTAATTTTCCATGATTAAGAGCAGAGTTTAGTTGTTGAATATCATCGACACTTATTTATTAAGAAACCTATTTATCAAATGTTGACCACATATGTTTATAGCATTGACATTTTAGCTACTTAAAATAAAAATGCTATAGAATTGATTATGAGATGATTTAACGTGCAGCATTAATATCTTAATTAAAATTGGGCCATGAAGCACATTGGTCATAATGGAATAACCTAACTTGTGACTAAGACTCTTTAAGACAGTTTTAATTTTAGTGTTCATGAATTTTTTAAAACCTGAAACGTCGTTGTTATTTAAAATATGAAATTGTTTATATATATTGTGACGAATGTGCTTCCTGGACCAATTTTAATTAAGTCATAGAATTAAATGCAATTCTTAAAAAAAAATGAAGTATTAACGATTGTGATTGTGAATTAATTTTGTGATTTTATCCCATAACATGGTACCACCTCCCCCGTTCTAGATTCGGTTCTGCTTTCAATTACTGATTTATTTTCTTAAAAGTTGATAATTTCTTACAGGAAACTCCTCCGACAACTGAACATTCCAGAGAAAGCTGAAGATCCTTACGGAAGAAAAGTGTTTGGCGAGCTTTTTCCTGTTCAAAATAAAAACAGAATTGATCCAAGTAAGACAAGAATACTTTGTTATCAGATTTATATTTCTTATTAATTTCCGGTTCTGTGATTGATTTCAGTCATTAAGAAAAAATGTCTTTGGATTTTTTGTTGTGATATTGTTAAGGCCAGTTGTGGGATAGTTATTGTTCAATACAATGTTGTGATGATAATAGTTACGATGGCAACTGAAATGCAATTCACTTTAGGAAGGTAGCATTAGTTATGGTAGATTTTGATTATATTTAAAGTTTCTGGCCCTGATTAAAATAAGATCAGAAATTGTTAGAAGAAAGATGCTAATGTATCTAATGATATTCAACAGGCTGAAGAGAGAAGATTTATGGGATGTATCCCACGTGTTGATGCAATCCTATCCATCATCAAAGCCTCGTCGAATTTAATAGCAATATGTGCCTATTTCTCAGAAGTAGGCAAGCAGATATGTCGGTTCTGCACTGCACAAAGGCCCCATAACATAAGGGCGCCAAATTAAACTTAATGAATGAATTAAAACTGTCATAAGAAATAGTCATACTTTTTCCAAACTTCCTGTCGAGTCTTAATCAATGCCCCTGTCAATAAAAAAAAATAGCAAATTAATTTAGTAGGTGGAAGGAGATAAAAGTTTTTGCACCAAAGATTCCTGAGAGGTCAGTGACTTCTCAGAAACCTTTCTTCTTGAATAAATTTGACAGCAGTAACACAGGGGCTAGATTCAATAGCTGGATTTATTGTAAGGATAAATTTTGATTTCATTTAGAGCAGAAGTTCCAAACTTTTTTTATTTGTCATAGTTTAAAGCTTTTATACCTTTAACATAAGAGAAACATTTCATTCTGGTTTGTTTTGTTTTTTTCCCTTCATGATTTTTAAAGGGATCGAAACATAAAACTCGTTTACAGCAAATGTAACAAAATGAAAATGTATTTATTTATTTTATTATTTTTTCTTTTTTTTTTGTGGAATCCAGACACCTGACTTTATCTACAACTATATCGTATAATCTTTTGTGTTTATTCATTTTTTTTCATTTTTTTTTTTTTTAGTGCGCTTTGCAAATATTTTTTTTTCTCCAACGCCCGGGCTCTTAGTATTTAAACTATTGGCCTCAACAAGGGGCGAGAAATGTGAGCATTTAGCCAACGAAACGTTGCCCAGGGTACGCCATAGGAGGCAGCTCACGCTATACCCGCAGAAACGGACGAAACACAGAAGGAGAAAGTGACATCCATGCCGACGCCGGGATTCGAACTCAGGTTCCGACACATCGGCCTCACGGCAGACCGCCGTCTAGACCGCTCGGCCATGCCGGAACGGCCGCATTGAAAATATGAAATTACTGTTTGTACCGCAAAGTACGTCACTGTTGTAGCACATCTCCTTTAATATAAAAACGTAACGTTAATATGAAAAGTGAGTCTAGATCTATAGTAAAAGCAGTCAAAGAATTGTTAGGCACATTCATCAAAATTCATACTCCCCGCAGTCTATTCTTTGAGCAGAAGGAACTAAATGAACGGAATGACAGACAAGAAAGAAATCGTACAGAATTTTTTTTTTTTAATAGTAGTTTTGTTTTATTCTGTTTTATTATGTTGATTGTGGTCACGTTTGAAGCTAGTAAAATTATGAATACGACAAAAAAAAAACTATACATATTTCTTTACTAATAAGCAAGAAAGCTAAACGAAAATGGCTCATTTTTACCAGTTTCAGAATGCGAAAATAGTTTATTTTTCCCGATCGTTTTGTATGTTAATGTGGCCATTGCAGGTATTGATTCTGGCCTGGAGAAAATTATTACACAACACTTGGTGCTTTTCATTTGTGATTTGTTTTAACTTATAAATATTCATTTATTAGAATAATTTTCTGCCCATCATTACTAAGTTCTTTGAAAAAAAAAATTGTAAATAATAATAATATGGGAACCCCGTACCCTCATAATTGTAACAGATTTCATTATGTTATTGCCTTTGCAATTTTGCATAATTTACATTAATATAAAAAGAAATTAAGAAATTTTAATGATCTATTAAAAACAGTGACTTATTTCTGGAGAGATAACAAATTTCTCATAACAAATCCGTGATCACCGACGGATTAAAGGGGGGGGGGGTAATATTTGGATTAATATTTGCCCGATTGCCCCCCCCCCCTCAAAGAGTTTGTATTTAATGGAATCAAACAATGAACCTTAGAAATCAAACTGTTTGAAAAAGCAAAAGTATATTATATATCGCTACTCAATCATTTATTTAAAGATTTTGTTATTAAATGTGACTCTTTTTGCTGGATGGTAGTCGACATCAATGATCATTTGTGCTTGTGGAATGAATAGTATAACCCCTGACGGTACAGCTTGGACTATATGGCAGGACAAGATCCCCTCCAAGGTATCATCCCGCGGAGGGATGATATCTTGGATTCGCCCCCTCCCACAAAAGGTCACTAATCCGTCAGTGCATGTGATTGGAACACAGTAGAATCATCTGGAAGAATCTTTTTTATTTGATATAAAATTAGTAAAAGAAAGTAAGTTTCAGTGTTTGTGTATCCAATCGTGGTTCAGCTTTAATTTTCTATTATAATTTTACTTTAATTTTCTATAAGCTAAACTAAACTATTTACCTTATTCTGTTAGTTGAACTTGATTTTTAAGCAAAATTCATTATTCTCTTTTATAATCATGTTGTTGAAATTTTGCTTTAAGTCTGTTATGCTCTTTATTTTCTTATTTACAATGTTGCTATTTCCTCAATTTTATTATCTTTGCAAATTTATGTGATTTTTGAAAATATTTGCTTGGTAATCTCTTAAAAGAAATACGTTCTGAAGAAAGTTGACTTGCTTAAATTTGAATTACTAATTTCCGTTTACAGAAACTAAGCAGTTTGTCCTTCCTGATGCAGTGAGAACTGGCCTTGATGAGCTAGAACAGCGTTACTACTCTCTTCATGATCGACTAGATCCTTTCGAGAAACGATTCGACTTGTCTTGTAGACTGAATGCTATTCAGAGATCAAAGGCTGTCAGGGAATGCCTCAGAGCTCAGTTAGATCAGAGGATTGATGAACTGCAAATAAGGAATAGACTTCACACACACTCGGAATCCGTAGAGCCTTATGATGAACAGACTCAACCATCACCTCAGTCACATACAGGGCAATTATCAACAGAACCTTCTCTCAGTGGCCAACAACGTCTAGACTTCATCCGCAGTAGAACGAAAGAAGAAAAGCCAGAGGCATGCTTTGATTGCTTGCCAAGAAACCTAAGACATCCAGAAGAATGTTCAACTTCGCCACCTCCTTTTCAAGCTAGACCAGTGATAGAGTTTAAAAATCTGCGTTGTCCTATTGAAACTTCTTCAGGAAATGAACAGAGATTGAATACAAATATGAATAGTGAAAGAAAGAAAAGCAAAGACAATTACGGCACTGTAGAAACAAGACTTCCTACTCGTTTACCTTTAGAAGAATCTTGTGACAGGGAAGTCGATCGTAGGTTCCAGACAACTGCCGGTCCATTGTCAACTGAACCCGATCAAAATCATGATTTGATTGCTAGTAAGAAGGAAGAGAAAGCAGAAATATGCTTTGATTGTTTTTCAAAACATCTACAGCGTCCAGATCAATGCCCAGCTTCACCCCCACCTTTTCAGGCGAGACCAGTACTGGATTCCAGAAGTGTGGATTGTTCGACACAAAGCACAGATGGGATGAAAACTAACACTGTCATCAGACAACAACAACAAGATAAGAGCCTTCCTTCAAAACAAAGATGCTGCAGTGGAAGACTAGTTGCTGGCCACGATATGACCTCTAGTAAAGATCAGCATTCAGTTGATTTAGACTCAAAAAACGAAGGGTTAATTATACCAGAAACACCAGGCGACACTACTGATTATTGCTTAACACAGTCTCGCAATTATATCTCGCAGAACGACGATGGTCTCTTAGATCATCGACATCATTTAGAAGATACACAAGAACGTTCTTGCAAAAGCAATGATTACAAAAACCGTAGGAAAGAGATTAAGTCCAAGGAAATATCTGATGACTGCATCCATCTTTCTTCTGAAATTAACAGCAAACCACTGGAAATTCGGACTCATTTTTCTGAAGACAGAAGTAGTGATTTTAAATACAGACAGCAAAAAGATTACGAAAGCATTCTGGACGATCGTTTAGGTCGATTGGGTCGACCTGAGGAAGAAGTTGCCGAAAGAGAAATGGAACGTATGATGTACATGCATAGGAGAGGAAAAGTAACTTCAAGACTCAGCAAAGCCAAAGCAGTTTGCGATGTTGTATCTCCCAATAAGAAACCGGATCCCTGTCATCCTTATTGGACAAGCAGGAATGAGAACCGAGATCCCACTCTTTTGAAACCTCCTCCTAAAGAGGCATATCACGAGGAAGAACGTGTAGTGATTAAAGAGGAAGTACCTTATTATGATCCCGATGCAGAAATGAAGAAACGCCTTGGACATGGTCTCGTGTGCCCCTATCCGCCCGAGATACCAGCTGATGTTTGCCCGAGGCCCCTCCGTTCTGAGTTTCCCAAACTCCCGTGTCCTCCTCCTGGTCAGCCGAACGCGTTCGCTCCTATGCAAGTGATGCCAATGACTGCAGAACAAATAGACAGGAAGTTACATCCAGGCGCATTATTCAGTCCTTGGATTCACGAGCCGAAGCCACTCTATCAGCCCAGTCACTACAAGATGATGATAAGGAAATCGTAAGTTAGAACGAATCTTCTTAAAAATAAGCTAGTTTGCTTGTTCTTAGGTATTTTAAGCTCAAATTTTGTGGAGATATGTAAATTAATCCATTCCAATTCAGTTATAACGAAACTATATTCACGTGTTCCTTGTTTATCTTGTAAATTACAACAGAAAATAAGGGTTCTGAAAAGATGAGGGGTTAACATTTTTGATACAATGAACTATTTATTCCCATTCTGTTTGAAGTTATACTCATCATTGTTTGAGGTTTTGTACGTCCTTTGCTTAAACTCAAAATGCATTTCATCTTGAGTTGATATTTTTTTTTTTTTTGCTCTTTTGATTTCGTTGTAATTGGATCAAATCACGAAAATAATATTTTACATAAGAATGAAAGAACATTTAGGGATTCATAATTATTGTTTATCTAGAATAGAAAAACTCGACATGAAGGTTTTACGGCACATTACATTATCATACGCATTGTAAATGGGATTTTGAGAAATGGCGATTTATCTATTAGCAATGGTTCGGTAACAGCCCTTGCGTATTTTCCTTTTATTTAAGGAAAATGTTTAGAAGGTCTCTCCAAATCAGCATACTAAGACTTGTTCTATAACCCATCTGAAATACTGCCATTCGAAAATGGAGGGAGGAAAATATTCCCGCACAATTGAGTTATCAGTGAGTTATACAGGGTGATTCACGAAGATATGCAGAAACTTCGGAAGAGAATTTTACATGTATAAGTAAAGAAAAAAAAGTTATATAAACATAGGCCCGGAAATGCTTCGGTAGCGAGTTACGGCTAGCGAAAGATTTCGCCCATAATTTAGTCACAATAGTCACAATAAATCAAAACAATGCAATTGACATTGTTGAACAGCTGTTATTGTGTTGCCAACCGGTGTACTAACAATTTTTCGCACAACGTTATTTTGTGGTTTTAAATAAAATTACATTCTGTCATGCAATTCTTTATGTACGACACACATGTTCATTTTTACTTTTACAATGACTGTATAAATGTAACATGTAAAGTTGTAATAAACATTTACGCTGTTTACTGGGAAATTAACAACGTTATTGTCGGCCATATGTACAACTTGTGTTGTTTTGTTCTGACGAAACGTTCATTTACTCGACCATCTAATCACGTTCTGTATACTGTATTTGCACTGTTTTCTCCAGAATTAACTATTCTACAACTTTTGTTGTAAACTTTTGTGTGTCTCACATACTTTACCAACATTATTGTACGTCAAACGGACAAAACGGTGTTTCGCGATCCCTTTGTTGTAGGTTCCACGTGGGATACGCTTACAAACACAGGGAGATAGTTCTGCGACATGTTTCCTTCGATTTTTCAGGTCAACAACCATAAGAAACCATCGATTTCGCCCCTTATTTACCTTCCAGACTTCCAGAAAGTCTTCATTTCACCCAGGGTACTAAATTATGGGCGGAATCTTTCGCTAGCCGTAACTCGCTACCGAAGCATTTCCGGACCTATGTTTATATAACTTTGCTTCTTTACTTTTACATGTAGAATGAGCTCCCGAAGTTTCTGCATATCTTCGTGAATCACCCTGTATATACACTTTGCTGCAAAACACAAAACAAAAACAAAATGCATTCCTAAAAAATGTGAATGAGAGCCGCGAAACTCGGTGTGCAAATGATTACAATTTCATCACCAATGAACTCTATGGAGAGCTCATTCTGGGGCGAAAGTGAGGAGCGGGTTCGCAAGAACGAGAAAATCTGATTGGTTTTTGCTGTTTCGTTACATTAAGTAATCTGTGAAGATGCCTCTTCGACGCAGCAGTGCTTCTAAATAGGTGTGCCGTCAGAATACCTTTGGTGTGCGTCGAGAATATTCTGAGAATGTATCTGTAATCAACATTTAGCTTCACAGTATTCAGATGTTTAAATCTAAATGTCAAATAACAGAAGTACGAACTTTATTCTCTTTAAATTCTAACAGTTATGGTTAATAGTTTTATTCTCATTCAAAGGTTTGGTGGTGCTGTGGGCTTTCTAATACAAAAATGTACAGTGAAACGAAAAAGGTTGAGAAGCACTGGTCTACAGTACCCAGTATCTGGGATATGCTGAGCGAGTTTTTAAAGAGGTTGCGAGGCTTAAGAGATGCCGTTATCTCAGTCGGAGCGATGTTGACAGCAGTGGGTCTAGGAGCTGTAAGTGCTCCGGGAGATCATGAGAGCAGCTATAACGACACCAATGGTCTGTCTGCATCGTAGAGTATCAAGGAATACAGTTCGGCGACGACTGGTAGAGGCAGGATTTCATTTTCGGCGTCCCTTAAGACGTCTACCAGTGACCACCCAACATAGGTCTGGGGTTGGTTCGAGTCTGATACCATTGGAATCTTGTTGTGTTCAGCGGGAACCGTTCTCTTTTGGCTCAGATGATCACCCTATCCGTGTATGAAGGAGGTGTGGTCATCGCTCCAATTCGGCTGCACACGGCCACCACACCTGGGATTACATCTGGGGAGCCATTTCCAATGATAGCTGATCTCCCGTAATTTTACTATGAGATACTTTGACAGTACGCTTGAACGTTGACAATCTACAGTCAATTGCATTGCTTACACTGACGCATCCCAGAATAATAATGTTAGATCTACATGGCGAGACTCCAACAATGCCTCGATGGTGATCATACCTTCCCAAGACCTCTCACCAATCGAGCACGTCTGGGATATGCTGGGAACGCAGTTGTTGCCATCACGGAATAGGACAGAAATAGGCAAACAATTACAGAACATCTGGCAGATTTTGCCATAGGAGAATATTAGAATATTGATTGACTCCTTGTTGCACCATAAATCTGTTTGTATCATCGCCAAAGGAGGATGAAACATGGACGTATAAAAGAGGGGACCGAGGGGCCCTGTCTCCCCTCCTCCAAAATATATAAATTAGTTCTATTTTCTTTTCTTTTTTTATAATTTTGGTTGTTGCTTCCCTAACTTGCTCCTTTCACAGACATAAAATCCTATATAAGTCCATGCATTAACACTTGATCGTTCTGTCGTCACTGCTCTGAAACAAAAAGTTCTTTTGCAATTAAAATATAATCATTTCTTTATCTTTACAAATTTATTGTGTTTCTTAGCGATTAAACACTTTCTTCACGATGCGCGTTTTTTGTTTTTGTTTCTGATAACAGAGTGGATAACTGGTTCATAATAGAGCTTCGAAACGAATACTATTGGTTATTACAGGACATTGGGTTTAGTTGTTCATATTGTGTAATAATTTCACCAAAATCGTGTGAGTTTGATCTTCTGTTTTAGTTTGATATCTATCTTTCACTTATTCTTCGGTTTTTGACCTTAATTTAATTGGGAAAAAATTACGAAGTCCTAATTTCGAAAAGGCGTATTTCCATTTATCCTGACCTCTGCATGAATTCTTTTCGAATTATTTGATTTAATGCGACGAAAACATTCATGTTTTCCATTTCATTAAAAAAAAAATTTCTAAAACCTTACTAAGTTACTATAAGTAACTTACATTCTATGTTGCAGATTTATTTTTCTTCTTAATCGGATTTTACATTTCGTTAATTTAGAAATGAAATTGTTTTCATTGTTCATATTACTTATATATTGAGTCGTAAAAATTGTCAGGTACTAAAGTCCATTCACTGTAAATCTGAAGACACGTGACAACTCCTTATATGGTAAACGATTGAGCATTAGTTACTCCGCATACTTCCGTTTTGAACATGGTTCGAACATAGCGGCTGTTGAATATACACCGTTGTTCATTTTGCCAATAAAACTTTGTTTTATTGCCAAATGGAGAGGAATCATTTGGAATGTTATTTATTTCAAGTCGTCTATCTATCATAAAACGGCTGAAGTAGCAGGTATTTCATCTAATCCAGTGTTCAATATTGTTAAGGAAACCGAAGCCTCGCTGACGATTAAACCTGGCCCATTGTTTGAAACGCCGAGCAAGAAAAGAGAGCAGCCAGCATCGATAAGAGAAATGGATAACTAAAACAAACTATGAAATCGAAAATACGAAAAATAAATAAATATTTAAATATATTCTTAATATTGAAAAACCAACAAAAATATTAAAAACTAAGCATTGTAATACGATAACGAATTTGATGTAAACACCGGAAGTAGCTTACAACGACATTCCAGACACGACCAAGCAATAACTCGAGTGAAGAAATGAAATGATAATGATTGGTTAACTGAGATCACGTGTCTTCAGATTTACAGTAAATCGACTATAGTTAGGATCTTAAAAAATGGATTCTATATGAAGCACTGTACGAACAACCATCCAACCAAAAACACAACTAAAACCTAAGTGGTGTTATTGTCCAACTTCAACTCTACCCCCCCCCCCAAAAAAAAAAAAAGTACGCAGAATATCTCGCTTCCTTTTGGTTCACGAAAAAAAAAAATCCCCATCAAGGTCTCATTATCCCGTCAGAGATCAATTATCTGAGGTTGATAGCCGGAAGTAGTGCCTGGATCAGGATAATTTCCAGTTATTGAAAATTTGGCCTCTTAGCTGTCTCTTTTGCAAATCCACAAGTACAGGAATTTTTGTCATTTTGAGGTTATATCGAGGGCTCTATGACATAAAGGCCTACGTGACATTTTTGTAAAAATTGAGTTACATGTCTTAAGTGAAATCCGAGAACCATATCTTTCATATGAAAAAAGAGACCTAACTGAAAATTTCATTGCAACTGGTAGAATTCTACTTCCAAAAAAAAGCTACTTCCATAGAACTGCAAGGCAATACAAACATAAAACCCTTAATATCTCGGAATGGAGATTTTGTCACTTAGGCCTTTATGTCATAGAGCCCTCGATATATATAATCAAATTCAATACAGTCAATACTTAACACCTCATAGATGGAAGGCAACCGAAATTCAGTGTTTTCATAATATAGACATGTTCATAGACGCCCCCTAGTCTTCGAGTTTCACAAGAACAAGCGTTTCATTGGCTTAAAATTCGCCTTCAATGTTATAGTACTTTAAAATTTTTGACAGAAAACTAGTTTTCTCTTGAACTACGGTTAGCGGAAATCCATTCCAATTAAGACCGGCTTTTTTTTAGCGAATTAAATAAATTTGCAATCTCCACAATTTAAAATGTAATAAACTCAATTTAATGAATTGCTGTAAGACGAAGAAAAAACATTTTAATTGTGATGATTTCTTTAATTTATTTAGGTTCCACGAAGCCACAAAGGGTTGTACTACACCTGACTTGAGAGACAATAAACGCAATTTACGCAAAAACTACTTCTACGGTGGCTACCACAGCAGTTTCTTCCGCTAAACAAATTCAATTGGTTGAAAACAAGGGAATTATTGTTTAAATTTCATGAACCCAAATTTTTTTGTTTTCTTACGTATCTGAATATCTGTAAATTTGTAAAAAAAATCTTGAGAGATATTTGTTTAAATTTTGCCACTGAAAGCATTTGTGATATCTGTATTTTGATCTCGATATCTCAGGTGTTATATTACTAGTTCTGGAATATTCGGAAAAATTAAAAATCATCTAATACGCAAATATTAAGTATTATTCTTTGTCTTTTTATATTCAAAGCGGCAATTTTATTTAACTAGTTGACCAGTGCGAATAATTCGCAACAAAAAAACCACCATAAATGGAGAGAAATTCGCCAACCGGACAATAAATATGCCTTCGCACATTGAG
>JAFIDM010000004.1:9442854-9465977 GCA_023159025.1 Thereuonema tuberculata | reverse complement strand
CAACCGGACAATAAATATGCCTTCGCACATTGAGCCAACATCAACGGGAATTCTGTACAGCTGTTTCATCCTTATTAGGAATCATCAGCAGAATATACAAACTTGTTTTCAAAAAAA
Organism: Thereuonema tuberculata; assembly: GCA_023159025.1. Classification (NCBI taxonomy): domain Eukaryota; kingdom Metazoa; phylum Arthropoda; class Chilopoda; order Scutigeromorpha; family Scutigeridae; genus Thereuonema; species Thereuonema tuberculata. The sequence continues at coordinate 9,465,860 of JAFIDM010000004.1, read as the reverse complement.
CCACCTTCGAGAAATAAATTGTTTCAATAATATTGCCAATAGATGGCGCGTTCTCCATTTTTATAAAAAAGCTGTTTAAAATAGTTTTTTCAACGAAAACATTAATTTTCAACAATTCGTTTATTTTTCATTAGCGGTGAACGTAATCTTCAAAATGATGTCTCAATCATTGATTTCGATGAAGTATTAAGGGAGATATGGCGTACGATACAAAAACATCTTTAAGAAATAGTATACACTCATGGACAAAAAAATTAGCGCACCAAGAAGGAGTCGTCAAAATGAAACGAAAATTTACATACGTAATGACTACTTTGATATAAGTAAATGATAAGAAAATCAAAGAAAAAGGATAATTTATTTCAGAGAAAAAGGCAAAAGAACGGAGGAGTTAATACTCCGTTGGACCCCCTCTAGCGCGAATGCACGATGCGATACGATCGGGCATTGAGTCATACAAGTTCTGTATGATGTCTTGAGACATTTCGTTCCATATTTGCTGTAACCTTGCCTCTAGTTCGTTCAAACTCGTGGGATGTCCAACTCGTCGTCCCAAATAATCCCAGATATGCTCGATTGGAGACAAATCTGGGGATCGGGCAGGCCAAGGAAGGGTAGTAACAGTGCGGAGACAGTCTTGTGACACCCTTGCCGTATGAGGCCGAGCATTGTCTTGTTGAAAAATGGCTCCTGGGAGCCGTTGCATGAGTGGCAACACATGTGGTTGCAGGATTTCATGAACATACCGCTGGGCTGTCATGGTGCCACGGAACAATACTAGGGGTGACCGTGTATTGTAGGCAATGGCACCCCATACCATCACACCAGCTGTGGGAGCAGTGTGTCGCTGTACAGCAAAGGCAGGATTGAAGCGTTCACCACGGGCTCTCCACACACGAACACGATTGTCATCACTGCCGAGATTGAATCTGGATTCGTCGCTAAAGACGACCTGGTTCCATTCCGCTGCAGTCCAGTTTCCTCGTGCGCAGCAAAACTCCAAACGGAGGCGTCGATGGGTGGGCGTCAAGGGCAGCACACGTAATGGGCGCCGCGATACCAACTGTCTTTCAGCCAGGCGCCTTCGTATGGTTCGAGAAGACACAGCGGCCCCTAGTGAAGGTGCTACCTGTGCCTGGATGGCGGCCGATGAAGCAGTTGGCTGTAAGCGTGCATTTCTGACTATGTGGGGGTCTTCTCGACGACTGGTCTGTCGAGGGCGTCCTGAGCCTGGTCTTCGTGTACATGACATCTCTCGGGTCCACTGGTCCCAACACCTCCTCACAACACAATCAGAGCGGCCTAATTGACGAGCTACTCGCCTAGCTGACCACCCAACTTCCATCATCCCGACGATTCTCCCTCTCTCAAACTGCGACAACTGCGTATACTGTCTTCGAACACGGCGTGTTCTACCTCAGCTCTTCCTTTGTAAATGATTCAGCACACTCAAACAAGCTTTGGTTACCTGTTTTATACTCCACAGAGTACGATGTTCAACACCCTCTACCGGCTATATGTAATGCGCAATCACGCTGCATTTCTAATCATTTGCATATCTCCCCGACATGTACCTTCATTGCAAGTTTCGTTACGATCCCGCAATTATTTCTTGGTGCGCTAATTTTTTTGTCCATGAGTATATAAGGATGGTTTTGGTCAGTTTGTAAAGTTGATTATTTCTTAAACATTGATAGAAATTTAAAAATATATGTATATATTTTGATTAATTGCTAAGTAGAATTTTTAGGAGAAAAAAAAAAGAAAAACATCAAATGCTTGCATTTAATTAATGAAAGAAGTTACTAGATGCAAGTTAATGCATGATTTCTCCGATAGATGTCACCTCAGTCACTGACGTAAATGTAACCTATTTTAGATTGTTTTTTTCTGTAAGCAGGATTTATTTTGAGAAAATGAGCTTAGCAATCCGTAAGTTTACAAAGGATCGGCTTCCAATCACGGCAATATCCAGGATTATGGAATGGTAGGTTACGATGATCTCAGAAGTTCCACCAAAAAAAAAAAAAAAATAAACAAAATGTCGTGTCCTTGTACGGAAAGAGTAGTGAGCTTTCCAACCGAAACAAGGGGTTCTAAATCCTATTTTTTTTTCCAATTTCGGATGAAATGAGAGGGAGGCGGGTAATACCAACCCCACCCCTCGAAACTCCAATTTTCCAACGATTCGAATTAGGAAATTCGGGGTTAGGAGAGTGACGTAAATAAGAGAAAAACTGAAAGCAAATAGTTTTATGTTCTAACCTGCTTGTTCAATATTCCTTTTTCTAATTTCCGAAAGAAATTACTTAGCTACTCAAAAAAGTATTATATATATTTTTATATTTGTATCTGACAGAAGAACAGATCTAATGTTATGTTTTCAAACACGAAAAACATTCTAGTTTTCTAGTAGAGATTCTAGTAAATTGCTTAAGACTTTTCTCCTATCAAAGTCACTTATTAATATAGGAATTCATTATTCCTTTTAAAAAGAAAGGCGGGGGGGGGGAGTCTCTTTTCTCTCTCGTTTTAACCCCATCCTTTCTTTTTTCTCCTTGGGAGAAGGAGGTCTCCATTTACGTTTTTATGAAGCATTTAATGTTCAGTTTGCTTTGAGAATCGTTTCTCGTTGGTGGTTTCTTTGTATCAAGTGAATCACCGGACGAAGGGGGGGATCGGAGGCGCCGTTTCGTCTGTATTTTCTCCTCCTTAAGGGGAACAAAATGGCATATTGATGACCCCGTGGACACAGAAACTGCATTTACTGGGTGGGAGGGAGGGTGCAACTGAACTGGAATGTTCCCTTCCACTCCCTCCTTGTTGCCCCGCGAACTCCGGCGTAAAATGTTCGGAAGGTACCCAATCCGATCAGCAAATGACGACATCATAAATCTACAGATACGTTTTTGCTCAAAGTAAACACTTGGCTTAATATCTTTGTTTTTTTAGAGCTTAGTTAATTGAATTTCCACCTACGTCTATTTCCGCGATATTCTCCATTTTTTGTTTGTCAGTTCTCTGCTCTGCAACTCGTAAAATTTTAGATCTTTTGGCTTGAAGATACTAAATTAGGCAGCTAGTCCCATATTAGGGATTTAATTGTTACTTCTTGTCATTAGATACTTTTCTAATTATTTACTTTGGTCAGTTGGTATCAATCTTTATTCGGAAAACAAAGACTTTTTTTATTTACGAAAAATTATTTTATTTTATGAATAGACATAAAAGACAAGAAAGATAAAAACTCACACCTTCCTATGTCTCATCAGTTTGAAACAGTCTTGTTTTATAGGTCGAAAACAGTCAGTTTTTGATTTTTTGATTCCCGGTACGAAAACCCAAAAATAGCTCAGTGGATCTTTAATTGTTGTGCGTTTTTATCTTTATTCTTTATTACTAACATTCTGACGCACGTTAAATTTTGCAATTATGAAATAGAAGACCTTAATCAAAATACTGTAACTTAATTGGCTAAATTTATGCATGCTCATTAACATATCAGTGATTGTGCTCGAGAACATAATCGAATCAGTTCCTCATTGTTGTCCTCAAGAACTTCAATCAATTGTTTTCTCATTAAAAGTGTAGTTCTTATTGAAACCGTATTCAAAGTTTTTAACGGTTCTGTTTTCATTTCGAAGAAAGGGATATTATCTTCATAACTGCTTTAAACAAAGTGAAAATTATGAAAGCAGATTATATACGAGTAAATATAATTATTGTAACTGTTAAAGTGTTGTCGTTTCTTATAAAATTACTCAAGTTATAAAAACGTTCCTGTTTTATTAAGAAATAGGAAACTACTTGTCAAAAGTTAAGCGTTGTAAGTTATTTATGTGAAATACGGCGTTTTTTGTCCGTTACCCGTTATTGCACGTACTTAGTACGGAGATGAGAAAATGCCATCAGGGCAGGATCAAGGAAGGCCCATGTTTTTAATATGTTCGAAATATTACCATTCTAGAAAAAGGTTCAGTTATTGTTTTTGAAAACGCATTATCTTTCTTAATTTCTCCATTAAGATACATTTGCTGTTTCTTTGCAATTTTGCCGGTCGTTGTTTACGATATTAAATTAAAAAAATATTCATGATCCTTCCGTTATGGTACGAGAGGTGGTGCGTAGTGTTGTTATATAACTCATTTTCAATTATTTTAACCACTGAAATTACCATCTTATATCAATAGATCCTATTTATTTTATCTATTTGTATTACATTGTAGCGATTGTAATCTCTAAAGAGACATTAAATTTTCTCTGACACCTTTTGTCTTTTTTTCTTTTACGTCGAAAACTATCTTTCTAGTCTTAAAAGACTTAACTATATTCTGTAGCAATCCAACCACTGAAATCATAAATCTCCCTTATTTCAAAGAAATTATTGCATCGTAATTTTTTGTTGTTGTTTTCTCTTTCTCTCAATTATTGTATAAGCGATTCTCTGTTTTGGTAAACTTGCTATCAAGGGATAATGACAACTTCCCATTTCATAATTTTTAGTTTATATGTAAATGAATTTTATATTTCTAAAAAGCAATAATAAAAACACACCATATCTTATTAAAATTTGTATTTAAAATATTTAAAAATTTCTGTATACATTATATTGTCGTTGATGAGAGCTTTCGGATCCCTTGTGCAACGATCCCTTTTCAATCTTAAATTAGTATGAGAGAGAATCTCTATTTATCTACAAATAAGCCAATTGAGATTTAAAATTTACAAACATGTGATTATTAAAAAACACTTCCTCGCTTCTGTGATCCCTCTATTGGAGAATGTTTCAAGGAGATGAACTTCCTATCGTTTGCTATAAGTCCTTCTATTGGGGTCTTCAAAAAGAGTATCCTGTGTCGTCTACTTCTTCCATACGTTGTTTGTCCTTGGAGAAATGCTATTTTCCATCCTTCTTTTCAATTTCTTTCTTTTCTCCTTTCTATATTCCTTAAACCTGAAATTATCTAAATATTTTTTAATACAGTGAAACCTCCACTAACTGACATTCCCGAAAAGCGGACACCCCCCAATAGCGGACAATTTTGCAATCCCCAGTCCCTTAATATAGTCGTTTCCATGTATTGACCTCCGATTAGCGGACACTCCCAATAACGGACAACATTCTACAGAAAATGAACGATCTTGTGTTGCTTTTCAAAAGCAATAGAATCAGGCTACAGTAATACGTAGCGTCCAGAGGAAATTTTGAAATTATGGATCACGAACTCCAACGAAAACTCCAAACACATCAATGTTCGGAAACTGAGACAATTGCGATCGACTCTATTGTCTTCGATTGGTTTTGCGCTGCACGAGCAAAAAACATTCCCATGAGTGGGCCATTATTGCAAGAAAAGGCGTTGGAAGCAAAGTGGACTCTGAAGGCCTTGCAAAGTTAAACGGTTTAAATATTTATATTGAGAAACATGTTTTCAATGCAAAAAAGAAATGTCAAACTCTGTTAACTGATTACTTTAGTTAATAAAATTAATTTTCTAATCCGTTTGTCTTACTTAAAATAATGACAAAATTAATACTGTATTAATTAGCATTCATTAAAAAGGAAAATAGTAAACAGTTTGCAATTGTTCATATTTTCTCATAGGGCAATGTTAATTGTAGAAATGTAAGATTGTACGTAAATTTTCATTAAATGACATGCTAAAAGCTAAAAAATGAAAAAAAGATAGTCCTCCCCAATAGCGGACACCTCCCAATAACGGACGAAACTTCCGGTCCCGTGACTGTCCATTATTCGGAGGTTTCACTGTATTAACATTTGGTAGGCAAGTATTTTATGGTTTTAGTAACGAGATGAAATAGGATTCCATAGCCTCTCTTTCAATTTTTTTTTTCCTAATATTACAGCTTGCATTAAATCAACCTGTCGTAAGTATGCTTGGAAATAAACGATGCTTCTATTGTACCTGTCTTTATGGCACTTTTGTGGCATGATAATTTTTCCTTTAAAGTTTTTCCGCTATTGCCGATGTAGTAACAGTCATTTTATCACATCAATACATCCTTTTCGTTGTAAGGGTGTTGTGTTTACTTTATTGTAAGGTTTCGGAAATTTTATTTTTTTATTCAAAATATTGTATAACCTATTAGGATGTCTGTGTCTTCCATGATTTTCCTTATTATCTATGTAAAATGGGATGACAGGAGTATGTGGCATATACACTGAAGCTCGGTTATAACGCGGTTGTTTATATCGCGAATTCAGATATAACGATTTGGTCTTGGACCCCTTCTATTTTGGAAAAGATGTATAATTGTAAAATTGCAAAATTTACGATTTTTCGCCTAAAATCAAATCAAAGGTGTAAATTAAAATGCTTGTTTCCTTATTATTTACAGTAATTAAAACTCTATATCCACCCTAGTGTCACGAAAATGCGTTAAATATAATATACTGTATTTTTAAAAAAATACCAGAATCGCGGACTTTTTCGTTTAACCAAAATTAATATCGAGATCTATTTTTCTGCCAATGACAACCAGTAAAGAGGTCCATGTAATGTAATAGGCGTATGAATACCTAGTTTCGATCCACGTGACTCGTCGTTTGTACAAGATGCCAAGATGGCGGCGCCAAATCGATTTTGGCTAATATAACCCATCAAAGTGTTGAAAAGGTAATGATTTATGTATTTAAAAATATAAAATTCTCTCACATAGCTCTGAATAACCATTTAAAACGATTTGGAATCGTGTGGGCGATAATAGGGTGCGATATACGACATTTGACGTCGCGAAGTTATAAAAGTTCGGTTATATCGCGATCTTCGAGATCTTGGATCCGAAAGATCGCGTAATAACCGAGCTTCTGTGTATTGATGAAGTTCTATTATTCGTCTTATCTTTTGGATTGTAAATATTATCTAAGGCTTGAGCAATAGTTCTATTTATAAATTTTTTAGGATAACCGTTTTTTATGAAAACTATTCTTTATTTTTATTATTTGTTCCTGAAAGTTATTTTGTAAATTACAACTATTGAATGCTTTTTGAACTTTCATAAGGTACTATCATTCAATTCTTCAACCCCAATTCAAGTCAAAAGAAATATCATAAATTGAAAGTTCAATAGCTTTTTATTGAATTCTTCGCGGAACGAAATATAAGAGGTACGTACAGAGGTAATTATAAAATCACTTAAATATATCTTTTTACATATAATTACGAGTATTTATGTTTTCGTATGCCTGAATTATTTGTTTTATGTTTTCGCAAAAGTTCTTATACCAATTGAAATCAAAAATATTTCTGTATTTACTGATGGTTAACTACCGTCTCTCAGTTTAAAACGATTAAAAATAACTAAGTTTTCTTGGGTTTTTTTGTTTTTGTTTTTTTTTTTTTCTTTTTAATGTAAGTAAAATCCTTAGAATACCAGTTTTCTTTAATTATTATTTTTGTAATAAGAAAAGTTCTAAAAAATTCAAGCTGAAACAAGTAATTACGTGTTTCAGGACATTCGTGTAATGGGTGGATTAAGAATAACTCAGCCTTATTTATGATTTTATTAGAAAGCCTAATTTAGCTTTCTATGGATTTTTTAGCTGTATTTTATTTTAAGTATGTAATTTTGGAAATGTCTATAATGTCGAAGCTGCGAAATCAGAAATTTTTTAGTTCTCTCAGCTCTTTGTGTAGGAAAACAACTGAATATTCTCTGTTCTGGGATATTTAAAAGCTTTTTTTTTTTTTAATCTGAGGAAAAACTTTAATATCCAATCAGTGAAAAAACTTTTCAGAATTTATTATTTATAAATTTATTTCATTATTTAAATCTACGATTAAAAAAAAAAAAAAAGAGTGCATTTCCTCATATCTAATAACATTTCTGATAAACGAAGAAGTTCATTAAATAAAAATTACAAGCAATACAATTTGCCTTTCAACAAAATGTGTGGATTTTGTTGCATTTCAAAAATGAAATTGTCGTTAAATGGTCTACTAGAGGACATGGATTTTTCCTGTTTCAAATTTCATCGTCATCGGCGGCCGAGCGCCAATCTCATGGGTCTGATTTCAATTTCCAGGTAAGAAATAAGTAACATACCCGGTAAGGCTTTCTCTTTCCTTCCTTCAATTCCAGTCCTATCCAGTTCCTCCGTTTTTCAATCTTGCTAACATCGTTGTGAAAGGTTAAGGAAAAAAAAAGCAAAAAAAAAACTCAAATTTGTATATTCTATACAGAATGTATCAAAACTCTTTGTGTACAAATTTTAATGGGAGGTGAGGAAACACCAATGCAAACCTTTTAGTCTATGAATGTATGTATGCTGACGGCAACCTTCGGTGCTAGAGGACGCTTCTCTGCAATCGGCTAGAGCTGACGTGAGAACGGACTTGTGTTTAACGCGACAGTCATAAATCGAACACACGAACAGCGTTTCACGGCTGCTAAGATGGTTAACATGCATTTGGGGCTGCCAATGGAAATGGAGTCGTTTCGGCAAAACCTTGTGGTCAAGCCTTCCATGAGGATTCGATCTTATCCAGTCGAGATAACAAAACAAACAAACAAACAAATAAATAAATGAAGTTTTTAGAAATCAATAGTAAAAGAATAAGATATCTGTACAACGAAAAGAATATTCTTTTTCTAATTAGTAAAAAAAACGCAGACACCTGCGACTTATTACGTTAAAACAAAGTAAGTGAGGAATTCTTTTTAAAAAATATCGTTTTAAAACGAAGTTAACTCACACTACAGTAAAAGCACTGCAAATTTAACTATGCTGGATTTTTTTTTTAAATCCTCTTCCGCGAATCTCATTGTGTTTATCATCAAATACTGGAATTTTTTTTTCTACGTATTTTGGCGTATAATCAAATAAATAAATAAAATGTTAAAGATTTAGTTTGGTAGAGAAATATTTTATTATTTCTGTCGTTTGCTTTCCGTTTTAGAAAGAGGATGATGTCCTTTTGTTGTTTTAAGTATTTATCTTCCAACATATTAAAAGATCCCGCCATGGTAGTGATTAAAATTGGGAGGATTTGAACACCCGGACCTTTCCTTTAATTACGATAATGCTAGGTGGGTGTATTCTACCTGCCTCTAATTGTATCTGTAATTAATGCTGGGTCCCATTGATCTTGTTCGACACCTCTCTTGCACAGTCGTCTTTTCACCCTCCAAGTTGAAAATAATTGCATAGCGATCAGAAAGAGATAAATGAGGTCACTTTGTGGTCTCTCCTCCTCCTCCTGAGGTAGGCTACAGAAGGTGGGGGTGTTGCTTGTTTGGGTTCCCAATAACGGTGGTCACCAGATGATTTGATGTCTTGGCCAGTGGTCTCAAAATGGGATGCGAGGAGATATTATCAGGCTCTTATAAATTGTCAGTAAGAAAGTTCCATATTATGGAAAGAGTTCTATAGAATTCTTCGTATCTTTACTATCAAAGTAATTTGTTTTTAACTTTTTACTTAGTGTTCAGTCATGAAATACGGTAACTGATACATTAATGGCCAACTGCACCAAAGCTCAATTAACTTTGATGGCTGCAATGTGGACGTAGCTAAAATTAGTGGGGGGTGCTGCTCCAGAAAAATTTTAGTCTTTGTTTTAAAATTGTGTGAAATGAAACTACGTTATGGGAAAACTTGGATCATACTCTTATCTTTTCTATCATATTAAAAAAAATTGTGCCATTTAAACAAAAATTAATTATATACAAAGCTTTGGTCGATTCATTGTTAAATTATGGACTAGAATGTTGGATAAGTTTAAGAAAACAACAAATGGATAACATAAACAAAATAACAATGAAAATTTTCAATAATATATATGTAAACTATAAATTTAAACCTACATTTGAACAACAACGAATAAGAAAAAAATATGGGATACTAAAAAATAGATGAAAAATTTATATATAAAATAGTCGTATCCAATTACTTTGAAGTAAGAAAAAAAAAGAAATTAATAGATGAAGAATTTAATACAAGACACAATTGGAATAAATCTTTAAAATAGACAAAATAAGCAATAACGTGGGATATAGATTAAATAATTATGTTAAATATAAAATTTTCAAACAATTAAATATTGAATACAAAGACAATATTACATTTAAAGAAATAAAACACAAATTAATCTCTGACGTGGTAGATGGAAGAATAATATTAAAGAACGATAATTACTAAAATTTTTTTTTTTTTTTTTTTTTTAATAATATAGCAAACTCTCAGTCACATAACACAGGTATGCAGTTTACATAAGCATACCTAATGGGACTGATATACATTAAACACAAAAAATAAAAAAAATAAAAAGAAATTTATCAAGTTTCTGAATAAATTTTCTTTTTTTATACATGTTTGCTTCCTTTCACACATTTTTAAAACAAAGGCTAAAATTTTTATGCAGCAGCACCCTTCACTAATTTTAGCTACGTCCACAATGCAGCCATCAAAGTTAATTGAAGTTTGGTGCACTTGGCCATTAATCTAACTTAATGTGAAATCAGCTAAATACTGCATAAAGTACATTTATTATATGTGCAGCAAATTCTATTTGCTTTTTAATTAGTACTGTCTATTCCTGAACCCATCAAATAGATTTTGGGACGAATGATAGACGAGACGTCTCATCTTGGTCTTTGCTGGTAGGAGTATTGCGGTTATTAAGACCTGGTGGTCCTTTGAGTGCTTATTTGTTAACATATAACAAGAATTGAAATACAAGACGAAGAATTGAGTTATCATTCGCCCTTGTTCTCTCTTAAATATTTCGTTTTGAGAAGCTCAGACTGTTAAGGTCTAATTGAATGGCAAATGTCACTTCATTTACTTTCCTTTTCTTTGTATTTTCGTAGAAGAAACAAAAAACCAATAAAAGCAGAAAAATATTATGTTTTGCAGGCAAGTAAAAGTACTTTGCTTGCAGATAGAGATAAAAAAAACAAGGTAGCGATTAGTAAACCAATCACAATGCTTCGCAACAGCTTCTGGTATGTGAATGAAGAAAATTATTCAGAAGTTAATACAAAACGCCTACTTCTAAATAAGCTGAGTGAAAAGTCGGTTGCGTGCAAATTAAAATATATTTTAACGAAGACATTTTAACATCTTCACTAAATTAGAAGCATTTCTACAAGAATTTAATCTCAAGCTCGTCTCACCTTCAAGAAGCACCGCCAGGTATGGAACGTGTCTCGCAGTCTATTCTAACGTAAAGGTGACTCAATCTGTACCCACTATTTATAAGGAGTAATCGCCGTTCTTAGCTCAAACCTTGTTAATAAGATTGAATTCAATAACTTTTGAATAATTTTCTTCATTCACGTATCTGAAGCCGTTGCGAAGCATTGTGATTGGTTTTCTAATCGCTATCGCTACCTTGGAGCCCGACCAGATAGAGATACAAACTCTACGGCTCTGAACTACTCTTGGCAAGACCTTTTCAACGACACCCTAATCAAGTATCTAGCCCTCGTGGTTGCTGAGTTGATACTTGTCCACAGACAGACAGACAAATCGGGGATGTAAGGCTTCATGGTATCAGAAGCCTAAAAAACAAACAAAAAAAATATATTATTAAGGAATTATTATGTAGTACTCCTACTCAACTCAATTGTATTGCAATTACAATAATAATGATTACTATAAAGAAGAAATAGGAATTTATAAATTATCATTATAAATCGAACTACAAATGTGGCAAAGCTCTTGGACCTTTCCAGAGAGGTCCGCCAACTAATTTGGTATTCCTGATAGTATGGAAGATATCATACAATCGGATTCTGAACGAGACCTATCGCCTAAACCTATCCTCAGTTACCGACTGAAATATGGGTGGCGTAGATGAGTGCATCTTCATAATCACGCAGCATAAAGAATAATTTCAAATGGAAAAATATTGAAAACCGTACTAAGTCATTAAAGAATAATCCATTAAAGAGCTTATGTACGGTTTTCAATACGCAAAATGTGTAGATTAGGCCTATTTTATTTTCGTTTTTATTTTTTGGTTCAATAGCAACTTGCAAGGATCTTACATGTGCACTCACAGAAACACTGATACTGAAGAGTAATCTAGAAAATTAGCCTTCTATTTGTTGTTAATTTACAAATGATGACTTTTTCGGTTTTGTTCCCTCGCTTTTCTATTTTAATTCCTTGAGACCTTTGGGATGATTCCCTGTGGTTCTCCTGCAAAAGCAAGTTCTTGGTTGATTCGTTAAGTGATAATGGTGCTTCGAAAGCCTCGTCAACATCGTTCCCAGTGGTGGTTGTCTTTTGGATCAAACAAATTCCTTGACGAATCGGACAAACCCAATAGGGCAATCAAAGTGGGCTGAAGTCCTAGAGTTTCTAATTGGCTCCTAATTAACGTATTCTTGTTGTCAACGAATTCGTCGAGTTCACCAAAGCATCATCGGAAATAGAGGTTTTGTGTTTCACGTCCTACTTTACCTAATGAATCTATTATTCATTGAAATTCCGAATCAGATCTTCCATTCTTACTGTTTCCAAAATGAAAAAGATAAATAACGAATTGTTAATTATTTCTTGTAAATTATTTATGATCTTATCCACTAAATAATTTTTTCTTTTATCCAATTTTATTCCCATTTTCGTCCAATTTTTTTTTATTCATTATATAAGTCGAGAACTCAATTGACTTAAACAATTTTCAGCGAAAAAAAAAAACCAAATGGAATTAATCGAATAATTTTCTAATGATATTGGATCATCGAAAAGGAACATAATATTTAAAAAAAATCATGATATTAAAATAGCCCGATTACACAAGTGATAAATATGTTTTGAAACTATAAGGAAATAAATGCTCTATTTTTGATTCCTGTTGTAATTTGGAATTTCTGAAACCGAAAAAAATTCCTTAACTGATTATTCATCATTTCTACTCTCTTTGCCGCGCTGGTGTGGTCGAGCGGTCTCAGGCGTCGGTCTGTCGTGAGATCAATGTGCCAGCGCCCGGGTTCAAATCCCGGTAGCGAGCATGGATGTTTCAAAAATTTCCTTTCCTGTGTTGTAGCCTCTTCTTCACTTTCTCTTCGGTCTGACGTCATTCCTTAATGGCGTCCTGGGGAAGGCCACGGGAAACCACCCCAGTATCTTTCCCTTGTAATTCTCGGGAGTCTGCTAGGGGTTCGCCGTCTTGGGAACACTAGCGCTCCCTGGAGCACGGATGCTTCGGCAACGAAGCTCGCACTTCGGTGCGAACCGACCACACACTACTCTTTTTAACTATATCACTTTCAGTTTGGAATAGTGCTAGGTTTATTCAAACCAAAGAGATATAAACGGAATTCTTTGCTTTGACTAAAATGATCATATCCAGTGACTTCTTGCAATTAGCAAATACGATAGGGCTTAGGTTCTATTCGTTTATATATTTTTAACTCATAAGAAACTTAACATTATTTCATTAAATTGTATGGATGAACTACTGACATTCACTTAGTATCTTAAGTATTAACAAGTAGATCTAATTCTATTAGTCTATTCTTTGAATTATAATAATGACAACCTTTTTTTCGTTCTCGTAATTTTATTTCTGAACATTAACAAAAGTATTCAGTCTTTGTGGTGTTTATTTCTAATTTCTAGCAATTATAATATTTTTTTTATTTTATTAAAAAAAAATTTTCTTAGCTCGGGAATGATGATTTTTTTTTTTTTTTTAATTTCTTACCAGTAACTCATATTAGAGGAAGTTCCTCGAAATTAGGGAGGTTTTACTTTAGAGTTTCTGCTTACTTCTTGCCAATTTATAACTTCAGATACCCTCAATGTTAATCTTTATTATTTGTTAGATTATAAATCAAAGTGGGTGATTAAAAATGAATATATATAAAAAACAAGGTAGTGATAGCGATTAGAAACAAATCACAATGCTTCTCAACGTCTTCTGATGCGTATAACAAAATATAACAATGCTATCTCAAAGTTAAACCATAACACCTGAAAATTTCATTGCTCCATATCTACCCTTAAACTGTTTGTTTAATTTATGTTGAATTAGTGCTTTAATTTCCTTATAAGAAATGAAGCTGTGCTAGAAAGAGTGGGTGAAGAAAGAATAATGCTGAAACTGATCAGGAAGAGAAAAAGAAACTGGTTGGGTCACTGGCTGAGAAGAAACTCCCTAATGAAGGATGCACTGGAAGGAATGGTGAACGGTAAAAAAGTTCGAGGCAGAAGAAGATTTAAGATGATCGACAACATTATGGTAAATGGATCTTATGTGGAGACCAAGAGGAAGGCAGAAAATAGGAAAGATTGGAGAATGCTGGGTTTGCAGTGAAGGACCTGCCCTTGGCAGAGAACTATGTATGTATGTATAAATGTGATTGTTGCGAATGCAAAAAGCGCAATTGTTGTGATTGTTGTGCTTAATGATAATTTAATGAGATTTTAATGATACTTGTTCACAGACGGACAGACAAAACGGGAATATTAGTCTTCTGATACTTATAGATCAGAAGACTAAAAATCAAAATAACATTTAAATTTAAATGTATTTAAAATCAAATTTAAGACCTCTAGGGTGTTAGTTTTTTTTTTTTTTTTTTTTTTAGAAATCTTGTCATACTCTAGATCTTTTGAAAGCTGTGTAATCACACTTTCTCAATAGGACCTGTTTGAAACATTAGCTAAACATGCAATTGCCTGTGCACACAATTAGAGTTTTTAAGGAACATCGGTAAAATTAATGTTGTGCATAAATCAAAAATGAAAATCTGAGATACGCTGACCAAGCTACGAATATTCATCAAAATCAGAGGAAGGTCCGGTTATGAATGGTATTGATTTCATGTGAAGTGACTTGTGTAACCAGATACGACGGCTACATCAATCAATCTCAGTGAATAGTTTATAGATCACGGTATAAAGATGAAGATCTTTTCAAAGCTTATTACGGGAATTTGCCACCGTTTTGCACAAATTCAGTTCACAGCATTCCCAGGGTTTTAATTTCACATTGAAACGTGAACCCATTCCGAGTTGAAAAACCATTTCTTTTTTGAGTAGCAGTTTGCAAGAGTTAAATGCTGAGAAGAACTATATCAAGTGAAGCTAACAATTGCTAGATCAGAAGTAGAATATTCATACTCTGTCTCTTGATCACACGCCTGAACAAAACTAATAATGCTTTAAAGGGTGATCTCTCAGGAACCCTGCGTTACATTGAATGATTTTGGGAAGTGAATATGAGACTGCTTCTGAGATCACAATAGGCATCATTCTCAAGGCTGACGTTTATACTTGAAGTATACTAATTTAGATATTATTCGTAAAATATTTTGAGTGTAAATCTGTGTAATAGTTACTAGCTCGTCACCAATGTGTCCAAAAAAATTTCAATGGGGTAGATTACGAATTTTATTTGAGCAGAACTATCCAACTCAAAAAAACAAACACGAAAGAATCAAGTTTTTTTCTTTCTTTTTCTTCGGATGTACATCACGCCGGGGATATCCATAATAAGCAGATTGACAGTATTTGAAGAATGATGGGTGTTTATTCTGTGTTCTGCTGCGTTATGTACTTTCTCTTTAATCTTTTATGGGGCATCTTGTGTAGTAAACAAGGTAGAACAAAAATAAGAAATTAAGTTTAATTACTTTAAAAGCTGCAAAGTAATTATTTATTATTGTAAAATAGTTTCTTTTTTAAAAATAATAAATAAAAAAAATGTTATGTCAAATCTTATGAACTGAAAGCAGTTGTAACACGAACAAAAGTGGTTGATGTTTATTTCTAATATTTTTAGACCCCGGAAGTTGACTTGTGAATTGCAAACAAAACAAAAAGTATCTAAAACAACTTTAAGCCTAATTTTCCTAAAATATTGTTAATAATAAATCACAAAATATGAAATAAAAATAAGTAATAGAAGAACAAACTCCTTAAGCCTTTAAGGCAGTGATTCCCAACTGGTGTGCCGCGGCACTTTAGGATGCCGTGAAATCAGCCAGGGTTGCGCGAGATTTTGTAGGAAGAATGTTGAAATCATTTCTCATTGTAGTTGTCTAGTGTTCTACTGTACTGATTCCCAAGGCTATTCTAAAACTGTATTAATGTTTTTTTTATTCCAGTGTTTGTTATTTAATAATGATAATGGAATATTTTGAAAATATGAATATAACACGTTTCTTTCTTGGGTTTGATTCCGAAAGGCGGAACAAATTTATCTCCTGATTAAATCAAAATTAAAAGAATAAATAAGAAAAAAAAACAAAAAAACAAACACACACACACACACACACACACACACATAAGTAAACAGAAATTCCCTGCGCCAATTTTGGTTTTTTTAGACTACTGGAAATCGGAGACGGTACCATTTCGAGTTACTGAACTCTCATCAGTCCGATCCGCCCAGTATACCTAGCTCAGTGAAGAAGGACAATATATAAAAAAGGACAAAGAAACAAGACAAAGACCCCTCAATTCATAAAAAAAAAAACATCAAAAAACAAATCAAGAATAAAAGGGGTGAAACAATCAATCCACGCTATAGCATTCAGCTGAGCTTAGTAAGGATTAATTTATTAAAAGATTAGTAGACAAATCAAATTTAACGTACATGATAATATTATTATATTAGAAAATGTGCGGTTTTTTTCTTATGTAATAATCTTGTCACCTTACGATTTATATACAAGAATAATCGAAAACATGTGACTGCAAAAAATTCAGCAAGGGAGCCGTAAGATTCAAATCTAATTCTGAAGAGTGCCTCAAACTTAAAAGGGTGGAAAGCCTGTTTTAAAAGGTTTAAAATTTTTCTTTTTTTTTTTTTTTTTTTTTTTTTTAAAGCCTTGAAATGAATAAAAATAAAATAATAAAAAAGAAAACCTTGGTTTATTTTTAAATTATAATATCTGCTGTTTACAAAAATAAAAAAATAAACAAACCTTAAATTGTCCATTTTCTGAAAAGATTTTTTAGAGTAAGTAACGGATTCCTTCGTGAAAAAAACAAGACGTCGACTTGGAGGCAATGAAACTTTCGTATCTCAGATACATTCAGGTGAATACGATGCGTGCGGGAGAACTTCCCAGCCCAAGTTTACAGATATGCGACCTAGCAATGTGGTGCAGCAAAACCAACCTTCCGGCTTCCTTGTTCTGTAAATGGTCGTTTCTGTTCATTTTCGTTTGTCAAATGATTGAATTCCACACCGCACCCCTCGACAGTGACCGCTTCACCCTATTAGAGGAGCTCATAAAACAGCGCACCAGATGCATAGAAGGACCTCTTTACATGGACGTTCGCTATCTGACATCAAAATCACCGGCTTTAAAACGTTGAAACCAATAGTTGCAAGACTTGATCTTCGTCAAGAACAGAGCAAATTGGTTCTCAAGCTGTAGCGGCGTTTTTGCTATGTTGGAAGTGTGAAATATACAGCATTTCGTAACTTATCGTGTTTACAGTATTTTTGAGGTTAGTTATTTATCATTAAATTATAACATATTACGTTTCAAATGCTTCGATGCCAACCCTTCAGAATGCAAAAAAGGAGGGAATTTATTTGCATTTTAAATGATTGTAATGAAATACTAAAAAAATAAAATAAATAATAAACTTTGGCATACACCTAATAATTCTAGTCACAAATTAAAGCACGCACAAACTGGATCCCAGAATGGATTAATGTGCATTGTTAAGACGTCAAGACCCTATGAAAAAGTTTCAATTTAAAGAGTTGGATCGTCTCGTCCGTAAATAAAGCAGTCAAAGTTTCAATGTCTATTCAATGGTTCAAAGTCAGTAGTGGGATACACACACACAGAAATTAATTTATTTCATGAGCCTCGTTTTCCTATCAAAATAGACTAAAAGGGTTTCGGCCTAAGAATATAATCTGTTGTTGCATCACATCGGCTTGTCGAGTCTGTCTTTTGTTCGAAAGCAGAACAAGCAAATATTTGATGATAAAACAGTTCTAGTGAACCAGCCTCAATTGACACAAAGCATTCATTTCGTTTTAATGTCATTGAGTAAATAAAAGATGGCGAAGCGCAATTACTGTCAGCTCTAAATGACCCTCACGACAGTAATAATTAATCAGAATAATTATTTATCTCTGTTCTATTAAGACCAGGTTTATTGAAACATAAATGAATATTTTACAATACGCTACCTAGGTTGTTAAGTATTGCTTATTTAATGTTTCGATATTAAGTTGACATGCATTTGACGCGTAAAGAGTAATAATTATGTTACGTTATTTAAAAAGGAAATTGAAAAAATTTTAGCAACTTTATTTTAATGGAATTTCGCTAACCAGATGAGTAGCTACTGTTGATAAAATCTTAAATATCGTTCACCATACCTTAGCAAAATATCGTCACAGACTGAATAAAACATGATGGGAACTTGTATTCAATTAAGCAGTTTTTCATCATTATATTGATACATTTTCAATTCAGTTTTATTTGTGGAATTGTTTAATTTGTCTTATATATAAATAATCTTTTTTTTCTTATAAGGTGTATTATTTTCAGATTTGATATTTATAGCAGAATCCTGTAATAAAATTAATAAAACTAGATTGTTTGTGATTGCAGAAAATGGAACGATAGAAGAACTCGTAGTAACTTAATAAAATAGATTGTATTGATTATTCTTATACATTAACTGAAGTCCGAAGAAACAAGTATGGTCAATTTGCAAATACTTGTAACTATACAATTTACAATTGATTACAATTTACAAATAATAAAAAAAAACGACTGAGTTCTTAGTTCACCAAAACTGAGTTCTTATTATTCCTGAGCGATTCAGCATAGCCTCGTACCATCTGTATTCTAAGTGACTCAGTTAATTCTTATTAAGAAACGAATCAAGTCATGTTCCTCATATAACTATCACTAATCACTGAGATTCCTGGGTTAAATAAATAATGATTTCAGTATCTTCACCTTCAAAGTTGATCACGGTGTATTTTTAAACAGATATCAAACATTCACATCGCTTTCCAGGAATATCGAGAATTCGTACTTTTTGGCGATTATCGGCATCCTTCGGTTGATTGTTGCTGGGCGTCATTTTAACCTTAACGCACTGATAAAATAACTTGTTTTATTCACTAAACTTATCTGGTAGTTGAAGATTACGAACACTTATTAATCATCCTTTTCGAACATTAGAACACTAAGGATCTCGTCTAAGAAAACACGTCTGCTGCAATGGACCGCTTGAGGATTTCGCCCCTATCGCGTCACGTATGACGTGTATCCCACATGCGGCGAGAGCTTGTGGAATAAACAAATATATAACTTTGTGTGAATTACTTAAAAAATCGTCGATTTTGGATATTTAAAGACGGATAGTTCAATACTGTGCAGATCCTTATTGTAATAATTCTGTAAAAACGCTTGGAATATCCTTCTTTAATATAATATTTCCTCTTTATCTACACCGGTTAAAACAAAGCACATGGCTTTGTTTATCCCACATGCGAAGCAGTAGCCTGGTGGGATATTTTGAAACTACGAAGCCCCGCCCATCCTCAAGTGGTCCATTAAATTATATCCTTCTTTGAAAATATATTGCTGTCGTCTTCTTCAATAGGCGATAATCAACTCTACATCCAATCTGAAAATTTTGGAAGGCTTACAATCGTTGCATCCAAATCAAATCTTTTAGTTCAGCCTCTATATCTACTAGGGTTAAAACGAAGCATATGGCTTGTTTATCCCATATGCCAAAAAGCAGACTGGTGGGATATTTTGGAACTATAAAGCCCCGCCTATCCTCAAGTGGTCCATTCCACGAAATTATACTTCACTACTTGAATATTTATTTTTCCCTTTTACTACATATCTGTGGGGAAAAATAAGCCGATAGGAGAAAAACACCTAAACTTAAAGTCATGCTGAACATTGATTCTTCCTCCATCGCTTCCCGAACACCTTTTTAGTTTACAACCCATACATCATTTTTCATTCAATAATCAATTATTTGCTCCTGTTGTATTTTTAATTTAGTGTTCAACCCTTAACCGCATGAATTCATTGTGCATGTTTTTTAGGTTCACGAAACAAAGCTTGTCTAACAGTTCATGTGATGGTATTATTGGATCTGAATATTGTTATCACAATCCGGCTTTTCTTTTCCTAAAATCGCTTCACACTTCGCCACTTAATTTTTCGAATAAATAATTTTATAATATTTTCCACTTATTTGCTGGTTGGAAATATCTACTTCACATAAATAGAAAATATTTTACTTAATATTTACCACAAATTCCTGTTATCGGACCACTGAGGGAACCAATCCTAGCCGGATTATAAAAAATAGTCGGTTAATCCGAAAAGACATTCAAAATACTATTTCAAGACTACAAATTGAATGTGTGTTTGTAATCCTTTTATTATAAAATAAAGAATATATATTAATATATACAATATATTAAAAAAAAATCTTGCATGTGTAAAGCAGAAAATTGAAGCTGCAATTTGTCAATGGAATCCGTCGAATTCAAATGCATTTGGCCTCATCTAGATACAACTCGAGATCGAAATAATTCTTTGTCGATGTAATTACAGATATATTTAACAGCTAGATTGAATCACTTTCACCTGACCATTTATATTTATATTCTCCTGTCTAACAGAGCTGCTTTGGAAATAACAGTATTTTTTTTGTTTTATTTACTTTGAAAAGTTTTTCTGTATTGTTTTTTGAAGGAATTATAATTTAAAGTATTATTTTTAATGAGATTTATTTTATTTGTGGCTTCTAATGTGAATTAAAATTTAATAAATCCCAAAGATAATAACAGAAGAAATGCTATTGAATAAAAAGACGAAAGGATGCAAAGCAACTCCGTTCAGTTAGTCACCATGACGTCATGAACACGTATGCGAGGAGCGTCGCTTCCCGATTGGTTAGAGTGCTTTGCGCAGTGCAGAGAGAGGTTCTACCACACAGAAGAGCGTGTCAAACGGAGTAGCGACAGAGAAGCGGGAAGTTTGAAGCATGACGGTCCGAAGAGAGTTGCCAATTCCCGGGTTCCACGAGAAGACGAACTTCAAGAAATGTGAGTGTTGTTTTTCATATTAAAGGGAACCGGGTTGGCGAAGATAGAACTTTAGAAATTTCTACGGTACAAGAGCAGAATTAAATTAGACGAATTAACGTAAGAGAAGATTCAACGAAACATTAAATTGAGAACGGTGCAAGCTGAAGGTCTAGTGTGCTTCTATATCGCGAGTGAATTAGTGAAGAAGAATTAAAGTAAAATAAATCAATATATTAGTGCTTCAGACTAAGTGTGTTCAACGAAAGATATAACTCAATAAGAAGTTATTCGAATACTATAGTGATTTATTTATTAATTTAAAGTATAAATTGGTGAATAAATTATAGTTACATTTATCTAGTACTAGCCAATACTGATGGCTTCAAGTCGAAGCTAAATTTTGGAACCGATATGTAAAGATTATTAGTGAACTACAGTATTACAGTGTTATAGTGCTCCAGGAT
This sequence comes from Thereuonema tuberculata, assembly GCA_023159025.1. Classification (NCBI taxonomy): domain Eukaryota; kingdom Metazoa; phylum Arthropoda; class Chilopoda; order Scutigeromorpha; family Scutigeridae; genus Thereuonema; species Thereuonema tuberculata. Next base: position 9,444,370 of record JAFIDM010000004.1, on the reverse strand, counting down.
ATCAGTATTATAATTATTCAGTGGACATTGAACGTGATAAAGAATTCCAGACGATTAGATGTTTCATGTGAAATTGAAAAGTGAATACACAATTAGCTCAGTGCTCCAGACGCCATTGTAAACTGTGAGACTAATTGAATATTCAGATGACGTTTCATTTAGTGAACAATTAATAAATTTTAGATACTTACCTAATTTCTAGTCGAATATATCGACATTTGTTATTTCTCAATATGGATTCCAAATATATAAAAAAAAAAAAACAAAAAAAAAACCCAACTACTAGTTTGTCTACATTTTTCCTTTTATTCGGTAGGCTACTGTGGAAGAATTCTATTGACAATATAATTTAAATAGTCTATCTTTGCATTTAAGGAAATAAATAATTATACATTCTATTTCTACAGAATACTACGTTACTTTGCAATTAAGATCATAATAAAAAAGATTATAAAATATAACAATTGATCAACAAAGCATTCTAATGCTGATATAGATACAGTGACAGATCTGGGGTTTTTACAGATGTTTTTCTGGAGATGATAAACAGTATACACTGTTATCCAGTCACGGTTTCTCCAGAGGGTGAATTACATTTCCTGTGTGATGAGCATTTCTAAAGAACAAGATTCAGTGAAAGATATTGAAGCAAAAGAGAGGTTGCTTCCTATCTTTCTTTGTTAGTTACACAATGGTTGCTTGTTTGTCTGCTTTGTATATGCAAGATTGTTTTAACTGATGCAAATCGTTGTCCAATCCTTCAAAACTCATAATCTACAAAGCTTAGATTTGCCAAACATTTTTAATAAACTGAAGGAAAATTTTTATTTGCAGTAAACTTTCAGCCGTTTGGTGGTCTAGGGCTCTAACTTTCAGTCTCTAAAAGTTTTTTTTTCTTTCATTCGTTATTTCGTAATTTTGAATCAAGTTTTACTGTTGATGGCTTGACTTTTTTTATTCCCTATTTAGCCTATAGGTGATATTTACATTTGTGTACAGGTATCTGTCTTTTTCTTTTACTGTTTTTCCTAAGTCAAAGCAACTTATTCAAAAGAATCGTTGAAATTTCAGATGCTGTTTAGCGAAACAAAAGGAATAAATTAATTCCAAGATTGATAAATTATATCGTAAACTAGTTGCAACCCGTGAAATATTCACGGAAGTAAAATAAATTCCACATTTTTGAAAAACACAAGATTGAAAAATATGTTCTAAGCTAATTTTTTTAGAAGCCATGACTTCCATAATAGCCCACATGTAATTTGAATATCGGCTTATTTGTTAAAATAATATTATAATATTATTAAAAAAAAAATAAAAAAAAAATTGATTTACCACTTTCATAGTAGTCAGCGCTGCGGTTTCTCATTATGAAACATAATGGCAACCTGCTGCCCTAAAAGAATAGGCTCGTCGAAATTGAGGCAATATTAATGGAAGTAAAACAAATGTCACATTTTTGAAATGCCCTGAAATTTTTGAAAAACACAAGATTGAAAAAGATGTTCTAAGCTCA
>JAFIDM010000004.1:9402186-9442844 GCA_023159025.1 Thereuonema tuberculata | reverse complement strand
GACTAAGCCAAATTTTGTTAAAATAAAAGAAAATAAAAAATTGATTTACCAGTTTCAACAATAACAATAACGAATGTCCAACAGCCAATACCAATAATCCTGTCTGGACACAATGACGGCACGTGCATCGTCATTGTCCCCTACTTGTTGATTAGTGAGCGAGTGGCTACACAGACGAAATTATGTAAAAACCGAGGTTTTACAAACTCTTTGATAAATTTCGACGCATGAATTTCATGCATTTCAGTGTAAACTTCATTTAGGTGGGAAAGAAAATTTCAATACGCTGATAATTGTGTAATCGCGATCCGTCGCCGTGAAGTGGGACGAATATTAGAGACGTCATCTTTAAACATGGGCTTGACGTCATGCCTGACGTATTCCAACGCTGCACTGTGATTAGTTATTTCAAATTACAAATTTACAAAGATCGTACAACTTTTGCCTATTAATATGATGATTATGCTTTCGTAAATGTGGTATCACATTTGAATAATCCATTGTAAATATAATTACTTCAAATACTTTCATTAGATTTGAAACTGAACAGGGCCTGTCCAATACCGTATGGTGGGCTGATACTGTTTGCAATCGAAGTGATACTATCAGCTTGTGACATCTAGTACTGTACCGTAAAGTAAATTTATTCCAAGTTACACAATATAATGAAAATCCTTAATCTATTCTGAATACGAATAGACAGCTATTACGTGGGTGTAAAACTTTACTATTTATGTTACTTCATACTTCCCTATGTTTTTTATCTTGTTTTGTTTTTTTTCTCTCCTGAACCCTAAGGTTGGTGGGTGGAAAAAAACCATTGAATTTCCAGGGAACAGATACTGAGATGGTTTCCCGTTATTTTCCTCAGGAAATTATTATGGAATGACTCCAGACCTGAAGAAAAAGATGAAGAAGCAGACATAGGAAAGGAATTTTTTTAAAAAATACCGTTCCAACGCCGGGATTCCAACCGAGGGTCTACACATCTGCCTAGAGGGAGCCTCCGCCTAGACTAACTAAGCTATACCGGAACGGCACATCCCTATGTAACAATGATATTTGTTTTTGAAAGGAAGGGAGTACATTAGGGAATTTATCGTAAATTTCAAATTTCCCATAAAATAAAGACTAATCTCATTTTGAGAAAAAATAAAAATGCCTACTTTGTCTTATAATGCTGCTTTTTTTTATATTTCTTTCAAAATCGAGAAAAAATTTTTTTCTAGCATCTCAAAATTGATTAAATGCGAAATTATCTAAAAGTTCATTAATTTTGAATTAATTAGTTTTCAAATCAAAACATGCTTCTAATGTTCTTTTCTAAGGAAATTTTACGCGTTCCGTAAGAATATTCACGAAATTTCAAATATAAAAGATACATTTTTTTCTTATCAGTTAATGTGTATGCTGAAAAGATTCAAAAGTCATTTGGAGGAGTGATACACCGACAAGCTAATTTTTATGGATCTAATTAGGGTAATTAATCCGCCATTACCAGTTATTTTTGTTTGTTTGGTTTTTTGTCTTATTTAGCGCATGTTTGTATCTTAGCTAAAGGAATTGTTACATTCGGAAGCGCTGTTTCTGTGATTAACTACACAAGTTGTCGTTTTGAGAAAACATTGCGATATTGAATAGAAAAAGCGAGAATTATTTTTGAACGTGAGAACTCCCTCTAGATGTATTACATCCTTCTAGAAGTGGATTGCTCGTTTATTTGCATCATAGACACTTTCTAAAGAAGGTTTTCATTTTTAATGAGTTATTATTACTACGTCAATTACGTACATGTCTATTAAATTTGTGGTCTGATGTTGATAAATGACGTAGTTTCTTTCTTTGTGATTGTCTTATATAACCATCAATCGATCTTCAAATTGTTGTTGTTTATCCAACCAGTGAAATGCGCAAATCCCAATAAAAGACCTTTGAGAGGGACAAAAAAAAAAAAATTGCTCAGCTCGTTACCACGACAACAAAGTAGGTCAGCAGTTAATCTAGCAATCTTGAACAGAGTACAACTAATGAAGGAGACTTAATTAAACTTTGGAACAAGGTAGTTGGGTTCGGTTGTTTTCTTTTTTCTTGCCATTAAATGCAATCACTGAGAAGTTAGTAGAGGTAATAGTGTACGCTATTATTAAATCTCTTGAGTGAAAATAAACGTTACAATGGACATTATATTTACCAAATAACGGTCAAAACAATAAAACCATCAAAGATATTTAATACTCGGCAATTTAACAAAAGCCGATTCCAAATGGATGGAATGTGAAATTTATTTATTTTTAATTCACTTACGATCTTCCTACATAATTAGCAAACTTATATTTCTTACATAATTTCTCGAACATGCTGTATAGTATAAAAACTGTGTATTGAAATTGCTGCAGAAATTTACCGTAAACTCACACACCTAAAAACAAACAAAAGTTCTTTTTTAAGAACTGTTAGGACCTTACCACTCTTCTTTGAAATCTTATGTATCTAATTTTACAAATATTTAAGCTAAAATGTGAGGGAAAAAAACCAAAAATTTTGACATCAATTTTTTGTACTTTATATTATGCAGTGGCGTAACTAGGTTTTTTGGGCGCTCGGGATCAATGATCAAATGCCGCCGCAAAGCTCAGGAGTCTTGTTTTCCAACTAAAGAAAACGGAACGTGCCTTTCAACCAGAAATGCAGTAGGACCTTATTTTGCCGCCCCCCTCTCCCCCAGTCGTCTCTTGTCCCAGCTTCTAGAGAATATTTACAACAGATAAGGGCTTAAAATCTATAAACTTACAGTGCAAATAGGAAATATTCTTATTTGAAATCAGTGCCGAAATCTTTTTTTCTCGGCTTACTTTGTAAATTGATAGTCTTTAAGCTACTTCCCCCAAATAAATAAATAAATAAATAAAAATAAAATATAATAAAAATGAATTTTCTCCTTAATTAAAGATTCTTTGTTAATTCGTATTTATTTTATAATTTCTATCTTTTGTTTATTTGTTTACTTAATAACGTAAACAAATGCTTTATTTCATTTTGAATTCGGATAAGTTTAATGTTTGGGCTAAACAAAAGGAATTCATGAAATACACCAATGTCATTTAAGTGATAAGTACCTTCATTCTCGGATATTTTTAGTGATTTATTTTTCCAATAGAGAAACGATCATTATTTATCATTTGATAGCTTATTTTTAGCCTTTGAAGCTAAATGAATTATCTAAACCAAATAGCTTTACACTTGGTCTTGACGCTAACCTACATGAATTCCTCAAAATTTCTTACATTCGTTTGTATTAACCCAGATGTAAGTACATCGAGAGCAATTATTGAGTAGTTCTTACGGTGTAGACCAGGGGTCTATCTTAGGAATCTGCACAACCTTAGGAAGTCTGAGGGCCAATATTTTTTTTATAAAAATTCTGATGGAGGGCTGCAGCATCCCATCCCCAACCCTTTCTGTACATATCTTACTTATTAATGATTAGATAATGTCATTTATAATAGTAACTAATAATAAATGCAATATACATAAACTTCAAATTATCAAATAATGTTCTAGTTGTGTTTCATACCAAAATTCCAATAATAAAGTCTGAGACAGTTGCTGTTGCAAGTTATGACATTTTTCAATGTATCTGTTGGTAGCAATAGAAAAGCTCCAATTTAATTGTAAGTTTGACACTACCGGACCGCTCATTGTGGACCGCTGGTATAGACTATGTTTTGCTTGTTTTTTGAAATCAAAATTAACGTGCTTACAATGTTAAAACTTCAAAGTAAAACTTTACAAAAAACACACGATAACTAAACAATAAAAAAATTTTCACTGAGCTGATTTTAGATTATTTGTTGGGTACCGGAGACGGCGCCGTTTCGGGTTTCAACGCCCTCTTCAGCCCGGTCCCACCCAGCATTTTTTGTTGTTTAGTTATCGTGTTTTCTATAGTTTTTCTTTGAAGTTCCTTGTTTTTTATTAGTAAGCTAATGAAAAGCTGTTACAAACTTATGAATTTCATAAAAGAGCAAGCTCTTTAAAGTTAATAAAATAATGAAAACAGAGTATTTTAAATTTGTTGTAGATATCAAAATCTCTATTGTTTTGCTACATATTCAGTAATGGCGCTAAAACAGCTCTGTTATTCTAGGAACAAAAACAGAAAAAACGAAGGGAAACATCTAAATTCAATCCTACATTTAGGTGCAGTAACCTCTTGTCATCTAGACAGTATTAAACTACTTCCGTCAAAAAGAATGAGAGTTTGGAGAATGAACTTAATTAGTAATGAAGCTTAAACAATTAACAAATGATTTCAGTGAAAGTGTTTTCCAACAACAAATCTTAAATTATTGATCAGTCCATGTCGTTAAGCAGAAAAAAAATGCATAGAAAAGGTTAAAGAAATATTGATTCTTTTTCAGTTTTGAATAAATAAAAAAAGTTAAAGAAAATCTTCCAGATGTCCTCAATTAAGTTACAGTAGTCAAGTTCATTCGTTATTGCATAACATTCTAATTATATCAATTTACTCATTTTCAATGCACGAAGGAAAACTGGAATTGATTGTTTATTGACGGTTATTTACTATGAAAGAAAAACAACAGAAAATCAAGAAAACTTGTAATTCAAAGATGCACAGACTACTTACTGTTTATTCAGGTTATGGCTGCAGACTTAGACAATCCCAAAATTCAGCCAAAACAAGAAAAAAAAACCTGCCTTGAATTTTATCGTTGATTATCGTTTTAATTAGTTTCTTAATTCGCTGCTCGTTATTCTTTGATTACATCCTCAGAATACTGCCTTCTCCCAATCTTCCATAAAAGCTGCCACATAGTTAAAAATTCGTCTTCCCTCTTCTATATCTCTCACTTGTGTATTCGACTGGGGTTCTCATAAAGAGCATAGAAATGGATTTTGTGTGAAGAGAATATTTTTTTTTCTCTCCTTTTGCCCGAGCATCTCTGCCGTGCTGAAGATTCCTTTGGCGCAAATATGACAAGGCAAATTGCTCTCATCACTCCACAGGGCCTTCGTCCGACTGAATTATTTATGAGAATGTTAATCATGTTCTCTAAAACTGCCTGTGGATTGCGACTCCTCCGGGCCTATTTCTTTGTAGAGAAAGATAAAGGTTTTTTTTCCCTTCACTTTTCTGTTGTTGCCATGGGCTTTTTTTTTCTTGTTTTTCGTTTTTTTTCCCACGCCCTTCATCTTATTCATTTTATTTCTCCTAATGCTTCCTTTTTATCGAGCTAAAACGAAAAATTCTTAAAATATGGATGTTTTGATGCTGTTTCACAAAGACTCTGAAACCAAGAAAATCGAAGAGTAATGTTTAAAATACAGACAACGAATTAAGCCTCTGTTGTCTGGAAATTTCAAGGAAGAACTGATGAACGGCGTAAAATAATTAGCTTTACGGTGCTTCAAGACCAAAATTGGTGACTGTGAAGACGGTGAGAGGAAAACAGGATCCTTTCAGAATTGTATTTATTTAATTATTTATTTTTTGTGTAACTACAGTCGCAAATCATTTCCTGATCTCTCAGCCCCAGAAAATTCTCCTAGTTCCTCTTTGAAAAAGTCCGGGTGATCCTTAGGGCCTCATTCGAAAGAAATTCAACTGCGTAAAACAAATGTTTGGCAAAATGGATCTGATTTCTTTTAAGAACCCCTGAATGAATGCTTTTTCCGATCACTTAAAGAGACTCGCATTGAAGAAATAAGATCAAAACAAAGTATGCTATTAACGTTCAAGGACTGACTTTGGTTGACTCAAATATGACAGAAAATCCCCATTTTTTTTTTCATTCTAAGGACTGGAAAGTAAATGGCGAATTTGAAAATCTTTAACTTAGCACGGTAATATGGGCGAAAAAAAAAAAAGAAACTCCCATTTTGGATCCGATCGTTTTTGTCGCCACCGTAGATATCGTCACTGCAAGAACATACGTGTTCCGTCGTAAGAAAAAAAAATGCCATCTGTGTTACGTTTTAATGTCATGGGTTTTATGTGTCATTTCATGTAAATCCCATTGAAGAACATAAGGGTATCATAAATAACCTTGAACTCTTAAAAGTTAAAAATGGAAGGTCATTCGCTTTATGTGATAACAAACTAAGCATGTGACCTTAAGCGCACACCCGGAGAAAGGCATGTTAGAAGCAGAGATAAACCCTTCTAATAGGCACTAATTGTGTTAAACTATTTATTCGTTCATATTAGCTCCAAAACGAATCGCTTATTGGAAGCGCTACATAACAGCGCATTTCCAGGCTCAGTTCAGTTATTCTAAAAACTGTGTAAAGAAAAATGGACTGCAAGTAAGCAATTTCGACGATTATCCATCCGTACAGAAATGGCAGATACATAAGAATTCGCCAACAAAACGCCCACGAAAACGTCAAGCCTCAAAAGTAACTCCATTTGTGCTGCATCGGTGTGTATCGTGGCATCTAGAAAAACCCACTAAACAGAAAACTATGGCTGATAGAATAAACCGGCTCCATCAACTCCATCGGCTTCATCGGCTCCATCAACTCCATATGAAAAAAAAACATGATAAGGCATGGGTTCGTACACACCTACCTCGACAGGAACGACGCGGACCAGCTGTTCTAAGCTTTATGAGAGGTACCTTTCTGGTGATAATTGAAAATTTGTTGTGGCTCTTGATGAAGCTTGATTGAAATGACTGACAAATCACGAACCATTTCTTACCTCCCTCGTGATGAAAAAGGGCGCTCTAATACTTTTTACAGCAATGCAGAGTTTTCCTAAAGGCTTTGATGGTTGTCATCATAACGGTAGACTTCAGATCCGTCGTGTTGCTTCTAAATACCAAAGTCAGTACTGCTTACTGTCAAGTTAATATCTGTGAATCAATTTACTTCATAGAAATTCCAAACCATCCACCAGGACAAGTTATAAGGTACCCTGCCCAAATAACGCCACCTTAACATTTAAATTACTGTAAGTCTGGAAATAAGGTGTATCGAAACACGAAAATTATGACCAAGAAAGTTTAATCTTCTGTTTGAAGCATATCAAAATGAAACATATGATAACTTTTACTGGAGAAGTATGAGAACTCAAATAAAAAAACTTACCTCCTCATCTCAAAAGAAATAAATACGATATTCATAAAGATATGGCGAATTTTCGGAATTTATTCGTTAATTCCTTTTACTAGCCTAATGACTCAAAACTGAGGAAAACAAAGGATGTGCATGAATACAAACAAAGTAAAGGAACAAATGTATCACATAGATTGAAATAATAAATACAAAGCCAATTCATCAAAAGAAAACATAATCGTTTGAACAATATTACATGATTAGAACTAAAAATTGTTGATAACAAATGATAAGCAAGAATATAAAAACAAAGGAAATAAATTTATAAACAATTAAATCACATGGTAATAATGAAAAAATGAACATAAAGCCAATTCATCAAACGAAGCATAATTGTCTGAATAATCAAAATTCGATAAATTCCCAATTAACGAAATAAATCTATTATCTAATTTTGCTCCATCACTGCGGTTAATATTCCTCCCTCTAGTGTTTCGAATGATAATGCTTTCAACAATTTTCCTGATTTTGGATTCCTTTTCTGTGTGCAGAATATTTACTATTGAGCTAATCCGGTGGCCGAACTTGATAGAATGTTCCGCTACTTCTGAAATGTCAGTTCTTTTCTGAAATGTCAGTTCTGTTTCTGATGTAACCCGCGTGTTCTCGAACACGTTCATGGATTGTCCTTTTTATCTCTCCAATACAAAAATTGGGGCAAGAACCACAATTTATTCTATATACTAAACCCATTTGATTTTCCTTGACAATCTGATTAAACTTTTCACATATGTTCTTCAATTTGTTATTTTAAGAAAAACCTAATTCAATACCATATTTTTTACAGATTCTTTTCAACTCTATACTGTTGCTGTTTGAATATGGTATCATGATCCTATTGGACTTATGTTCACTTACCTCTTATATTAAATTTATTGTAATTCCTTATCAAACTATCAATAAAGGAATCACTGTAACCATTCTTCCTCAAAACATTTCTCATATCAGTTATGCTATTATCAAAGTCTTCTTGAGAATTCGTTGTCACATCAATTCTCTTAATATAATTTTCAATAATATTCCTTTTAATTTGTTTATTATGGCCCGAATTGAAATTTAACATATAATCACTTCTGAAATTCTTCTTATAATGTTTTAATCGAAGACTATTACCAACTTTAGTTAATGTCAGGTCTAAAAAATTTAGTGTATTATCACATTTCATTCTTTCTTTTGATTTTTGTTTTTTGGTTTTAGTTCGTGCAAACAATGCAAAGAAAGTTTTCGTGGGATTTGCCGAAGGATAAACAGTATCTTTAAATTTTATTTTCTTAAAATTAAGTAAATACTTAGTGAAAAATTTTAATTATAGCCTCAATTATCCTAAAATTTTAATTACATCAAAGCAAGCGCAGATGACAGTGGATTAATAAACAAATTAAACTGAATTTATTCAACATAGGTAGAATTCATAATTTTGTTTTTAATGCTTTTCTCTGAGAAAATTTGTCACCTTTACGCTTAAATTTGTAGACACATTTTGAAGTACATAAGTTTGATCCTCATATGTCCGTGAATATATACCATGTTTTAAGAAGATTTATTCACCGATGCAAAAAGTAGAGATTAAACACATCCACACAGTGCCCGATTTAGGCCTAGGCAACCTAGACAGCTGTCTAGAGCAGCACTCTCATAGGGGGGCGACATGCATTTTGTAGTTTTCTTTTTATTATTACTACAAATTGTATCAACAAATATGATAGGCATGAATTTCTGTGTTTACCGGGCCAAAGCGACCAGGCCGGTACGACTACTAGTTATATATACATACCGTACCTTTACTTGGGTGTGTGTTTTCACAGCATACATGGGAGAATTTTATGCAGGATGGCAAAAACAGCTCTGCCTAGTGGCGGGCCATACTTCTAAATCCGGCCCTGCATCCAAATACTGGTTTTTATAAGTCTTACTTTCATTAAGGCCAAAGAAGACTAAAAGAAATCTTATTTTGATATGTTCCCAAGTTACTACGGTACATTTTAAAATTTTACTTAGGCAGGCATTACACGGGTGAAAATTGGATGGCTCTGTGCATGATGTTGGCTAGGAATTTGCTGGCCTTCGCGTGTTTTAACCAGTTTCCCATCAAGGTACCCAGCAAGAATACATCCACCCATCTGACAATCACGTGAAGATCTCGTTGTGGACGAGATCCCAACTTGGCACATCGACGGTATCGATAGAAGCTTGTTCTCTTAGCACTTGGCAATTACCTTCCTAACTATGTTTTATTCACGAAAATAAACATTGATTTATATAAAATTATTTACTCAGTGCGTCAAATAGGTGAGAGAATTAATTAAAACACGAAGTATTTCATTTTTTTTATCTTTTTGTACTTCTTTGTTTTTAGTTTCGATATTTCTCGTTAAATCTCGACAAACGACAATATGTTTTCGAGATTTCAAGCGCTATCCGATTCAAATTTTCAGACCGGAATTCTGTTACGAATAATAATGTAGATTAATAATGTAACTTTTTCTGGAAACATCTACGAAAGCGTAGGGAAAAGATGATCTCTGTTGATCTCTGTTCTGAAAATCAATTTTATAGTCAGTAATTTCGTATAGGCATACAAATCGATTGGACTTAAAAGTTCTTCAGTTCGCCACCAGCAGTGCTGTTCGCTATCAAATCAGCCAGCCAGCCAGCAAGAAAATAAAACACGTCCTAAAAACTGCTAGCCAGCAGGAAATCCCAGCACAGAACCACCCAATTTTCACCCGTGTAATGCCCGCCTTACATGTAAATTAATGATTCGGTAAATCATTTGGATGGACTTTTTTAGGCAGGTTTGATCAATCCATAGTTAAATCGGAAATAATTTCACTTAAAAATGGTTAATTTTTAAAGATTTCAATGCAACCATAAATTAAATTAATTCTCTTCGATTTAAATGAGAAATGAGACTAAATTTTAGTGGGAACAGAATGATTAACAGACAGGCGTAGGAGTTCTTTTCTTTTGTGACCCTGTGAGTCTCAACAGCTGTCCTACCTAATTAAAAATCAGAGCATTACTACCTTTTTTATAGTTTCTTTTTTTTTTTGCTAAAAAAAGAATATTCAGATTCATCTGTGAACTTTACCAACGGAGTTATTAAAAATAACGCAATATTGAATATTCCCTTTCTAATATTTCTTTCTCTCTGTGTCTTTTTTTATGATTGTTTTTCTAATAATTCTTAGACTAAAGAAAAAAAAAATCAACCCCCGATGCCTAAAAATAAATGAATATTCATAATTAACAACAGAAATGTGTTAAAAAATTGTTCTGTTCAATGAGATAAACCACGGGTTAACAAAAGACGCTTTTTAAGTATTAAGTCCATATTTCTTCGTAATTTCCTCTGTCTAGTCGACATATTATTATTAAAAGAACCATATCTTTACACCAATAAAATATATTCAATAAAATACAATTATTCAATTTTTAAATAATAACAAATTTTCGGAAAGAATATATTCTTACCTTTTTCAAGCTTATTCAAAAACTAAACAATTTCGGGCAGTAACAAATCATTAGACATGAACATGAATATACTTTACAGCCAGTGGCGTAGCAAGGGGGGCGGTCTGCCCGGGCCCCCGCCTGAGAGGGGCCCCATCAGCCAGTCTAGGGGGCTCCACCAGCCAGCCCCTTTACAAGGTTTTTATTTTTTGGTTAAAATAGATTCCGGTTTTTTTTTGGTTGTTAAAATAGATTTCCCCCCTTTTTTTTTTTTTTTTTTTTTTTGGTTGTTAAAACAGAGATCCCGTTTTTTTTTTTTTTTTGGTTGTGGATAATGGAACTCCCGGCCCGGGCTCCCAAAGGCGTTGCTACGCCACTGTTTACAACATATAATATTGTTAAAATTTAACAATCTTAAATGTCGAATCATTACTGACACACAAACAACCCAATAATAGCAAAAACTTAATAGTTCAATTTTTCAAATCTTAGTTTTTTGGGAATCAAAACAAATTCACCAAATCTCCTGCTAGTTTCACAAAACTGCATTAACATCCACTCCTTGATTTCCATTCAAATTTTGACCCGTAGTATTTCTTATTATACTTTCCATAATTTTCCTAATCCTTGAGTCTTTTTCCACACAGTATTTTCACATTACTATTCATACAATGCCTCCATTTAAAACAATGTTCTGCTGTGTCAGATTTAGCTATTTATTTTATTTTTTTATGTAGTTATCATCTTCCAAGACTCGTTGAACTTTACTTTTGTTCAACATACAACACAATATTTTTTAATTTGTTCTCGTATTCAAATGCAATTTCAATGTTTTCTCTTACAAATCCTTTTTAATTCCAAACTATTTCTATTTAAATAAGGTATTACCAGTCTCTTGCCATTATCCATGTTCAATTCCTTAATCTTGAAGGTGTTAATTTCATAAACAAGGCTTTAGTAAAATATATCTCCATAACCATTTCTTTTTAAAATTAGTTTCATATTATCTCATTCATTCTTGTACTCTTCCTCAGAACTTGTCGACTTGTCAATTCTGTGAATGAAGTTATCAATTATATTCCTTTTAATGTTAACTGTAGGATCTGATCCAAAATTCAGTACATGATCAGTTTGGTAATATTTCCTGAAATGCCTTAAAACTAGAATTTTATCTTTTTTCATTAAAAATACATCTAAGAAGTTTAGTCTGTTATTAACTTCTTTCCCATTGTATGTCTTCATTTCTTTTATTAATATCTTCAAAGAATGTAGGAAACTGTCGAATAATACCGTATCAAATTATTAAACTATCATCTGAGTCTCTAAAATATTCCATTTAGGATTTACTATCTCGCAATAATTCATATTCAAAGTAATTCATTATATATTGTCCTGATATGGGTGATCCCATTGGGAATCCTTTTACTTGTTTAAATATCTTATTCTTATGCTTAAATTTCTTTTTAGTGTTACTTTTTACTAATTTGATCAATTTCATCAATTCCACATTATCCATCCTAAATTTTAACACTTTTTTTTTTTTTTTTTTATATTTAAAATTTTAAAAAAAATTGATAAAAATTTGAAATATTCAAATTTTTCATCTTAAAAAAACATCAGATAACGATGAAGCTTTGTAGCTTTTCTCTAACTTTTCAAAATTAAGTGCTGTTACTTTTAAAGACTCCATGAAATGATTTAATCAAAATTTCAAATAACATATTTTTGATTATATGTACAGTTGGCGTTCCAACTTTCGAAAACCGTCAAGTTACAGACGGACGGACAGACGTACTTTGACTTAAAATTGTATTCTAATTTATTTTAGCTTCATCCGATTAATTGTAAGAGCATCTTCTTAACATATTTGAGATCAAACCTATAATATTCTGGAATAGCAACTCTGCTAATAAAAACAAATTGATGATAAATTAGATTTTGAGAAAAGTTTTTTAAGAAATATCCTTATTCCCCGCCCAACGAAAGGACGACTCTGACCTTGAACAATACCCATGATCTCTTAATCATTCCAGGACTGAATGTGTATCGAGAGACAAGATTCAAAATGGCGACTCTCGGACAGAGAAAACCGTTGGAAGCCAAACAAAAGGAAGTTATTGCTAACGTTACTTCTTATTTCGAAAAGGCCTTACGACATGCTTACTTATAGCACATTAGAGAAATTGTTTTCGATCGCAGTGCCGTTTTTTTAGATGAGACGTGGGTCAACGAATCCCATACTGTGTCTTCGTGTTGGCAATCTCAGGGATGCAATGTCGTCAAAAAACCAATTGGGAAAGGTAGGAGACTGATTTTGAACGATTGAAACGAACGAAAGAATAAAAATAAATTTTTGAAATTATATTTGATGAGAAATCAGAATAGTTCAAGAAAATAAATATCGTCTTTTTTCCGTAAACTTCAAACTCCCTAAATGTTCACTTTCCCGCAATAAACACTGACGTATATAATCGATTCAAATTCTACTATTGCGACATCTGGTGGCCACGGTCGTTCTTTCGCTGGGAGGAGAATAGTTAACTTTTCCAATTCGTTTCTATTCAGGAGATAATCGTTGTTCCCGGTTAATTCTCGAATAAAATGGAAGTAGCGTAATTTGAATTTAGAAATCTTGTGAAGAGACTTCTCCTTTCTCTCATCTGCCCGAGGGATGCGGTTCTCACTTTGACAACCCAGGGTAGTTGGTTATTTGATGAATGCTATCAAACACGAAATGATTGTAAATATACCTTACAGTGTACAGTTTGTTTTGAATTCTGTTAATGTATTTGGCGAAAAGAAATAAAGTAATTAAAACAAATTATCATCAATCATTGAATTTATAAAAGGTTGATAATTTTTTTTTGATCACGATAAAATTATTTCAGAGTTAATAAGAAATCTTTGAGATATAAAATTCATTTGAAAAATATTTTAAGTTCTCAAATTTTAGGGTCAAAGATGTTCTTTTATAAAAAAAAAGCAAGTTTGTGTGGGAGGTCCTTCAGCAGCCATCTTAGAGCCTAGATTTTCATATCGTCGGCGCTTTCAAGAAATCGTTCAGTTCGGACGATAATGTACGATTGACAGTCAAAATCATTTGATGAGACAGGAATCCGCCGTTTGGTCTATGATGTTGATTGTCGTTTTCATCTGACTGTTCCTCGTAACAAGAAATGGCAGCTTGCAATTTATTTAGATTATTTAAATTTTATTCGGATATTTTTATTTGAATGAAAACTCCTGTTAATCTTTTCTGGTTCTATCCAGAAGGTTCTCAAGTCGATGAATGGTTTGTTCTCTCCCCATTGACAAACAATAAATGAGATTAGAGTCGGTAAGAACACTGGTCATCAGTATTTAGCAGAATCTCATCAAAGGTACATTTCGATTGAACATTGTTACTTCCTTAGTAAACAGAAACCCAACAACTGAGAATTAAATTACCCACAATAGCTTTTTTTTAATTTTTTTAAATGAATTGATTTGTGATTTGGCAAAAAGTACAGTAGCACCTCGATTATCCGACACTGTTTTAACCGGACCCTCGTTTAACCGACGTCGGTTTCCTTAATTTTTTTTTGGGTAAAGAAACAATTTCTTCCCCTCCATCCCCCTTGTGCTCTTATGCGGAATTTTCGAGTTACCGACGGAGGTCCGGACCCGACAACGTCGGTTAATCGAGGTTCTACATACATACATATCCTTTCCCGTTCTACCAACTGTGGGTCTAAGAATTAACTAAGCCTCTCCACCTCTCCCTGTTCTTCCAAGCCTCTTCTCTACATATTCTTTCCCATGGGATGCCTCTCTCTTCTAGGCTGTGCTTCACATCATCCAGCCACCGCTTACGCGGTCTCCCTCTTGGTCTCTTCCCTTCTTCTTTTAACTCATGCCAAACCTTAGGAGTCCTACCATCTTCCATTCTTTTCACGTGCCCGAACCACCTCAGCCTTCCCTCTTCCACCTTTTTCCTCAAACTTTTTACCCCCAACTCCTCCCGGATATCCTCATTTCTCATTCTATCTAATCGAGTCTTCCCTACTATACCTCTAAGAAACTTCATCTCCCCAGCTTGAAGTCTACTCCAGTCTCTAGCATTCATCACCCATGTCTCCGCTGCATAGGTGACTATAGGCACGTAATACATTTTATAGATTATTTCTTTTGCCTTCCTTGGGACTTTCTTATCCCATATCAGGTGTCTCACTCCCTGGTATAGCTTTCCCCCTTTCTCCAACCTTCTTGTAATTTCATGCTCCACTCTACCATCACTTGTTATTTCGGTCCCTAGGTAAGTAAAACTATCTGTGATCTTCAATGCCCTGTTGTTTATGCAGATATCCCTTTCCAGGTTTTTGTCCCGTCCCACCACCATCACTTCACTTTTCTCTTCGCTAACTTCAAGATCCACTACTTTCAGTTGTAGAGTCCATTCATCCAATAATAATTATTTTTAAAAGTGCAAAAGTCAAAAGAATCTTGTTGTATCTGAATTCTTACCATCCTATAAATTTATGGTATTTAGCGTATTTTTTTACTAATTCTAATTAGTTGCTTATTTCCGGTTTTCGAAACTCAAGGGCTTCTATACTTTCTATACTTTCTAAACTTTCGAGAGTTTTTATACTAATATAAATGTGTAATTCCCCAGTTATATAAATATGTAATTCCACTATAGCTAAACTTTATAAGTTACGGTTATGTTTTGAACTCATTTTCATTCAGCATAGCAGTTACCAGTGATAATTGGAACATGTCATATAGAATACTTTCATGTCATTTTCTTTTTTCATCAACAGATGGCAATACCCAAATGTCCATTAATATGTAATAGAGATTATAGGGTGTAAAGTTCAAAAAATGCAATTTTAAAAATTTAGGAAAACCTTATTCCAAAAACTTCAACAGCCACTGTTAATTTCTGTTTGTCATCACATCGTGACTAAATGAATAAGATTCGAGTTAGTTTCCAGTTCAAAACTAACTTGTCGTACTTGTTCATATACAGCGCAGAGGGCTTCCCCATTCCTCTGCTGTACGTTCTTGAATCGAAAGAGAAACACACACAAGAAGAAAGAAATATCCACGCTCCGCGACGGGATTCGAATCCAGGTTCAACACATCTGCATCGTGAAGGGCCGCCGCTTAGCTATGCAGGGACGGTATTAAAACCATTAGAAATAAATCAAAAACTAATTAAAAAAAACGGCTATTGTCAGTTTTTCATCATCACCTTAATTAATGTTCTTTAATTTTTTTTTTTTTTTTTTTTTTTTATGAATTACTAGCTGTACCCGGCATGCGTTGCAATGCCACTCAAAGAAAGTGTTTGTGTTTTAATTCTGTTTATTGAAATGCTTTTGGATACACAATATTTTTTGTTTTTCCGTCTGGTGCATACACGAATAAATCAGAAGGTTTTCCGACGCGTGAGCAGCCATATACAGCTGTCCATGTGTGAAGCATGGATTTTCCAAATTTACTCCACACACTTGTAGCGATTGTCCCTGTGCTTTGTTGATGGTCACTGGAAATGCGAGTCGCACCGGAAACTGCAAACGTTGAAACCGGAAATACATTCATTTGTTGAAACGACTCGCGCATCATTCTACTAATTCAGAAACCTTCGCGGGCGTGCTCACAACAACTCACCAAAGTTTCATCACAATCTGATTAATGTTATAGGAATGCATACGGGAAAACAAAGAAACATTCATTTTTAAAAATGTATTAAGAGCCTAGCACAGACTAAACAACAAACAAATTGCCTTTTTCTGATTCATTTACCGGGAGGAACAGGAAACAGCTGTTACCTGTTCCTCCCCGGTAAATGAATCAGAAAAAGGCAATTTGTTTGTTGTTTAGTCTGTGCTGGGCTCTTAATACATTTTTAAAGAATTTAATCAGCACGTATTCTGTTTTCGTAAACATTCATTTTTATATATTAAGATTATTAATAGCAACAGATTAAAAAATAACTAACTTCAAATCGAATATCATTTTAAATAGATGCCTTTAAATACTAAAAGGTGCTGGTATCTTCACTCATAGCATCGTCTTGATGAGAACATTCTTTTTTACTCTTCAATGGTAAATTTAAAATTTAGAACTTTTAATTCTTTTTCTATTCTGTTCTGAAAGTCTCTTGCATAAGGGATGTCCGAATGAGTACAAAATGATTGTGTCCGTACAATACAAAATGAACTTCCCTACCAATCAGAAAATTTACAAACTGTTCATAATTTGTAAGAAAGCGTAGATGCATACTGTACCTCCTTTCCTACTTACTTAGTATCTTGTCCAGATATAAACAATTTCTATCTCTCCTTTTAGTTTTTTAGTGGCCCCTAGTTTATAGCTTGCCTGTAAAACAGACGGACCGCTCTTGCTTTTGTGTTTGCTGGATGTCACACTCTGTAGTGGCCAAACGGTTAGCGATATTAGAATGAAACCTTCACCATTGTGTTCAGCATCAAAAAGTAGGTGAGCAAATCCAAAAAAAATTACACCTCTAGGACCCCTCCCTGACCGGAAGTTGGGGGCCAAAAGTGGTCGCTTCCGATAAAGAGGAAAATGGCGATAGATGTCTAAATATCGACCCTTCTGAACACATTTTATTTATAAAATTGTGCATATTAAGGGGCCGCTTTGTTTTTGACACTGTCTAAAAGCATTAATTTATCTTGTTATCCTTTCGACAAATTCAGTATGACAGCGAGATGAAATCGTGAGATCAAGGAGATCTGATCTCACACTAGGATCTAAAAATTTTATGGGGTTCTCTTAGATTTTCGAATCATTAAATTTTTATTCGGAAATGTTTTTCCTTCACAAATTAAATTGAAAGAAGTAAAGTCAAGCAATCGAAATTCTAAAGAATAAAAATAAGTAATGAATAAATTAGTGTCCCACTACAGGCCTACGTGGCCCTTGGTAAGGTTCCCGGCGTTCCGTGACCCACGGGACTAAGTTTAGGTCGGGTGCTCAGACCGACGCTCGCCCGCCTTTAACCCCATGAAACAGAGGGCTGGGTAAACCCTAGGACCCATTTGGAGTGGAATGGAGCGTGGAAAAAATCCCCGCCCCCTCCGCCGAGGCCGGGAATGAATAAATTAGAAACTTATTCTTAATGATTTAACTTGGTTAACTATTCGGTGCCTTCTAGTATACTTAAGCCTTCTGGTAAAGTGATCACAAAGATTTAAAAAAAAAAAATATTTTATTGTGAATTATTATTTAATTTTTTTAAAATTTCCGTTTCCTTCAAAATATTCCTACTGTATTTCATTCACTATCCATTTCAAACTCGGCACTTCCTATCTTTCTTAGCATATTTCCTTAAATTTTTTTAAGAAAATCATAGCAGCTTTAAAGCAGCTAATATTGATAGTGTTTCAGTGACAGCATTTTTTCCCCTTTTTCTTCCTTTCTTTTTTTTATTTATTTATTGAAAGCTATTTAACATTCCTTGTTAAGTTCTTTGCTTCTCCCTGTTCTTTTTAATTTAAGATGAAATTCTTGAATCAATATGCTCACAGCAAAAATCTTTGCAATTCCTCAGTAATTGCCGAATTGCCTTCTGTTCCCCCCACCCACCTCTCTCTCATTTCCTTTTTTTCTTCTTCAATGTTCGTTGGCTTCTGGCGAAATTTTCCTTTTTTTTCTTCCCAAGTATTTGCTTTCGATCTTTGATATCTTATTGCAAACTACTTTGAATAAAATAATAATAATAATAATATTTGTTAAAATACTGTTCATAAAACTTCAATGCAGGCGCTCAAAATTCGAAAGCAAATATTGGAGGTAAAGTAAGAGAAGTAGATTAATTTTGCCGGAAGCCAATGAACAGAAAAGAAGAAGAAATTAAAAAAAAGGAAGAATGAAATGGACAGAGAAAGGGGAAGCAATTCAACAATTACGAAAGAAGCTACATTATTATTATTATGTTTGTATGTTTCAAACCTTGGGTTTCCCCAGCAAAAACAATATGGCGGGTCAAGGACCAAAGCACATACTGCCATTATTATTATTATTATTTTAGCCATCTTTATTGGGAAATTTGATTATTGTTGGAATGATCTCAATCCATCTCATATTATGATTACTTGTGTAGAATTACCCTTCGCCAAAATTCAGTTACTTTAGACAGTAGAGGTTATTTATAACCAAAAAATGACACAACCACACACTGTCAGTCGTTAATGGAATCTGGGATATCTGTTTATTCTTATTGTATTTCATCAGCCATATTGCCCGAATGATGAATAACTCAGATGATTTTGGAAGTTGTGTATCTTGGTCGGTTGTAATCTTAGACATCAACTTAGACGAAATTAGCCAATTATATGTCTGTCCGTCTGTCTGTCTGTCTGTCTGTAACTCGATATAATTAAGCTATTAAGATAGATCCAAGGTTCTCAATGGTATCATTGAATCAAGGGTACTCAAATTGGATGAAATATTAGTTCATTTTGTCATTCCATGTTGTTTCCATGAAATTTTACCTGAATTCTAATAAAACTTACGTTCAAAACCAAATAATTTTGTAACCACTGCACCGATGTTAATGAAATTTGGCATACTCACTCAGTTTTTTACGCTGATTTTGAAACTCAAAACTATTTTTGCCGTAGAAGCTTCGTTCACAAGTTAGCGCAGTATTTAGATTACATTTACTTTATTTAGTTGATAATAAAATGATTTTTCAGATTTTTTTTGCCTGTCGTCCGACAGGCTTTGCTGCTAGACTATAATATAAAAGCGAAATTTGTGTGTGTCTGTTCAATATGTTAGCGTACTTCCCAACATGCTACAAACTTGAAAATTGGCAAGTGGGTAGGTTCCATAGTGTAGACAATATAAAAATTATAAAAATAAGCTTTTGTATATATATATATATATATATATATATATATATATATATATATATATTTATATTTTTTTTTTTTGAGGGGGCGGGGGATGACCATGAAATGTGTGACGGCAATCCACAATACACCTAAGTTAGGCTGTCTCCAATGCTTTCCCTGCCATTTCGAAGTGATCTTACAATTTCAATTTCTTTCTCATCCACATCATTGTAGCCCGCACGAAAAGCGGAAATTTAGCTAGTAAAAGATAAAAAGCACGTTTAGATAGAAATAAAATATTTGAACGTCCATTAATGAAACACGACTTTGGTTAATGTTAGGTTTTTCGTAAAGAATCTTTGATATAAAAGAGATTCCTTTTAATATTAAGAAAAAAAAAAAACTCATTCAGCCGAATCGAAGACAAAACAGTCATCGCGAAATAAGTCAAAGACGGCTTTACATAGTTTTTTAAAGGAAAAACACAATTTTAAATTTTATGTCAATAAATGTAAAACATTTTTGAGATCTCACGATCTCCTCAGCCTGAAAAACAAAGTAGAAGAAATAGCAAATTTCAAAATATAATAAAAGTAAAAAAATTTAATGAAAGTTCGTAAATTAAAAATAAAACCTGAGAATTCTGCTTGAAGCTATCGAGATCAGGGCCGGCGCTATCATTATCAACTAGGCAGCCGCCTAGACGCAGTACTGACCTTTAAGGGTCATAGTATTATACAACTCAGTTGTTTTAAGAAAAAAACGTAATAAAAGGAAAATGTAATAGTTCATTGTTAATCTGTTCTTAAAAATCGAAGTTGACACTTTTTTTTTGGGGGGGGGGGGGAGTGCAAATAACTGACCTTACCTAGGGCACAAAATAGTCTGGCGCCGATCCTGATCGAGATTTTAGCTTGCGTTGTTCATTTCAACTGTAGTGAGACGGTAAAGCACTGTTTCCCAAATCGAGTGTTGTGTATATGAAGATATTTCACGAGGAAGTAGATGGGATGGGTGGTGATGATGTTGAAGGAATGGAAATAATCAGGTAAAAACATTTTAATTTTTCATTAAAAAAAAAAGGTTCAGATTACCTTCTGTTTTAAAATTACTTTCATCTATTTATAGTATAACAAGGATGCCTTAGTTACTCTTTGCTTGAGCACAAGTTGAAGCACTAAGTTTTATCATGTTGTGGCTTGGTTAAATTACTACAGAAAACTTGTTAATCAAGGATTTAACAAGAAGTTCTTAAAGGCTACTTTTTTTAAAAATGTTTCCAAAATAATTCAAAATTCCTTTTACAAACTTTAAAGATAGGTCAGGAATACAAAAACAAACCGTATTCGTAGTGGTATGTATGTCCGCAAACGCCATCCGAATGTGCTAGAGGGCGCTGTTTGGCAGCACTTAGTTGGGCAGTGTGAGCCATCGTCATTTCAGACGTTGACTTTGTACAAGTCGGATGTATCGTTTCACTAATGCTGAGACTGCAGATATGCATCTAGCCTATGGGGCAGCGAATGGAAACCTCTGTAGGATTGTATCGTGAAAGGTAGGATTGTATCGTGTTGGGCAATCCATGCATTGAGGTTGTATTACTGTTGGTGGAAGGAACTTTGAGCACCTACTGTGAGCTTGTAAGTGTAGGGCTAATAAATATGTTGTCTACCTTACTTTAATGTCTTTTATTTCTGAACCTCAGTGTACCTTTTAGCACATTCCGATTTGTTTTTATATTCCTGACCTACCTTTAAAGTTTGTACGTGGAATTTTGAGTCACCCTGTACACACATATATCCTCAGTCCAAACTCCTTGTGACTTCAGGAAGTGTCTAAAACGGGCCGGACACATGCTGTAAAAACGATCTTGATTGATGAATCGCCTTCTACAATAGGTGTCTAACACCATCTTAAAGTGTCTAATTTCGATGGGACAGATGTTATAATACAGCATTTGTCAATCCAGTTGCTGACACTTCACGAAGTGTCGAATATTTCTGAACAAATATGGTAATTTTTAATTTAAAGATTGAATTACAGCATGTGTCCATTGTGGTTAGATTCTTCGCGATGTGTCTAGACACTTCATGAAGTGCTAAATTACTGCATATGGCTGCGATATATGTACATCTTTAGTAGCAGTTTCCAAGAGTGTGTCCAAGATCTTGTATAGGTTTTATTGAAAAGGCCTTAAGACATGAAATTGAAAGAGGAAATAAGAATATAAGAAAGACCCGTTTGTGTAAAATAGGAAATACTCTCCCATCCAATCTGATATTATGTGTACTTTGTTTTTGTTGAGAATTAAGAGGGCACTAAAAGAAAAGAAATTTTCGGACGACATTAAGGCCAAAGAATAGTGAAATACAGCAGCTACTGGACATTATTTAGATGGAAATTTTGGACTTTTCAGTTTATAAATCACTTGAATGTGTTTTAACACTTGTGAATCGTGAATTATTTTCATTTCTAATTTTTTTCCTTTCGATCGGTGAAGGGCATTTCTTCGAACTATTTCATTTGCTGAGAAATTAGAAGAAAAGAAATTAAAAGTAACTGTGGTTTTTTCTGTTCACTTTGTTCCAAAATAGTTCCTCCTTGAACTATGTGATCACGTTCAAAAGTTCCTAGAAAAAGAACGCGCTTCTACCTAAAGAGAATTCTAAAAGTGTCTCAATCTCAGGAAAAGAAATAAGAATTATTTCTAAATATTTACAATTATTCGAATAAACGTTATTTTTACTTAGGAGAGCAGAAAAATCAAACCTTTTTTAAAATATTCTTTCATCTCTCCAGTTTCGCCGTGATAATAAGAACACTCGGTAAGTTTCTTGTTGTTGAGTCTCCATCGCTTAAGTGTTTGATTACATAAAAAAAAAAAAAGCAAACAATTAAACGTGAAATTCTTCGAAACTCTAACATTATATACTTTCTTTCTTTCTTTTTTTGTTTAATGAAAATAACCGAATTAGAAATAAATAAATACGGAAATAAATAAAATAAAAATTTAAAAATAAAATTTATTTATAACAAAAATAAAATTTAAAACCGGAGCAGATGTCGTTCGGCATCATAATCACCACTGATAAGATTGAATCTAATGTTTAATTTGAATCTAGATTTCATCTAATGTTTGATCCATCTCTTAATATGCATCCAAGCAGACTGCAAAAAAAAAAAGAAGTTTTAGAATGAAATTTTAAATTCAAATGTTTTACTCGTCCATCCGCCTCTGATCAAACATAACTGAAAGACTTTTCTGGCTAAGTTCAAATGTACTTCATTGTGCATTTAAATTTGTAAAAGGAAGATCCTATTGGTTTGGTACGTATTTGATCCACAGAGAAGGACCTAGGAGCTAAATAAAATCGCATTCAAGAAAGTCATGACAAAAGAAAGTCAAAATTGAGGGTGCCTCAAAAGTAAGACTTGAGAAAAAGTTTTTAAGAAGTTACGAATTTAACTTCACAAAATTACAATAATGAATATCAAGATAAAATTAAAATACTTCAAAAATACATAAGTAAAAATCAAAATAATACTTTACCCGGACCATAGAAATTAAATTTATACAGTATATGCAGTTTATTAAATTGTTATTCTGGTTGAGGACCCCTCAACTTAATAGCGCTCGGGCCCCGAGAAGGGAACGGTCCTCCTGTTGATTATTACGATTACTGTACTACGTACTTCCAGGATCCATTGTTATATAAAAATGGATCCGTGTAGTATGTAAGTACAGTAATTAATTGTACATGTTTATATAACCGATTTTTGGTGTGTGTTTAAAATCATTAATCGCTCCTAATGTGTAATAAAATAGGCACTTAAGTTTACCTGATATCGTTTGGTATAATAATAGGAAAATTTAACGTGCGTGAAACAATTATTAGGATATAAAAAGGAATAACAAATAAAACGCACAAAAATAAAAGTCGCTGAGTTTGGAAGTTTTCATAACGGGAATCCAAGACAGACTGTTTCAGGCTTCCTCAGCTGGAGTTACCCAGTATAAAAACACTTGAACAAAAGACAAGTAAACAAAACAATGGCCCTTCCTATAAAAAACATTAATAAGAAATAAAAATTAAAAAAATTGCAAAATATTAATTTCCCGCTTGTAACCACTAGCTGAGAAGCGATTTCCTATAAATGACACATCTACAAAATGGAAGAAATATACATGCGTTTAACAATTATTAAAGTAAAAAAAGGAAAAAAATTTCAAAATCAGCTGAATGACTTTTATTTGTGTGCGTTGATATCGTTTCGGTTAAAAAAAAAAAAATTCTTTTTAATTACAACATTAGGTTAGATTAATTGAGGTAAGATCTTTTCCAGGATGTTTCGTTTGGAAATACGACGGAAAAAATACACTTTTCATTTCGAAATGATCAGCGGTATCATAAATAATGATAACTACAAGTTAGGTTTATAAAAAAAAACAGAAAATAAATGGAAAGAAAACAGCAGAAAATCGATTATAAAAAATGGATCCCGATAGTACGTAAATACATTCATTACTTTTTTTTTTTTTTAAACTTTATTTTATAAATTCTTAGCTGAGGTTCTTCATTGCCGATCTATTTCAAGATGATTCTCTTTTCGTTCTCAAAGACAAATAAATCCTTTTGGCTATCGGTGAGCGATCAGTTAATCCGAAGTGGGAAATCGTGCTGAAGTGTTAGATGCTGTAAATCTATTATTGCCCAAATCTTAATTGTCTGAATCGTCTTTCGCACTACGTATTACTAATCTCCCATTTCCTTCTTGATCCTGTTTAAATGATTTTGGAAGTGATTTATGCATTTTTATGGACGTTAAATTTGCTTTTCATTGAACTTACCATGTTTAAATTAAATTCCTTAGTGCCTTTCAGTGAAAGGACAAGGGTTTATTATCCGTGCGCTCAAAGATGAACCTCCCAGAATGCAACGCGGCTTATAGATTGACCTTTCCTGGCTTTTCGTTAATATTTAAATGGAAGAGAAAATGGCGGTCGCGCGTTCACAGTCAACATTTCGACGAGGAAAAGTTATCAACAGTCAAGCTAAGGAAATTATTCTTAACGTTGCTCGTCGATTTCTAGAAGATGTATCGCCCAACAACGATTTGAAAAGTAAAAAGGATGCGTTGAAGGTCACTGCAGAATATACTGGAGTGAGTTTGTCTACGGTGAAGAGAATTTTACAGTCGCAATTGCTACGAACGCCAGGGAGAAAAAGCCAGGAAAGGTCAATCTATAATCTGGTTTGCATTCTGGGAGGTTCTTCTTTGAGCGTGCGGACTTTAATACTGTGGATTTTACAGGATTATTTTTTTATTTGATTGTTTTTTTTATCTCGGTGTCCCATTCCCAGGATCGAGAAATGCAAATTTTACGTCAAACTTTCGCGCAACTGAGCAAACATCAAGGGTAAATTCTGCTTATGATTCCTAATAAGGATGAAACAGCTGTTTAGAATTCCCGTTGATGTTGATTCAATGTACGAAGGCATATTTGTTGTCCGACTGTGATTTTTTTTTCTCTTTAATTATGAATTTAAATTTGTTTTCATTAATTTCAGTGAGTAATTGACTCCTCCGATCCTGTTTGACATTAAGTTTATTTTAGCACTGATTTACTACGTGATGAATTCCATTTCTAGTAGTAGCGATTCTACACATTGTGGATTCTCAATCTGGTTTTTGTAATTTGTTTCTAAACTGCGATTTTTAAAGCCTCAATTAGTTGGGTTTGTTTTGCTATTTTTCTCACGCATCAATTTGAAAGTGATCCTTGCATGGGCGGAGGTGTAAGTGATGCGTAAACATAAGCAATGTATCATTAGGCCTTTTTTTCTCCTCCCTTCGTTGTGGATAAATGTGATGAGTTGTTGTTGTTTCTCTATCCACTCCCACTCTGGCGTGAGTCATCCTTGCGAAACCACTCAGGTGCCAGTCACTGGTGCAATTATCGAGGGCGCCGATCGGGCGTTTTCCGGGCGTCTATCGGCTGGATGCCGGACTCTGGAGAGCCTTCTTCGGGTGGGCAGGAGACCTTCCACGTTGACGTCATCATTTCCTATTGTGAAAGCTAATGAACCGCGAACAAATAAACAAAGAATTAGTGATCGCATTTTTTTTTTTTTATCAATCTATTAAAAAAAAAGAAAAACAAACAAACAACAACATTGCGTCAAATCTGAAAGACTGGATGGAAACTATTATTTAATGCAACTTTCTTTTGAAAGACAGAACACTTTAATATTCAATAGCATATTGATACGGAATTAAATATTCATACTATTTATTGTGGGATCAAAATGAAGATAGTTAGATAGATAATGTTATAAATACAGGAATTTATTTAATCTATTATTATGTAGAATTTTTCTTTCAAAAGTCAAAACTTATCAAATAAAATTTTTGGTAAAAATTTCATCATTGGGTCATTCCATATCAAATCAACCAATGGTTTGAACCTTGACCCCTCAGAAATTGATGATTTTTTGCACACTGATAATATCTATAGAGAGTATAAAAATGCAAATTTTCAGATTTTTTGGGCTAACAGTTTTTGAGTTATTGAATTTCAAAAACTAAAAAATGCTTGATTTTGGCTGTGTTTTGAAATTTTCAAAACACTGTTACTCAAGAACCGTTCAACCTACAGAGCTGAAATTGGTGTCATTTTATTCAGTTTTTAATGGCCTTTAATTTGATATACAACAAAAGTATCTTAATTTCAAATTAATTTTTTTTTTAAATTTTCAAAAACTGGTTTTTAAAAAATCTCAAAAACACCCCTTTTGATTTTTTTTTTTTTTAAATATATGTTATTTGTATTGTTAATACGTATTTTTGTGCCAAATTTCATAATGGGACAGCCAGGGGATCATATCGATGGCTTAGCGCAAAAGTAGCGAATATCCAAGATGCAAGTTTTGAGAAAAAGCTAATTTAGTGGGAAATGTCCCTCAAAACTCAGGAACAATTCCTGGAAGTCTCATATTCGGTACAGATATTGTCATTGGGGTATACTACAATGCCATGGGGTTAAAAATTTGATTGTTGCATTTTTCAAGCAGTTTTGGTCGATTCGATAGTTTGGATCTTACAGAAAGTTTGTGCCATTGAGATAGCTAAGGAAGAAGTAGCGAATGTGCAGATTCGCCACTTCTGTCCTTATTAAAATTCATCACAACCTCCTTAAATGCTTGACCAAACTAGCGAACTACACTATTAGTTACGTTCATAGTTAGGGATTGACTAATACTGGCATCAGTATCAGCTAATATCCGTACGGTATCGGATCGGAAATCGGAGCGGATACCGTTCTTTACATTTTGGCCAAACCAAAGCGGTAAATCGCTTTAAAACTTCATTGTTCAGTAAGATAGAAACACGCATTTTGTGGCATTTTAAACTAGAAATTGATTAGAATAATCTTAGATAATTTTTGATAGTGTAATTTTAAGCTAACATTTTTCAATTAACAATTTATCCAAGGTGAGAAGGTGCCAAAGTCTCGTTCCAACACAACAGTCTAACCAACTTTTTCGCTGAAATGGTAGCTGAGTATGAAAGAGATCGAATAGGTCAGCAAAATATTGTTACTTAGTATCAGTATCGTATCAGATCAATCCCTACTCGTAGTAATAATGCTGAGTATAAATTAGGCATTTATTTTTATTAACTGAGGATTACATCAAAATATTACACAGACAAAAATTACACTAACAAGAAAGTCGTAACCAATTAACTACAAGACAAGCCTCTGCTTTATAAAAAGCCTCTGCTTTAGAAATGTCGGAAAGTCCGCTTAGCCTACAAAATCACTCTCATCTAGAACATCAGGTTCAGTTAGTGTGTCTCTGGCTACTTCTGATTGGCAAAGGCTCGAATAAAAGAGATGATAGTCTTGTGGGATGACTAGTGTCTTACAAAGTGACTCCAAATCTTTAAACTTACTGACTGAAATGGGTAGTGGCTTCGGATAGGCAGTCTTCAAAGTGACCTCCTGTACTTTGACCCCCTTTGTTCTTCCCAATGTGCTTGTTTGGGTGGTTGCTGATCCTCTTCGAGTAGTTCTACGGGCACATGAATTTTTCGCAACTTTTATTTCATTGATGACAAGTTTGGCAAATGGATCTTCCTTTACCAAGGTGGTTTTGTAGAACATGGTATTCGGTTGCTGTTTCTCAAAGTGAAACCAGCGACTGGCCATCAAATTGACATTGCCTTGGTCACTGCTACTTCTGTTGGTCATTATTTCCTTCTGTAGTGTCTTAAAGTTATTGAACTCTTCTCTCTGCATTTCGATAACTTTGTAAGGCATGGATAGCTTCTTGCTGTTGCTGCTGCAATTGCCCAGTCATGAGGGCGGTATATGCTGGCTGTTTTCGAATTACGTTCAATAACTGCATGAATCGAATCGCATTCCATCTCAGAATGACCAGGCTCAAAGAAGCGGTGATCAATAACCTGCAGTGTTGGAAAGTGAGAAACTGCATAGAGGCACGTACTTGCAAAGTAGGCATTGCGGTTCTGTAATTCGAGAACTTTCTGCAAGTCAAAGTTACAAGCTAGTAAATCTGAGTTAGGCTGCAAAGCCTCAGCTTTGTCTCCTGCACGTAAATCTCTAGCAGCAAGTTTTCGTGCTTGGTGTGCATCGTAGATAGATTTCTCTTTTGCTTTCTCTGTTTCTGGTAGCTGGGCGAATCTATTACAAACGCTGCATTGGTCTTTCTTCGGCTTATGAAAGGACAAATTTTCAACATGTACCATTTGTGAATACTTCCAAAACCCAATTGCCTTCCTACGGTGAGTAGTGCAGTGTTCTACATAGAGTTTATACATTTTGGTCATGTTTAGTCGGTGATCTAAATATTTTCGCTCTGTGTCTTTTCGACAGTAGTGAGATTCCATAGTTGGAAACATGTTTATGTGACCAAGTGCAAATTCCAAATTTTCAGGAGGAGTTATATTTTTAGAGGGTGCTTTACCCCTCTTGTCAGGGCTTACTGTTCCAGTTCCCGCCGCTTTAAGCAAAGCTATTCTTACAAATTGCTCACTAACATCCAAGGTTTTAAGGAAAACTAATCTGCAGACAGGGATCAAGGCATCATTAACCCTAAAGTTATAGGGTACATATACAGGCACATTCGCTAGTTTTATCACAGAAAAGTGTTCAGTCAGCAGAGATGAAACGGTCAAAGTAGCGAATATGCACATTCGCTTCTATTGCCATTTAAGTTTTTAAAAAAGGGTACTTTTTCGCTAGTTTAGGTCCTAAAATCACAGGAAATATGCCATTTTGAAGGATTTGCTAGTTTTGCCCTACAAGAAGGCTCTTCAAGACACCTATTCGCCACAAAAAACTAATTTTGAATTTTACTGGATATTCGCTACTTTTGCGCTAAGCCATCGATATGGAAATAAAATTTGAAATGTCATAGTCCATGAAAAAATGAGAATGCGACTAGCAACCAGAGTAAGTTCTTATCGTTCGTTGCGTGTCGAACTTTAAATCAAATATAGTTGATGAAAGACAATCGTTCTGAGTATATCTATAGTTTGTGTATGATCAGTAAACCTACATGGTTTCATCTATATAATATAATTAAATTAAATAAATCAAACAAATTATATAAATAAATTTTAAATTAATAATAATAATAATTTTTTTTTTTTTATTATGATTCTAAATACAAAAGTTACAGTCTCATTAGGAATGACAAATTCCTATCAACAGGTTCTGAATATAGGTATACTACAAATGTTTAATTAATTTTGAATACATTGTTAAAAAATATCAAATGACTTATATAGTATTGTTTTTTCAAGTGATTTTTGTCAAGTAGACCGCTAGGTGATAATTTTCTAAAATTTTAAATTAGGCAGTAACATAATTTAAAAGTTAAAATAATTTTCTGATTTAACTCTATATATAATTATTACATATGTATATTAAAGTTACCTATGTTTAGCTTATTTTTGTAGAGTACAGTAAGAACTAGTAACAATAAATATTAAGGACATTGGAAGTAAATTGAACAAAATACTTAGATGAGATATTACAAACAGGATTTACAATTACAAAGAAAACAATTGAAACAAAAGAAATTCATAATAATAATAATAATGACAGCATACTATTTAGTTTATAGCCATGGAGGTTCCACTGCTCTTCTTATACAACTTCCAAGTCACCTCCGTTATGAGACCTGCGATGTTCATTCTGACTACTCTCAACTGATGATCGCCTAATAACCTTGAAACAGGCTTGTCTTGAGATATCAGATGAACATTGGTCTCAAATTTTAATATGTGAACATTTAGAATGTTAATAGGAAAAAAAAATCAAATTAATGAAAAAATAACTCGATACAATTGGTTAAAAATCTTTCAAATCAATAAATTGAAGAATAATTTTGGTGTAAGATTGGAAAACTATATAAAATATAAATTATTCAGTCAAAGTAATTGGGAAAAATATAATTCTGAAACAGTAAAAAGTATTAAAAATGTTAGAACTTTATTAACCGCTGATGTGATTGATGAGAATATTCCTCTAAATTCATGCTGTTGTTGTTATTACTATTATTATTAATTTGAAATTTATTTTTAAAATTTGTTAATATAATTGAAAATTATATTTCGATTTATTTAATTATATTATATAGATGAAACCATGTAGGTTTACTGATCATACACGAACTATAGATATACTCAGAACGATTGTCTTTCATCAACTATATTTGATTTAAAGTTCGACACGCAACGAACGGTAAGAACTCTGGTTGCTAGTCGCATTCTCATGTTTTTCATGGACTATGACACTTCAAATTTTATTTCCATATGATCCCCTGGCTGTCCCAATATGAAATTTGGCACAAAAATAGGTATTAACAATATAAATAACATATATTTTTTTTTAAAAAAATCAAAAGGGGTGTTTTTGAGATTTTTTAAAAATCAGTTTTTGAAAATTTAAAAAAAAAATTAATTTGAAATTAAGGTATTTTTGTTGTATATCAAATTAAAGGCCATTAAAAACTGAACAAAATGACACCAATTTCAGCTCTGTAAGTTGAACGGTTCTTGAGTTAGTGTTTTGAAAATTTCAAAATACGGCCAAAATCAAGCATTTTTTAGTTTTTGAAATTCAATAACTCAAAAACTGTTAGCCCAAAAAATCTGAAAATTTGCATTTTTTTATACTCTCTATAGATATTATCAGTGTGCAAAAAATCATCAATTTCTGAGGGGTCAAGGTCCAAAATTATTATTTTTTTGGTTGATTTCACATGGAATGACCCCATTATATTTTAAGCCACTTTTTCTTTTTAGTTGTTTTTATTAAGGGTTTTTAATAATCTTACAGAGTATTCCTTATACACATCGTGATTTGATCCACACCTGTTGTAAGCAATTACTCTACAACATGATGTAATGATACAAATGTTTCTGGTAAAGATACAAATGTTTCTGGTAAAGATACAAAATAACAATTACACGTATTACAAACAGACTGATCACTATAATCAGTGGACGAAACCCAATAGGCCATTATAATGTGGTAGTTATTACTGGGACAGCTTTTTGACGCCAGTAGTAATAAGGTTAGAAAAGAATACTCCAGTCCACTCATGATTACAAGAAACTATGTTTAACATGCAAATACCAAATATTTATTAAAATGAAAAACTATAAAATTAAAAAAAAAAAGCCCAACTAAAATGAAATTTTAAATGAAAACAGTGTTTCATGCAGTTTCTAACGACTATTTCTGGAAACTAATTAAACATTTTGTATTAGAAAAAATTAAAACATTATAATTTAGTATTAACTTACAATAATTCCTAAATTGAACGAATCTATTTAACTTTTGTTTAAATAAAGCTTTCTGAATACTTCTTACAATTCTTTTTAACTGAGGAGATGAAGGAATTATTGGGAATTTTAATGTTGACTTGATGCATATGGCGAACTGTTTTTTCTGTTAAATTTAAAAATAAATAAATAAATAAACTTGATCAGAGATTGAATAGTGATATATTTATAATAGGCAGTTATAATAGAGTCGACTAGAAATAGAAGCCAAAGTGTCAGATGAGTACAACACTTAATAATACAATGATATTTTTTGACAAGGAAGCCGTTCAAGGATTTCGAAAGCTTTCGTTCTTTTTGTAATGTATTTTTAAGGTTTTATTACAGTTTTTAAAGAACATTCTTGTGTGCTTTGTCAGACTTATTTTAAATTTTAATGTTTTTTTAGGCATACGTTAAAACAATTTCCTTGACATATGTCCATAGAATCTTTTTTTGTTCCTTGTTTAGCCAGCAATCACTCCCGTAGGTTTGTCTCCATAGTTTCTTAACACCCTGTACATGGTTAGTACTAAAAAATTAAAATAAAGACATCGTAGGGGTTAATCAACATTGAAAAGGTGAATTAATCGTTGATTTACCATACATTACTGGATTTATAAAATTTTGAAAAATTCAAAAATGCAGATATTCTTTTCAAGGCCTTGTAATGTAATGATGACACAGATCCCAATCTTCAGTTTTATATATATATTGGATTCCAATTGTCGTGTTGTCAAAATTGTGATTCAGTAATACAATAGATGTTCTACAGACTTTTTTGTTGTTAGTACTATGTGATAGATGTTTGTCAGGTATACGCTGCCAGTAAGAAATTGATTTATTGTATAACTGGTAATGCGTGAGAAATAGTAGGAAAGAACCTTTTTTATTATTTGGCTCTTACGATGTTTCCTTTTCCATTTTTTAATTAGCAGATTTAGTATTTTGTTTTAATCATTTGTTTTGAATAACATTAGAAGTAGGCTTTCATCTACAACTGCTGCCTCTGCATCTGCTCGCTCTTTATTAAAGATTCCCTTATGTTTTAGAACATAGAACATTTCAATGTTATTATGCATTGTGTTGATCATATTTCCTGCACCATCGGTATTTTTCTGTTGTGGTTCTTTAACGCTTAAGTAAGGATTGAGAGTCAGTTTACAAATTTACTTCAGTTTTTTAAGTTTTTGTTTTGTAAATTTAAAACCCACTTTACTGCAAATTTGATTGATTTTTTTGTTCAACTTACAAATTTCCAGGATATACCGTATTTTCTATCTTAAAACGTACTCCACTATGAGCTTTTGGTTCTTTTATATGTATATACCGGCATCTGTTTCCTTCTCTGATTTTGAAGTATCTGTACTTTCAAATTGTAATATCGGAGTTAGGAGCAGAGGGATCTGTAATATCTATAGTAATGTTCAAGGGCTTTTTGTTTAGATGAATGAGGGCTAAATGGAGCTTTTTGTCAAAAGGGTAAGTATTTATTCCCATTTCCCACTTAATACATTCATGATTATATTTACCAGACTGAAATGGAATGTATTGTCAGTTGGATATTCATTCTAATTTTTTTAAAGGAAGAAGTTTAGTGAGAAGAACTTCAGCTGAATATGTTTTAGCAATTTCCAATGTAAAGATTCACTCTTATTTTCAACAATTGATTTTCTATATTCTTATTTAATTGTGGCTGCCCGGTTAGCATTGTCACTATGACATTGGCCTATAACCTTTGAGTACAGGGGTTCGGTTCTCATGTGGGTTTTGTGATGGTGAACGATCCGCACTCGGCAGTTTTCTCGGGGTTCTTCCGTTTCCCCTACACTTCTTCCACCATTTCTGTAGGATATCACAATAGACCTACAGGTCGTGGTGCTTGGCTTCCCTTCCACTCGCATTCACACAATCAATCAATCAATCAATCAATCAATATTCTTATTGTAAATAGCTTCTCTCCAGGTGGAGGCTGCATATAGTGTATGGCACCTTTATAAATATTGATTCAAATTTGCCCTAGAGTGAAACTCGATGACAATAAATAAATAAATAATTTAGTTTCTGAGGCAGAATTCAAAGTAAAAGATCATTACAAGATCAGATTAACACATTTCTAGAAATTTTTGATTTTAACTTCTAACATTGCGTAAGTTATTGTTTTTTTTTTAATAATATTCACTCAGAGGCAAAATGACGATTAGTAGTTTTAGATTTTTACCTTTTTTTTTTTTTCTCCAAATAAAAGAAGGATTCTGGAGAATTTTTAAAAGAAGGGTAACTGTTAGATGGCTTAATGTACTGGAATAAGATGAAGCATCTTTTGTAATCCACTAATTTTCTTCATTGATTTTTCTAAGGAATTCTTTATTGAAGGAAATTCTCGTGGAATAATGTAGTTCAGAATTTAAGGAATTTCGACATTACTTGTTTCCCAGTCTTATTTTACTTTATTTTTTTTAATTGAGAAAACGATACTAAATCGGGATCGAAAGAATGTTAGCTAACTGAACTTGCCAATAATATAAAAAAAATTCAAAAACATAATAAAAGGTTATTTAAAATAAAAACTTCTTTATTTATTTATTCATTCATTTATTTAGTAAGTTATTTATCTATTTAATTTATTCATCCAAAAAACAAAACAAAAAAAAAACAAAAACAAAAAAAACTAACTTTCAAGGTGATTTTAGGCTATTCGATGCCTTAGGTAGCTTAAAATTGTGAATCCCCTTTTTAAATTGAATGTTGAGCAAAGTTTAAAGGATAAGCGCTTTTTTAATTTTTGCTTTTTTTTTTTTTTTTTTTTTTTTTTTTTTTAAATTAAAAAAAATTTAAAAGCATTACTTGTCACATATATTAACATTTACTTGTGTAAATGTACTTATGAGAGGCGTCATAAGTAAATACGGAATGTTGACGTTATGAGGCCACTTTCGTTCCTTTTGTTCATTGTGGTGAGTAGACTGTGTAGAGTGATTGAACCACTATATGACCAAGAGATAATATTTAGCCTTTTCTTTGGGTTCTAGTGTCATTTCATGTCAGTTTGATATGTCCAGAGCCATGAATATCACCAAAACATTTGGGACTAGATTACGGAAAAAATTTCAAAGGAGAACAGCGCTACTATAACACAAGACGACCTAGCTAGTAAGCAGTGTACATCCATAAACACTTCATTTATAAACACTCATTGGAGTGTTCTACGCGTACCAGACGAATTGCTTCACTATCTATTCAGAAGCTTCCTCAGAGATCTCCTTATGCAGACAGATCTGTAATCTATGTTCCACTAACAACAAAGATAGAACTGTCAAGACTTGAGTCGTGATCAGTGATCTGAAGTTCTCTTTCTTGATGAGTTAAGATTTAGTCTACAGACTGATTCTGGACGTGTATCGTGAAACCTCGAACACAATATCATTCTCGTAAAATTAAGGAAAAAGATCATTATAAAGATGATGATCAATATTAGATGTAGGGAGGCATCTGATATTGATATTCAACTATCCCCGAGTCTTTTGAGATTTAGTCTCTGATAGTACAAAGATGAGGCCTTGTATTCGCTTATTTAAGGTTATAGTTCGAATTTGGACGATAACATATGTTTAAATGTGGGCCCGGTAGCCGAGTGGGTAAGGGCGCTTGGCCGCGGGTTGGAGGTGGCGGGTTCGATTCCCGGCCTCGGTGGAGAACGGGAATTTTTCAATGCTTCTTTCTCCTCCAAACGGGCCCTAGGGTCTACCCAGCCCTCTATAGAATGGGTACCGGGTTTCTTTCCCGGGAGTTAAAGGCGGGCGAGCGACGGGCCGACCCCCCGTCCTCAACTTTGTCCCGTAGGTTCTGAACACTGGAGCCCCTCCAGCTGCATTGCGCGGTCCTCTGGGCCTGATCGCAACTTTAACTTAACATATGTTTAAATAGAGCTATCTTGATTGATTGTAAGTGAATGACATAGATGGGTTGAAATCGGCAGCCAGGTCTCCATTCTTGAATCCAATAGAGTATGTTTGTGATGCCTTACGATCAGTACAGTCTTAATGCATGGGGATAGTGCCCAGGGGCCTTGTGGTGAATTTATCACCAACTGATTAATGTTGATGATCCGTTTGAATTCATTAAAAAAAATAATTGGAAAAGGGACTAAAGTTAAATCATGGGAAAGAGCCTTCGAGGTATTATTCAATGAATGTTCTTATATATGTCCTTCAACTAATGAATGTACTCAGTACATTCGTTATTTTATTATATACACTAAAAACTCGTTTATCCGAATTTGATGGAACCGCACTCGTTAGGATAAACGAAATTTCGACTAATCCGGAATGTATTGTATTAAACATGTGCTGTACATTTTATTAACATTAATTATATTAATTACTGTAAATTAATGTTATTAATTGAGTTAGTTATATAGTTTCAGTTACATTTACATATTCACTTGTGTGTACGTATTAAATATTGATTTTAGCGACGGAAAAATGTTGTTGTGTAATTTTTAAAATATGCTAAAAAAATCGTTTCGGATAAATGCGATTCGGATAAACGAGTTTTAAGTGTACTGTTAATGTTCCAACTTCTAAGCAGCAATACAGTCTGTAAAAAAAAATAATATTTTTTAAGCCCCCGCGAGGCCCACAGATCTAAAGAAGGCACGACTGGTTGTTCTTGAAAAAAATGCTTGGAATGAAGAAGAATAGACCCATTTATCTAAGCTTATACAAAATAGTGACCCACAATTTATTTAACTAAGGAAATAAATTTAGCGTGTTGGAAGTTTTAATCAAAACAACAAAATAAAAAACAAGAGCAGCACAAGAATAAATAAATAGCCTGTCTGATTCAATTATCGGAGGGAATCGGGAACGGCCGTTTCGCCGTGCATGGGACTCATCAGCCCGATCCGCCCTCCCCGATAACAAACCCAGAAAGGCAAGAACTTAAGTGAAGGCCACCGTTACACCCAGCAATGACACCCCCCCCCCCCGAAACCCAAAAAAAAGGGTTCTTGCCTTTTGGCGGATCAGGCTGAGGAGTCCCATGCAGGACGAAACGGCCGTTCCCGATTCACTCCGATAATTGAATCAGTAGGCAATTTATTTATTCTTGTGCTGCCCTTGTTTCTTATTTTGTTGTTTTATTTAACTAATTCGGCTAAAATAAATCATCCATTCAAAAAGAAACAGCATCAACTTCTTCACGGTTTAGGCCCTAAAAAGGAGATGAGACATGGGTAAAGTATTTTCAAGATTTCGTAAATAAGCGGAATTCAAATAGCTTTTAATTCTGAAAATTTACGATGACTACAATGTGGTCACTATATTGAAATTTATTTGATTATTCAGAAGCTTCTCGAAACCTGAAAATGTTAAATGCATTCTTGTATTAATTATAACGTAATGTTATACTACATTATTACTAAATTATTTTGCTTTCGATCATTTGGGTATCAAGTAAGGAAAATAGACGAATTTTGCCGGAAGTCATTGAACAAAGAAGAAGAAATTTAAAAGAAAGTATGAAATGGGAAAGGGAAAGCAATTTAACAATTACAAAAGAACCTATATTTATTGTTATTTATACAATTAAGTAAAAAGTACATCAGATAACATTGAATGCCAATAACCGAAGATAATTGCTATTCCATTATAATAATTAAAAAAAAATCCTATATTTATCAGCTAAGGGCTTATATTTGAATATTATAAAGATCTTCATTTAACGTGTGAATAATAAGTATATAGTATAAAACAAGATAGCACACTTAAGTAATTTTAAAATTAATACATATTCGTGACAGTTTTGAGCACTGACTCTTCATCATCAGACTGGTTAAAATTTACATCTATTTGGAAATATTGCTACCACTGATTGGTGCCTTTTATTTCGAGCAGCCCTTTAAGAATCAGCAGTAACATAATGTTAGAATCGAAGCTTTGATTTAACTTCTATTAGACTGAAATATGAGATGTCTTTTTAAAAAGAAAGGTGCCGTTTCAATGCGGAAGATTTAGCCAGGTTAAGAAAGATTCTTCACCGGGAATCTGGAAGTTTCGTCTTCTTCGACCTGATCTCGCACCGTTCGGGCACACGTTCTTCCGTGTTGTCACCTGCAGAGTCTAACGTGAGCGGCTGCCATTGGTACCCAGTTCTCGTTGGCAACACGTTCGTGTTCTGCAGAGGTCCTTATTCGAACGTCCGCACGGTATTTTCATCCGAACTTCTACTTTCTTGTGACTGCTACCCATCTACCGCTTCTGCTAGTTTGCTGTATACGACCTTCGGTAGGTGGGCGGATGCCCGAAAAGCTCTTGCTTCTGTTTCTTGTAGGCAGTTTGGTCGCCGAACTTCTCTGCTGTCTAGGTGACTTCGTTGGAATGTTGCCATTATTTCCTCTTATACTTCAGGGCTTGCCTCCCGTCCTTTTCGCTTGAAGCTGGGGGCACCACCGCTTCTTCGACTACTGACTTGCTTTCGCCGTAGTCTCGAGTAACTGGCCTCTTACTTCTTCTACCGAAGTGCCTGGCACTGCTCCTTCACTTTGCTGTCAGCTTTACCGCCACCGCTTCTCTCTTAACCTGGTTCAGCCTCTCTTTTTAACGGGTTTTTCAACCTCGTTTTTGGAGCTAGGCCTCTCTACCTTAAGAAGGGAGTCACAGAGTCCGCCTGGACTTTTCCACAAGTAATAATATAAGTGAATTTCACTTTTCCTCCAAATATTTCTCTTCTCCCAATACCTTCCGAAGTCTATCCGTTGTCCCGAAATCTTCCCACCCATTGAAGTAAATGAAAATCTTCCTCCTGAATTTGTATTGATCCCATTATCTATTTTTCCTTCTTTCAAAATTACTTATATTTTCAAATGTAAACTTTAACCAGTCTAATGAAGAACAGTCAGTGGTCGAAATTGTCACGAATACGTATTAATTTTAATATTATTAAAATGGGCTACTTTTTATACTAAGAATATAATAAAATTAAGCTTTTTTATTAAATTACCATCCACTTTTATTAATCCTGGTTAATCATCGAAAACTGATGTCCTAAGATTCTAAATGTATTGATGAAGTTATGACATCTAAGGTCATATGGGTTTTTTTGTTCTAAAAACGGGTATTACATTTTGGGGTATTTAGGAGATTTCACATTTTCTCACAATATAATTTTGTAATCTTAAATAACTCCTACGTTCTGACAGGTTATGAAACTGCGAACATTCTAGGTATTCAGATATGTGATAAACGAAGACTTTAGCACAGAAGTTCTCAGTCTGTTTTGGCAGAAATAGTGATGGAGGATCGGCTTCCTGACGTACTTTGGGTGGCATTCCCAATGTCATATTAGCTGCTCGATGCTTCCCCGCATGCCTCAAGCTCTTCGCTCTTAGACTGGTTTAAGGAAAGCATTGCAGGAAAACACTACTTCGCAATGTAACATTGGGAATGCCATCCACAGTACCTTCTCAAAAAAAAAAAATATTTCTTACTTAGCTGTAAGTAATATTTTATAATTTATTATAATTAATGTAAGTAATAATTTTATATGAAAATCCGCTAGTTTGGATGCAACATCTCGAGATAACCCTAACTTCATCAGTATTGCTTTAGCAGGAATGGAATTACTATTATTATATGTTTATACATGTAAGTGATCTTACTTGGAATGAAACGATCAATTATTTTCATTTCTATTTTCATGTTTTTTTTTTCCTCCTTTTATTAAGAGGAGTTTCATTGTAGAAGCCTTTGAAATCCGGTGATCCATCATCTTAAGTAATTTGAAACCACTCACTCCCGAAGAAATTCTGTCGTCAAATGAAAACTTGGAAGGGTTTTTGTCACTGTTAGTCAGTCTCATGGTTGTCTGCGTCTGGATTTCTCTAAGACCGACATCACTCCTAAATGTATCAGTTCCTTCTCCAATCACATCCTGATCATCTTATTGTAGTCATCTTTATTAGAATTACGTTTTAATTATTTTGTTTTTAATTAACAACTTTTCAAAGATCTTTATAAATATTAAGTTTAGTATAAAAGTGTTCGCTTTTTTTTTTGTAAGTTAATAACTGAAAGTTCTTTACAATAATATAAGGTAAGAAACATTAATGGTAATTATCTACTAGTGGAAAAAAATAAAGAAAGAATATTAAAAAATGGGTAAGCAGGATAGTAGAGAGATTCAGGTTATCTATAGTAAATGTAATAGTAAGAATTACTGATGATTAAATAAGGAAGGTTCAGCACTTATTTAATAACAATAAAAAGTTTCCTATGTTTTCGTTGGATATGGTAAGCATGTATTCGAACATAGCAGTAGATGAGACTTTTGAACATCATGGAGAAATTGATAAGGGACCAAAAGGAATTGTTGGTAGAATATAACTTAGATAATGTTGAATTTATGAAACTGATTGAATTGATTATAAACAATGCATACTTTAAACAAAGGGAAAAGATTTATAAGCGAGTGAAAGGGTTTCCTTTGGGGTCTCCTTTATCGGGGCAACTCTGTAATGTTTTTATCAATTTTTTTGAAAATAAATTGTTACTCAAGTCAATACAAATGACTGCAAACCTTTTATTTCTTTTACATATTTATTTTTCCAATGCACTAACGATTCTGAAAATTTAAACTTGTGAAGCATCGGGGATTTATATTTTCTTGTTTTTAATTTTCAAAATATTCTGCAATTAATTAAATTAAAATTCAATAAGAGGTCAATTTGTGGGGGCTTTTTCGAGGTATTACTCGGTATTTTCAACTCAAAAAAAAAACCTGAAATGATAAAAAATTTATAATGATTTGTATTTAAAATGATTATTAGTGTAATAGTTAATTTTAAAAAAAAAATAAGTTAATTTCACACAATTTAAAAAAAAACCAACACAATTTGTATTTTTTTAAAAATTAACTGTTGTTCTAATAATAAATATTTAAAATAAAAATCATTATTTTACAATTTTTTTTATCAATCAGGCTTTTGTCAAGTTTTTTAAGTTGAAAAATACAGAATAATACTTCAAAAAAATTGACTGTTTTTGAATTTTAATTAATTGTAGAATATTTTGAAAATTAAAAAGAAGAAAATAGAAATCCCAGATGTTCACAAGTTCATATTTAAATTTTTAGAAGTTTTGATGCAGTGGTAAAAGAATTATATAAAAGAAATACAGTAAAAGGTTTGCAGTCACCTGCATTGGCTTGAGTCAGGACCTTAAGTGAGAAGAAAAGTATGATTTTGAATAATACAAATATGCGGACGACATTTTGGTTTTTTGGTTTGGGACATTTAGGCAATTTGAGAAATTATATAAAGACTTAGACGTTAGATGGTATAATGACATTAAATT
Source organism: Thereuonema tuberculata (assembly GCA_023159025.1). Taxonomy (NCBI): domain Eukaryota; kingdom Metazoa; phylum Arthropoda; class Chilopoda; order Scutigeromorpha; family Scutigeridae; genus Thereuonema; species Thereuonema tuberculata. The sequence continues at coordinate 9,402,187 of JAFIDM010000004.1, read as the reverse complement.
C
>JAFIDM010000004.1:9316178-9395166 GCA_023159025.1 Thereuonema tuberculata | reverse complement strand
GTATATCAGTTTTGAATTAAATACAAAAATGAGCGATATATTAAAATATTTAAAAGAAAACCCTAATTGAATTTTTTTTTAATTCTTAAAAAAAAAAAAAAAAAAAAGTATTGCTTTTTTTAGCGGTTTGTTTATTATTATTTCCAGTAGAAAATGCTGTCATATCAGTTTCCGCTGTGTGCCGCACGATGTCTCGCCTATCGCGATCCCAGAAACCCAGCGGTGATTTGGGCTTCATCCAGTTACCCGACTGACGGGCGAGATATACGAGCTCCGCCGTCTCAACTGTCATCTCGGCCCTTTCCCGCCCCACGCCAGAGCATCCCGGCGGCCTCGTGCGCTTGAGTTGTTATAATCCGAGGAGAAGCAGTTGGCGCCTTGCTTGGTTCTTTCTGTCATTCTTCTGTTTTGGACCGTTAGTTTTGGAAGTGTGTCCACTGTGCACGAGTTCTGCTGCCGTTTTTCCGTCAGGTGTTGATAGACTCCAGGTAGATGAGTTTTCAATGACCTCGTAACTCTGTGATTGTGTTCATCAGTTGATTACCTTGTTTTTCTTTCTCTGGCTGCCTCCTGTGTGGATCATCTCCTCAAGGATCGTCTGCGTGAAACGAAACAGATCGAAAGACAGGTGAAGCATCTCGGCCCAGAGCTACTTCTAGCAAAGTCCCCTTCGGTGCTGGTAAGTCAGAAATATACTATATACACGTGTATTTTTAAAAATGAAATCAAAGTATTTATAAGTTAATTCTTTATTTTATCCCAACCCATTCTTTAGCGATTACGGGAGATTACTTTGACTTTTTTTTTCTTTCAACAAAACAACCTTTTTATAATTCATACAGGAAGTAAAGGAAATATTTGTTGTGATATTTGAATTCACAGCGAAGTTCTTGGTTCTTTTACGAGACTTGTTGTTTTTGTTGACTTTTCTTTCAAATTAATTTTTTTTTATATAATTTTTCTTTACATAATTTTTTAGGATTTAAATTCTTTGAACTTCGGGGAGGGGGGAACTAATTTAAAGGAAATACTATTAGTACTTATTAAGAATTGTAATTGACTATAACAGCATCACCGGGATATATTCAAACAATATATATATATATATAAATTTTTTATATATATAAAAAAAAAAAATGAGGAAATTAAAATTTTTAGATTTTTTAGAGTTTAAATTTTTTATTCGGCAATTTTTTTAAATGATTATATTGTATTCAAAAGGAGCATTTGACCATCCTTTCGTTAGCAAAATATCTATAAATATATTTTGTTAATTGATATGAAAAAAAAAAAAACTTTTTTTTTTAACAAAAAAAAATCTTCAATTATTAACTGTAAAGCTTACATTTTAATATTATTAATAGAAATATATTTATATATTATAACACGCTATTTATATTATACACAGGCACACATACAGTACATCAACTGTCCTGGGTGGTGAAAAATTTGTAAAAAATTGATCAATATTAATGCTACTATAATTAATTATATTTTAACTATATTTCTCTTTAAATACTTCACATTTTTCACAAGTTCAAATTTCCTGAATCAGTTCATTTTGTAAATTGTAAATCCTTAGCATTCTTCTGCAGCTGCTGTGAAATTTGCTCAGGCCCATGTTGGCCTTTGCTCTTCCCCTCCCCAATAAATCAGTTGAAGTAGATTACGATGGTGTGGCGAGCATCACGCTAGGACTGCCTTCTCCTCCGGCTGTTTAGGGAAACACCTATCTGTAGTTTAAGTGAAGTTGCAGGGGGGTGGATAGGTGACTCACATTTCTAGCCGAAAGTTAATTCAGAAATAGAGTAGACGTCCCTTCTTAGGAATCGAACCTCTGACTTTTAAACAACAGGTAGCAAAAGTTCCGTCTTAGAAAACAAAGAAAAGTAATGTTTCTTAAAATAGGAAACGTAATTTGCTGTTAAAATAGTGGTATAATTCTTAAAAAAATATCTTATAAAGGTAAGTAATGGATTATACTCTAATCGCAAATTATTGAAGGAATTTAACATATATGACAGTTATTTTCTGCTAAACCACTGGATATTCGGTATCAAATACAGGATTAAATTACATACCAGCAGTGTATCAATATCAACTTAAATGAAATATTCCAGCATCAATTAAATTGCAACATTAATATTAACATTAAAATTTACTTATTACTACACATTGATAATACTTAGAAATTATTATTAAAATTTAGAAATAAAAAGTAAAAATAATTTACTTTTGCCTTTTAGTTTTTTAAGTATATTTGTAACATTAATAAATTAAAATAAAAAAAAAAGAAAGAAAAGAAAAAAGAATTAAAAAAACAAAAACAAGCCAATCCGAGCCATAGTACAAGTCTAGAGGGAAATTCACTCCCTTCGGATATGGAAGTATAGTTTGTTTGTTTTCGCGACGGCCTCATAATGATGATGCTATTATCGATTAGTAGAACGCTTTGCTGTTGTTGCCGCCGTGATTCTGCTCAGTGTCCTCCTATTACTATTATTACCTTGTCTTGCCTCCTGGGATTGCAGCGAACTTGTAATTTTTTGGAGAGCTTTTTAGCCCTAACATTAATCTTAGTTTCCGAAGTTTTTTACACAAATGAGGGAATCGAGGCAACATTTAATTTTGGAAACCGAAACTTTGGAGTGATTGAATGTAACTGGAAATGAGTTCTTTTTTAAAAGTTAAATCATTAATAAAGAAACACATAATTCAAGCCACGTTATCTTAGAAATAATAATAAATAATGATGGTGATATATCCCTTTTAGTTTTTACTTTTTCATATTCTCTCATTTCACTTTAAAGTCTAGACTTACTGTCATAAATTTTGTACCGTTGAAAATCCCATGAAACTTCATCATATTTTAAAACTGATTGTCTCGTTGCGATCTCACAATCACATCATGCTGAACGACTCAAGAGTTTATACTGTGTATAAAGGAATTCATGAAAATCTTAATACATTTTTATCCTTCTCCTTTTGTTCTGTTTCCGCTATCGGATTCATTCTTTTTCGAGGCGAAAATGACACCTTGATACCATTTAAAAATGTACTTAGCACAGAATTTTGAGGCACCACTGCGCTTCCGATGTATTGTTCATAATAGCCTCGGTACGGATACCTTATTATTTACCGTGACTTCTCCTGGCTGATGATCGCCAACAAGCGTGAAACGGCCGTTCCAGGATGTCGCCTGTAAATAATTTGGTCTCATCCATTGTTAGAACTGATTTTAAGTTATTATACTGAGTTGGCAAATAAGTTTTCGTCTTCAAAATTAAATGTTTTCATTACATTCTATCTTCTGTTGAAACCCCTGTTCTCTAGAGTTAACAGTTAGTTAATATTTAACTCTATAGTTAACAAAAACTACATTAATCGATGAGATAGCGGCTAAAATAGTTAATCCAGGAGTTTATTTTAAATAGTGTTTTGTGCTTAAAAAAATATTTGTGGAATATTGATGCATTCGGTAACCTTAGTTTAACATTAATGTTTCAGATTCATTACATGATATTACCTAAGATTTCACTGAAATATTCAATAAAAAAAAGGTTAAGAAATCGGATCACATGAAATGAACAGCGCTTCACGGAGTTTAACTTTTAAAATTTAAAGTTTAAAAAAAAAATACTTTTTAAAGGCTTAGTGCATATGTGTTTCCTAAATGGTTTCATCTCGTTGACATCTCAAATACGAGAAGGTTTTCAGATGATGATTTAGTTGGTAAGGGTTTGAAGTCTCTGCCCTCTGGCAATAACGGGAAAGCTATCAAGCAAGTTGTAATACTAATGGCTTAATATTCTTTTTCCTTTTGTCTCTGAGGATATTTTTTTTTATCTAAATTAACTGCTATTTTCTAGAATAATCTCTAAGGAAAAGAGGGTTCTCGAAAGTATATTCTATTAATATGAAAGATTAATCAACTCGTCTTCTTTAAGCTTTTTAAACAATTCAAGTGATGACTTAACAACGTGTGAGTAGATCTTCCAAGTGCTTTGAGACTTAATCAAGTGACTTAACAACATCCAAATACTACGCGATATACATGTGTAAAGCTGTGTCCGTTCTTATACAGTAGTTTAAGAACCTTTTTGCTTTGAAGAATAGTAATTTTTTTTTCTATTCTATTCTATGGAAAGAATGTAAAGTATTAATAACCAAAGGTCGCAACTAGTCAGCCCCCCCCCCCCCAAGAAAAATTAATAAACAAAAATGTCCAACTAAGTAAAAACAAATCACCGTATATTGACAGCTGAACATAGTCTTCAAAACCGAGGATTATCGACCCCTGAACCTGTGGATTCTTAGCAGCTTTTATGTTAAAAAGGCTAATTGGATGGTGTTGGGCATCATTTGACCAAGCGCCAAAATTCGATTTTGAGATATTCGCATAAAGGCAAAAGCGGATATATTAATTCACATTTTTTTTATGGAATAAAGAATGTTATGTATCAAAATGGAATACACCGCACATGACGACGTATGAATTTCGAATCAAATGACAATGTGACAAAGGTCGTTAGTCACATGATGCAAGTGTTATTGTTTAAGATAAGCCGATTGGCGTTTATTCAAAGTTAATTTTCCGCAGAATTAGGTTGAGATAGCAAGCAGGAAAACAATTTTTTTTATAAAGAGTTTATACGTTTCGCTAGTAGATAGAGCAATAATCTAAAAAAATCTATTTTGGTGCTGGGTCAAATGATTTTTTGAACATTTCAGCTGGAAGAAATTGAACAAAAAAATTGCAAAATGCAATTTGCAAATTTGAAAATTAAGGAAATTTCAATTTACAACAATTTATTGATTATTCTATCATAATACGATGATGTGAAATATGATTTTTGTTTTGTTCACAAAAGGAATTCCAAAAATTAACTTCAGGTTCCCAATTAACTTCAGTTTTAATTAATTTTGCAAATGTCGAAATCAAAGTGATATGACTTGATAAATATATCAAGAGAGATCATATAATTAGTCAAATATATTGTCTGTACTTGTCTTTTAACTGCACTCCCAGTTGAAAGCAGAAATACAGACCTCCTTTGATTTGTTTCTCGTTTCTTGTATCATCCTAAAAGCTAGACTTTGAATAAGAAGGAGAAAAGTAATTTTCTATATTGCTATATTGATAAATCTCCGTTGTATTGATGGAAGACTTAGAACCTAAAAATCAATGAAAAATTACATTGTCTGATTCTATTTTTGGAAGACACTTGGAAGAAAACAAAATGATTGTTAGTTGAAAAATAAACCGCAGTGATTTACTTAGTACATATATCTTCTATTTCTGTAGCCAAACGTTAAAAAAAATATTCGGTTCTCATTTTCTGTAGTTCTTAATAATCCTACTTAGCGGCATGACTATCTCCGCTCTGAATTTTTTTGCATCATTTGCAAATTTGTTTGTCAAAATTCCTTTATGCTTGATAGCAATGCAAAATTTTGCAACTTTGAATACCATACAAGAAAAAGTTGCCAGCTCACTCCGGCAAAAATAACTAAGAAATATACAATATCTTGAATCTGTTAAGTTAAAATTTCAACGTCCAAAACCATGAATTCTATCATCATGTCTACTACCTTGTGTCAAGGCGACGGTCTAATACGTCTGAACCTGGGTTCGAATCCCGGAGTCGGCATGGATGTGTCTTTCTTCTTCTATATTTCGTTTGTTTCTTTGGAGATATTCTTCGGCGAAGCTCGTAGCCCAGACCCTTTTCGTAGCCTTGGCAGAAGTACCAAGAGGCACTCGGAAAAGAAAGGCCATCATATAGTATTAGCTAAGTCATTTATAATTTTTAGTGTTCTGTTTAACTTTATTTTTTTTCACAATGCTATCATTTTAAATGTTTTTGCGGACACCTGTTAGCGAGTTAAGCGAAATAGGACCCAACATTTTACACATCTTAACTAGAATCCAAACGGTAAAAAGCTTGCTTGGGTGATTCGCTGTAGATAGATTCGGGATAAACATTCAGTAGGTCTAATGTTTTACATGAAAAGGAATGGACCAAGAACTAGATCCCTCAGTTTGTTCTTCTAAGAAAATATTAATGGTAAACATGGAAGCTCGTTGTTTGCTTGCTTGCCGCGAAACGATAGCATGTAGAATCATAAATTTTGCATAAGCCACGAACATTCGTAGTTTATCTGCGAATTTGCTAGAGTAGCATCCACTGGAATAACAGAAGTCCAAGGAAAGAAATGGAAAAAAATTGCAGTGTATTTCTGGAACTCCAAGAAAATTAAGTAATCTTACTTAAATGCAATGATTATAAAATGTTTTGTTTATTTGTGCACATGAAAATTCATAAATAGCTTTGTTTTCGAAGAAATAATGAATATAAAAGAATACTTGTTTTTGTGTTAACATTATCCCTGTACTCTTGAATGTTAATATAAACATTATCCACATACCATTGACTGAAGATATAATGTTAGGAAGATTTTTGAAAGGTTTTTTTATTGTTATAGCAACAAACCCTAGCACATAGAAAATGAATTAATGTTTGTTGCTTCCTTCAATTTGGTTGTACGTCATTTTGTGAAGGTCTTTCGAATCTAACACTTGTTTTTAAGTAGCCTATTAGCTAACATTTTTGTTTCTAAATGCCGACAGTTAACGACCAAGTTACGCAGATACAGTAAACCATTGCCATTCTTAATTAGCGTACATTTTGAAAATCAAGAATGTTAGTTAAGTAGCGTCGGGATTTCTGTTGGTGCATCACATTTTGAAGTATTCTTCTGCTATATCCCTGTTTCTCAAAGAAGGACGTCACTCAGTTATTTCAGAGAATTATTTCTGGTCCCGGATTCACTGCAGCGGTGATTCGTTATTATTAATGGCGTACTACAGTTCGCACCTAGACAAGAATAATCCATTATAAATTGTAGCCATCGCTCAGATTTAGAAAGGAGAGATAAGATTTACTCATCCTACAGCAATCTACGGAAAAAGATCATTCCAAAAAATAATATCTGGGATTTCAGGCTTCCTGAGACACGGAAAAGCATTCTGAAAAACTTATTAGATTCTTAAAAGTTGGAAAAAAAAAAATCAAGGAATTTTTCTAGAATGAATCATTTATTTTATGGAAAATACCAACGCTAACATTTAATGGTTGAAATAACTCAATTGCATTAACAGTAATGGATATGTCAAAATTATTTCTTATATGACAAAATCGTGTTATATTAGGGTATCTCAGTGATAGAAGTTTTCATAGAATCTCGTATTATGCAAAACAATTCCCTTCTACTTTGAAAAGAAAAATGAAAATAGCTGATTCTAAATGGCTAGGAAATGTTCTGAAGTTCCAAGTATTCTATAACAGTGTAATAATTGCAGATACATCTACAGCAGCTGAGGACGGCTAGTGTAATTATTTTCTTCCTAAAGACAAAAGCATTTCAATTACTATTTACGTGATTTCTTTTTTCTTTTTTTACTCCTGAGTTAATTGCCTTCCTTCACAAAGTGCATCACTTAAGAAAAGTCTGTGTCTCTGTCACAGGTGGGACCAAATCCAATTGTTGCCCGCACGTGAATCAGCTGCTTAATTGATGTCGATTTTTGGACGACGAAAGCGATCGATTCCAATGGCAAATTTCCTTCCCCTTGGGCGAGCGTCGCTGTGCGCCTTTCATCGCTTGAATGACAGACAGGTGGACGGACAGACGAGGAGATGGTTTTATTTTTCTAGACCCAGATTGCGTTATTTGTTCCTTATGTTCTACGTCTTTGTTCGAACGGAGATTGAACGCAGGACCCATGATCCAGGCTGTTGGGTTTGGAACAGAAGAAGTCCGTGCTTTCTGGTTTAAAGCAAGTTTAAAGATCCATTGAAATCGATAATGAACCGCTCTTATATTCCCACCTTCATTATCCTCTCTTAGGCCTAATGGGAATTCTTTTATTCTGGCAAAGCGTAGAAGCAGTTGCCAAAGAAATGCAGATTAAGCTTTGAAGCAATTCCTTGGGTAGCAAATACCAAGAAATTCAACTAACAAAATAAATCCCTGACATTATTTTTGGAATTGCAGTCATTGCCACAAGGAAATCTTCGAGAACGATACATGAGCCTAACAGGAAGAAAAAACAAAATGAAAGTCCATCGATTCTTTTCTTCAAATCAGAATTTTTTTTTTTTAAATAATTGAAACGGAGAGGATATTAAATATCAATAAGAGGATTTAAAATCGCTGACATTACTATCAGAGAAATGTTAGCATCACAATTATCTTCCGAACGAGGAAGCGATCTCTGTTGATCTTGCTTTTTTAGTCGCTGTATTTGATAATACAAGTGCTATAGTTTGGTTCCAGTGCTCAGACCTTTTGGCTTAACTTATTCGCCTTAACACAAGCCGTAGAAATTGCAGATTGCTTTGCCGAAGAAATTGTAGCCAAGGTTCACCATTGAAGGCTACATAGAACACGAATACAAAAGATAGTAACATTGAACATCTAAATCAACTACGGAATTCAAGTCCAGATTCCTGAATATCAGCTTGCCATATACCATACTCTGAACACTGGGCTTTGCTAGAATGCTAAAAATCAAAATCAATTTTGTCAAACTTCGAAAAGCAGCCACTTTTAGGTAAACGGTTTTCATTATTAGTCAGTTTGTAGCGATTGAAAACATAAGGATCAGAGCTTTTTCTTTGATAAGTTACCGTTTGCGATCATTTTTATTTGAGAAGTCATTGCACTTAGAATGGAAGTGAACTTGTTAGACAACATGAAAACTTTGTTGGTTAGCCAAAATTTTAGAGCAGTTAGTTTACAACTAAACCGAAAATAAACGGTTACGTTGTGAACTAACAGCTCTTTTGCTTTTAATATATAGAATGAAGAGCTTCTAGAAATTAATGAAAAAAATAAACATATAATAATTTTACCAGTTAATCCAATTCTATAACTTCTGTTTTCTTGAGTATCGACGATTACGCTCCTCTTGTTCTTTTATATTATGGATTTTCTCAGCCGTTCTTCTTCATGTAGCCATCTGATATCAGTCATTAACTCTGAATGTATTCTGCACAGTTTAAACGCTCGCTGGTAGGAGATCTTGACAGGCCACGAGGCCTAACACGCAAAGATCCAGCCTCTGCGACATTACCACAATTAATTAATTTTACATTATCTATTATCAATCACTAGTTTATTTTTCACTAATTACTTCAATATTTAAAGTTTTAAAATTTTGAATTATAACGAAGAGTTACGTAGACGAAAGGTCGAAAATAACATTCTGAGATGTCATCTAAAATTAATATCAGGCTTAACAAAATGTCTTTAAACTTAATATATTGAATATATTAATTATTCTATTACTATGGAAACCATAATAAAACATTTCACCAGCTATATTTCAAGGATATTACGCTTAAAATTAAAAAAAAACAAAAAAAAAACTGTTATTTAAATGAAGAGTTTTGTTTAAAAACCTCCTAAAATTTTGTTTCGTTCACAAATCTCGAACATGTAAGAGTATGCTTCCTAATTTTCTGGACTTTTGATTGAGTTTAAGACTTTGTCTTCTGCTTCTCATTGTAAAAAAGGAAACATACAAAGGTTATAATTATATTTTGTTTATTTATAATTATGTTCACAAAAGCAAAAACAAATTCAGCTGCTTTACGATAGCAATATTTTGATTTTACGATAGTGTGATAGCGATGCACATACATTAGTCATCAAACTACGAACTTTCATCTGTTTCCTGGCTGGTAGGATAAGCCGTACGATACTTTTCTTTAGTGGTGAGAACATTTACAACATATCACTATCTCACAGTCCATGTTCATGCTACTATACTTGCCTATTGCAGTAAATGTAAAACTTTTATACAATATTGCGCATGTATTGATGGGATAAATTTGTATTAAGCATTTATTTATTTTTTAAGTAAGTTAGTTTTATTTACAATAGGCCTAATCAACTAATTATCATTTGCTTACATCATTTGCAATAATCATTTGCTTACTTACTTATTCAGCGACAGTAGTTATTTATTTTTTATAGTATTTATCGTATCGTATTCATATTCGACGTACAATATTTTCAATATCTGTAGAAATTTCGAGAAATCTAATACGGAGTCAAGTAATTTTGACAACCGCATATCAACCAACTGAACCAAGTAAACTTAAAGGATGCTTTTATTAGGGATTTATTCAAGCAAACCACAATTTGATTTTAAAAAAAAAAAATTGTTTTTAATTTATATTTATACTTCAGGCAAGGCAAATAACGTTAATTTTCAAGAAGACTTATTCGATTTCCTTTCTTAAATTAATGTCTTCTTTTTTTTTTTTTTTTTCGCTTAATTTTTGCAACAAATAATCGAAAAATGTAAAGTTAGTCTTATATTATAAACCGAGATATTCAAAATGAAAAATCTATTTCGAGATGACAACATTTCAAAGTTATATCGACACAAAAATGGGGTTTAATAACTTTGAAAAAACAGAATTGGTTGATTTTTGTTTTCGGTTGATTATTCTTCTCCAATTCTAAGAGGGGAAATAATGTATTTCGTCCAAATACCTCCACGTCTGTGGGTAGATGGTGCTGAGAACTTCATTACAGGCTGGGCTGATTGAAAGTAGACCCTTATAAAAATTTAATGAGGAGTTAACACAGGACGGGATTAATCTTACTGAGATCGATGGATCCAAATGGATTGGGAAATCTAAAATTCAAAATTATTCCGTGGCTTTTGGATCCCATTAGAAGACATTCGTTAAATGTTAGGTTTCTAAAAAACAAAAGGCAAACATTTTTATTAAATTACTAATGAACATTAATTAAAAACTAAGAATATAAGGAAATACTGAATTTTTTCTTTGTTTTCTTTCTCATTTTATTGCAGACAAATCATATCTTCCTACTTTTATCACTTAATTCTTCATTGTTAACTTTATCTGCTTATCTTGAAGTTTTATCTTGTAAACTTCAAAAAAAAAAAAAAGGTATATTAATAATAAATTTGACAATGATTAGAAATTTATTTTAATACTTTTGCTTCTCTTTATTGTTATTTTGTTTTTATTTCGAATAAATATTTTTCGTAAATTGCTAGACTTCATACACAAAGAATTATAATAAAGTTCTTCTAGTATTGTAAGTAGAAAATTATCCTATTGTAAGATATTAACGTGGCTTGATATGAAATATATTTAAGCAACCATTTAGGCACCAATTGATAAGATAAATGATAAAATAATAAAATTAACACTCATAAGACGTTTCAGGACTCCATACTCACTTGAAAAAAGGCCTCGTAATATGGAGTCCTGAAATGTCGTGTAAGTATTAATTTTATTATTTTATTATTATTACTTTCGTAAATCCAAATATATCTAGCTATTGTATTTGAAAACGTTGTCTATCTTTTGGTCCCTGAGATATTTCAAAAGATACGATCATAATAGCTACTTTTAATGATGATCAACAGTTTCATTTTTTTTCTCTTTCCTGTAGAACAAACTATGAGATTCCCTAAGTACCATTCAGAGAGACGTTGCTATTCTCCATAATTGATTAGAAACAAACAAATAAAATGGAGACTTTATGAAATATTTTGTTTTTGATGAGCCTCTCTCCGAAGAGAGGCTATTTTCTCAATTAGAGAACTGCAAACATTTTTGGAGTCTAAATATTAAAAAGGAATATAACTTTCATTCTTTTATTATTCTCAGCTTCTTTCCGAAGCTCCTAAATTTAGATCCTAGCTATCAAATGTTACTGCCCTTGGATCCGGATTGCGTAATTCCGGCCGGAAAAAGACAATAGATATTTATGTCCGGTTTCCATAGCAGATAATTACTTAGGAAATGCTAAGATTTCCTTGCATTAATGTAAATCCGGAGTCACTGTATTACACATAACCCGGAAATAATCATCTCCGGATGAAATTTCCGATGTCCAAGCACTAGCAAAGTTGTAGGCTGATAAACTATTCATGTGAAAATATTTGCAATGATTATAAATCCTGGCTTTCTACTTTAAAAGAAAAAAAAATCAACGAAAAGTGATTAACCAAAGAGGATAATCATCTTCAGTAGACAAACGGTATTAATTTACCGTAGATAATTAATCAAACTTGTATCTACTACGCGGGATTCGGTAAGTGGACATTTAAAGCAAGTCAGTATTCTAAGAAAACGTTTTCTCCGTATAGAAATTATAAGAACAATAAATGTATAAAGCTGCACCATTCAACAATCAGAAATAATAAATGCATGCTTCACAATGGGACGAACAGTTTGGTGTAATGTATTTCGCTTCAGCTGTTTTCGATAGTAAGTTAGTCAATACACGTTTGATTGCTGGAAAGCCACAAATAATGTATCTGAATGGGTCGAAGTCTTTCCCACCTCTAATCTTCATGTGTTGTTCGAAATAATTTTATCCACATAATTTATTACCATAAATATCACCACTATCTGTAGAATTATACAATCATACTATACTATCATAAGAAATGTACATCTTTGGCTAAGAATGATCACAGATTAATGAAGACTATTGTAAATTCTTTATTTATTTATTTATTTATTTAATTTAAAGAAAATAAATATCTAATATTTATTCTAAACTTAAAATGTCATTTTTTTTTTTTTTTTGAACAGAATTTTTAGTTGATCTATATTGGAGAGAAAGTTGATATTCGTAGGTCTTGTATTTCTGTTATTCGTTATTAGCTGTAGTTCTGAAATGAAAATATTTTTCAAAGAATGGTGAGACTGCTTCCATCAACTTTCTTTCAAGCCATTTGTAGATTATCGTTGCTTTTTTTTTTTTTTTATCAACGTCAACCGCCTACTAAGACTGATAATTAATACTCAGCCCTCATTCCCTTCTAAAAAAAGAAAGATACAAAATTTGAAGTATACTAAATCAGAAAAAAAATATTTATGTTATTCTGTTTTTATTTTTTAATTCTTTTTGTTTTCTGTTCCTAGCAAATATAATTAACGTAAACAAAATTGTCCATTGCTTCTTCCAAAAAATACATTAGTGAATGTTAATTTACGACGTTACTTTTTAATCTAGTTTCGCTATTATCTTCTAATGTTCTATTTATTTAAAATATTACTTCATGTTTTGTTTTTTTTCGTTTTTTAACGGAATATTATATTTTACGCTTTTTTTTTCTTTTGCAAAGCACAATGCTAATATTTTATTTTATACGGTATGTTATTAAATTCTGAATCTTTTCTATTTAAATCCAAAGACTAATTTATTTCTCTCTTCGTTTCTTTCTTATTGTTTTTATTTTATTTTTGGAAACACCAGAAATAGGAAAACTTACTAAAGAAACCGCTAATTATTAAAGATTTTTCATTTCCTCTCTAAAAATTAAACTCCAGAAGCTGATTGCACAATGGCAATTGCGAAAATAAACAGCCGTTAAAAATTCAGAACTTTTCGTCTGAAAACTGAAAACCTTTCAATTTTCGTTTTAATTTACGAAGAGTTTTAAAGAAAGCAAAAGAACAATTCAATGGATGCGAGCAAATTTCAACTCTGTAATTTGAATACTTTTTGGAGCTTGGCTCTTAGTTGGCTTCTGTATCAAACAATGACGAGAAAAACAATTTGCGGACCATTAATCAAACAAGTTTGAAAAGACTTGGCCTCTGAATGATTCGAGTTTGGTTTGTCTCATTCAATCTTTTTCCAATGAAATTATATAATACTTTTACGAATGTTGTAGCTTCCTAACTATTTCTTTGATCTTATTTGTACTCTGTGCAGCACGAAAGACAAAAAAACTATTATTATAATTCTAAAACTTTTCTTGGATTAGATCAGGGATAATGGTGGTGATAAGGGAAGAGATTGTATCCCTCTCGGTAATCTATATATTACTAAAATCTTTTATTTCTGTCTGTCCGGCGCAATTGTTAATTATTAGTTTCCCTTGCTGAGAAAGTCAGATCATAAAATTTTCTTCTTTTTTTTTCCGCCTTGCTTGGGATTCGAACCGAGGACCTTTGTCCTCACAGTCAGAAACACTAACCATTGGACTACTGCTGGTCTCCTAATATGCAATCTTACCTTTATTCTATTTGTTCGCGCGCTTTCAAATAATGAGTTCATTCAAAAAGGAATAAAATATCACTTTTTTCCATAACCGCTTAGAATCGATTCTTCTTCGATTATGTCATACTTACCAGGGGGAGACAGGGGGATGGCCTAGTTTTAAATAAAAAAACAGCTAAATTATCTTAGGAGCCCATTGTGAACAAAATAAATTACCTAGACAATTTCAAAACTGAAATTCGACAGTTAAAAAAATATTGAGAATTCTCTCTCGTTAGGAGCTCTCTCGTTTTGAACAACGTTATGTAATGACTGATATACTCTATTTATTTGCACGAGCCGTCTTTGAATTAAATTGTTACCGAGGCAAAGGAATGTTTTAATCGAAGTCCCAAAAATTCATTTCTTATTCTTGACGTGAATTCATCTTAAAAGTGTAAAAATTGAAATCTGGAATGACACGATTCATTTTTAACAGGAGAAATGGAATTCTATAGAGAATTGGATCGAATTCCTCTCCGTAAGCATCAAAGGACTAATTCTCCTATACTACAAAAAAGAATCAAGGAATTGTAATTGAAATATCTTGTAATATTCTCCGCATTCATAAAATATTTTGTTTATTGCAACACAGATCGCCTACATCATATTTTTTTTGTTGAATACTGTAACGTTTACCAAATTTTTTCCTTCCCCAGCTTTTCGTTATTACGATAATATCCGGCTTCTTTAATATTTTTTTTTCCCTTATTGCAATATTCTACTAATTCATCAGATTGTTGAATGGTTGGCATATAAATATCATTCGTGTGTGTACGAATGGACGTTTGATTTTCCAAAATATAACTTAGGGCTGATTGTACAGAATGTTTCATTAGCTATCGAACCCTGATTTCCCTTACAAATTTTCAAACTAATAGAAGTAATGCAGAGACATTTGACACGGACATACCTTGGTTTAGGAGAAGCAGAGATGATTTCATAGCAAGTGTTAAAAGTGGTCGACATTAGCATCAAGGCAGTTTGAAATTACAAGGGAAAATCATGGTTCGATAGCTAGTGAAACACACTGTAGTACTTTATATAATCATCTTCGTATTTATGGATATATTGTTTAAGGTATCTACAAATATCTTAAAAGATTACATAATATTTTAAATAAACTTGCAGTAACTGCTCTTCTAAGTCATTATATCAATAGGACATTGGGTTTTTCTACAGATAATTATTGCGCAATAGTTTTAAAAGAGAAATAAAACAACTTATTGTTCACTATCTTGTAATATTTTTTTTCTAGTTTTAAACAGAAAAATACAATGATAGCAAATGGTTTTAAATTAAACTTCATTCCTTGATCTGATTGAAAATATTTTTCTTCCATTATTCTTGTTTCTTGTTCTTTCTGCTGTTGACTCAGCATTTAAATTTTTTTCGTTTTAAAAATTTTTCAGACCTTGCTTACAATAAAAGTAGTTGTTCGTTCTTAAATTTTCAGTAAGTGATAGATAAATTGAGAATCACTGAGTTACTTTTTCTGTCAGTTTAAATTGGGAAGTCATTGAAATAG
The DNA here is from genome assembly GCA_023159025.1 of Thereuonema tuberculata. Taxonomy (NCBI): domain Eukaryota; kingdom Metazoa; phylum Arthropoda; class Chilopoda; order Scutigeromorpha; family Scutigeridae; genus Thereuonema; species Thereuonema tuberculata. The sequence continues at coordinate 9,379,526 of JAFIDM010000004.1, read as the reverse complement.
AAAAATAACAAACAATAACAAGACTAAAAATTTTAAATTCATCCGACCTTCTTTTCCAAGCTTCTTTTATTGACGTTGAAGAGATATAATTTTACAGTTTCAAATTAGAATGTTAACTTTTGTTGTTTCTGTTAAGATTTGTTTATGAAATGATTTTTGATAATTTTGAAAAGACTAAAGGTTTGAGGTTTTGTAAGTTATGTTGATTCTATTGAAAGCCTTCAACGGAATTTTTTTAGCGATCCATTTGGGAGCTATTGTGATAGCGACCAAAATCGGTAGCTATTGCCTTTGTCCTGTCTGTTCATCCGTGTCCGTCCACCCTAACAATTCCCGAACGGAAAATCGGATGGACAAACGATTTCACCGTCATGTTCAGAGGCCCCGACACCGTAGGAATAGGGTATTATCAGGGGCCAATTCAGGGCCGTAGCTACCACCGGCGCAGTGCCCCGGAGCCCCCGAGCAAAGGGGGCTCCCGAACGAAGGGGGATTTTTTTTTTACGAAACCATAATCACTTGTTGCCCGGCGGCCCCCAATCCTCTGGCTACGGTACTGGGCCAACCCCCCCCCCCCCCCCCCCGTGTTCGAGATATCTGGCATTGTTTTCACTGGATTTCCGATATTGGCTTTTAATATTAGAAATACGACCAACTCATTTCAGTTGTTAGCTATAGCTTGATGGTTAAATTTTCGGACTCATACACTGAAGGTTGTCGGTTCAAATCCGTAAATCAGTTTTTTTTAATCTCTTAATCTTTTTTTCTCAATGTTCGCGTGTTTTTTTTCTTTTTTTCTTCTAACTTTTTATTTATCGTTACGTTAATGTAGTTCCTTTTTATTATTATTATTATTATTATTAATTCTTTTTTTATTATTATTTTATTAAGCTTTAAATTTATGCTTTAGCACAAAATTATATTGACTTGTTTTTTTACCTGTGGATTGCCTTTTTTTTGTTCTGGCTCCATCGACTAAACCTAATTTAGTGATTTTTCTAGTTGATAAAGAAAGAGCTCTAAGGGTTCTACCTGAATTCCTAATACAGCGATTGTTTGCTTTTATATTTCTTTCTTTTTCTGAAGCCATTTTCTTAATGAAAGGATCTTTAACTGGTCTTTGGAGCCCATTATGGTGATCAAAAGAACTTTGAGGATGAAGCTTATTTTTCGGTCTGTTTCATCCCCGCCAATGATTTGCTTCCTTTTTTTTTCCTTATTTCGTTTTCGTTTTTTTCTTCTATTTTCTCTTCGAGAATGTAAATATCCCGGATACTTTTTTTTTCCTTTGATGTATTGCATTCTTATTAGTTTGACTTAAGAAAAACGGCCTCACATTCCACCAAAAAGACCTCGTTTCAAAATCCTTCAAGGACCGACTCATCTATTTTTCAACATTGGAAACCACCAGTGCTTTTTAGAACTAGAGAAAGAAAATGTTTGAATGTAACAGTTGCATTCGTAGAAATCAAAATGGCACCTCCAATTTCAAAATGCAATAATAAATTCACAATCACAGATAAGTTGAGGGATTCATTTGCCAGCCCTCGTGTCTGCCTCCAATACATTTTCACAATGCACTAGAAAAAGAAAAAGCGACTAAAATTTTTAATAAACATCCATGGATTAGCCAAAGTGTTTACTAAATGAAATTATGATTTGTGTCTACATCACTAGTAAACATTTGTCTCGTCTATTATGATGAAAATGTCGCATCACAACTCATATTCAATATCCTGGTTTAAATTTTATAACCAGATAGTTTCCGTTCTATCTATTTATGATGAAGAGAATCATTTCATTTCCTACAGTAACTTCCTATAGATTGTTTCCTATAGCCTTTTCGATTGCTAAATAGGTAATGATGGTACAGATAGTGTTAAAAAATCTGCTGTGATACCGTCATTTGCAATAGCTTTAGAAAATTCTGGCAAAACCTCAAATTCTTTAAATATTCTTTCCCAAGTATTCTAAATCCTACTTCTTTTTTCATTTTTTTTTTATTTATCGTTCCAGTTGAGATTGTATTTCCTTTCTTAAATATTCTTTCACAGCAACTTCAGTCTAATAAAATCTTACCAAATAAATACTAATTGTTAGGGAACAAATTCAGAATCCTTCCTGTGAATTTGAAAATATTCTTCAATTGAATTCAATGCACCGTAGTCCATTCCACAGATTTTGAATTTATTTTTCGTACATTTTAAATTTTATAAATTTTTACGTAATAATCTTTACAAGATTTATATTTTGTACTGTCTCAGAGAGATAATAAAAATTACTGGAATGTAAAAAATTTCAATTTTTTACTACAGAATATTATAACGCTTACCTTGACTTTGTGACTTTTATATATTGTGAATAAATAAATATATATATATATATATATATTCTTCTTCAGTGACCACAGTTCTTTTTAATCTCATTCTTGATTTTTTTTTTTTTAGTTATTTTAGCTTATTTTCCTAATTTAGGCAAAGCAATGTATTTGTGTGTAAGTGTGTGTGTGTGAGAGTGTGATCATTTTCACGAACTAGTGAACGACTCTTCTTGAAACGTGGCATGCTTATTTTTGGATAAGAGAATATCTATCCATTGTATAAACAAGCAAAGGTTGAGACAAAGTTATTTAAAGATGACTATGCTCAGCTGATGATAGCCAATAAGAGTGAAATGGCCGTTCTGATATGTTATTCTGTAAATAGCCAAGTCTCAATACGGAGATCGTTAGAAATTAATAGTGAACATGAATATGACACTTCCAAAAATTAAATAAAACGATAAATACATTTAAAATAAAAACAGGAAAATTCATGTGCCGGCCTCCGCCATCCTCAAATGAATTTCGTTAAAAAAACATAATAAACCTACAATTTTAGGCTTATTATGTTTTTTAAGGCTAATAAAATTTAATGCTGCTTTATTTTTAATTGTGTATTTATTGTTTTATTTTAATTTTTGCAATTCTTGTTCACGATTAAATCTATCCATTGCATTTGAAAACTTCTTCCTTTTGATTCCTGAGCAGGAAGTTTCGCTTGAAGGTGAAAACTACTGTAGTACAAGCGAAAATATAGAATATCACTAATAGGAAACGAGTGAAGTTCTGTTAATACCTAACTATGGACCGTAATTTCATTCAGGATCAAACAGAATTGGATTACTTTTGAGTTGTTTTGGAGTTTGCTGAGTTTTAATGTAATTCAACATTAATTTAAATGAGGATTTCATCAATTTTTAGCAAATGGAGGATTTGAAGGCATTCTTCTTTCCGGCTGATACGGTAATTTTGAAAATGGGGAAACCGCTTCCTTTGTACTGTTTTCACGAATTTCAAGAACCAAAAGAAAAAAAAAATACTAATAATAAGTAGACTTCAGTTCTTTCAGGGACTTCAAGTATTTAACTCTTATTTCAAGTAACTATTTTTACAGTGGTAACTAGATTCAGTATATTTTATTTTTCAGTAGATACAATGTTGTTTGTTTGGTTTCCGAAGAAATTATGAGGCCACAGATTGACAAGGAAGCCGCTAAGGCTTCGAATGTATTTTTAAATTTTTATTACAATGTAATAACATGTCATGTTTTTAAATCAACTTGTGTGTTTGTCGTTTCTTTTAATCAAGAAATTATGAAGGGTAAAAACTCAAAGATATCTCGGCATTTTTAGCTATGTTTTAGCTAGTATAAAACTCTCTTGAGTTCTGTATTAAAAACTGTTGTAACTGTTCAGCCATATTTTTTTATTTTCTGAGGTCACCCGAGGAAGAGCAGTTGTTGATTACCTTTGTAATTGCTCCTCAGGTGGTTGTCTTAGTCGCACTCCCTTCGCACTGATGCTATCAGCTGTCTGGTTCTGAGCTGCCAGATTTGGACGGAGAGAAAGAGGGAGGTAGGGGGTGTGGATGTTGTAGACCACGTCTACCATTCTTCTCTTGTCTCTCCCGGGAACATCGCGGTGTCAGATTTCACCTTGTTCGCATGCACCTGGGACTGGAGTTACCTTTCTCTGTCTATCCTTATCTTTGCCTTCCACCCATTCAGCAGCCTTAGGCTTATCAAAAATGTATCATTCCGCCCACCATATCTTTTAGTCCAGGGAGAAAAAAAGAGGGAGGGGGGGAGGGCGGTCAGGGAAACGAAGGCAATTGGTCTTGAAAGATACAATCTTTTAATTGAACTTGTGGTGGCAAATGTGTGTTTTTATAAGAACTTTTAGTTATTGATTATGAGGTTACTTGTCCCGTCATCAGTGCACATGTCGAGGTTCCTGTAGAATTTCGTTTGCTCTGTACATTTTAAATAAAAATTAAACCTCTCCATCTATCAACTTTAAAAGACAAAAGAAAACCGTACCGTAAAGAGAATTAGTTAGAAGTTAAAACCGAATGTTTTCATTCCGAAGCAGTTCAAAAAAATTAAAAGGCAAATTAAAAAAATTCGTATTTGTTCTGTTCGACGAACGTTAGTGATGAAACGTAAATATAGACATTGCATCTTACATTCAAACCAATTGATTGTTGTCAATTTTGCAACCATTTATGCAAGGAAGGAGGTAATATACAAGAATGTGATATCCGCTAAATTTTGGGAACAAGTTAAAGTACGTAATAGATTAGCAATCATATCCTCAGTGCTAGGAAAAGGATAATCTTTCTCTCGTCTTGTTGCTATTTTGTCTCTTAAAAATACCTAAAACTAGGAAGAGAGATTGAGCATTACAGTCAATCATGTGCAATGAAATTAAACTGAATTCCACAAAAAGCATTTAAAAATAATAAAGAAATCAATGAATGTCTGATAAAAAGAAATGCTGTAAAAACTAGAAAAATCGAACAAGAAACTAAAAACAACGACTGGTTTCATCTCGGGAGTTATTTTCATTAAAGTTAATTTTTAGTACTGAGAAAAAAAAAAATAAGATCCACGTTATTAGTAATATTAAGAGCTTTAGAAATCTTTAAATAAAGCTCTATAGGAAAAAAGAAAGAAAAACCTTAGTTTGGATTAATCTAAAAAAATTTAAAACAATCCGAACCTTTTTGCTTTTGCAATTGTACGTGATAAGATTCTAAAAGTAGTTGTTAACACACACTGGAAAGATTAAACTTATGTTATATTTTCAGCTTAATCCTGAATGTTGCTATATCGTTCCTCTAAGGATTGACGGCCTTCCTATAAGGATTGTTTCTGATCGAAAATTCCTTTCGTCCCAATTTTTGTCGCTATCGTTATGGAGATCAAGTAGAGTTATGTCTACCTCATTATTAAAGTTAAGCTTCTGAAAAAGCAGTTTTAGCTCTCGTGATTAGGGAGTTTTTCAATGTTTTTGTTTTGTTTTTGCCTCTAGCCGCATTATTTTCAGTTTCCAAAGTGAATTCAGATCAATCGAGACTTTGTGTTTGCGTCTAAAACAAGCTTTCAGCTTCCTGGGATAAATAGTTAGTAAGCTATTAAAAGTCTATAAAGAAAAAGAAAAACAGCACCTGGATAAGAAATTAAGAAGAGATTGCCTTTCTGATTTTAGATTATGGGGAGGAGTTGGGAACGGCCGTTTCGTCCTTCAACGGACTCATCAGCCCAACCCAGCCTCAACCCTAACCAAATCAGAAAGGCAAGCTCTTCTTGGTGAAAACCACTGTCAGCCTGGCAGTGGTCCCACTCACAATAATGAACAAGAAAACAAATTGCTGCGTCGTCCGACGCCAGCAACACCTTTTCCTACAAACTGAGTAGGCAAAAAGGATTTTAATAATAGAATATAAGATTCAAAACAAGACTTAATAATATTAAAAATAAGCTTAACGTGCTGTGCAATAAGTTATAAAGTCTAAGCATTTTTTTGAAGTTTTTGACTCTTAACTGAAGCAATGTACAATATGTAATATACAATATAATCAATATACAATAGCCTAAATTTTCTGTTTCCTAAAATAAATAGTTTTTAAATTATCTTATGAACAGAAAGGTTGGTAAATTCGTCTTAAAATTCATTCCTAAACTTTCTTCTTTCCTTTTTAAAGAATGGTAGAAGTGGTTAGAGTATTCGTATAACAGTTTTTTGATATGAAAAGGGTGGCGAAAAACAACAAGCCAATATGAAATCTACTATTTTTGGCGAATTTAACGTTGAAAAAAAAACTTCGAAGCCAAGTTTGTTTCATTGAGAGTTGAAAGAATAACGATTTATAGATTTGGAATGGTATTAGACGGAATTTCTGGAATTCCACCAGCTGTGTTTATTGATTAATTATTGGCAGATGGGATTTGAAAGAATTCGACGCCATAACAGTTTATCTATAGAATGTTTGCTTTCTGTTGTGTCCAATAAGCGTTTGGCTTTTGATAGCTTTAGCAAATATTGTTTAAACTGAAATCTCAATAGCATTGTAACCTCAATTGACTCCAAATCCCTATCAGAGAATTTTTCCTCCTTTTTATATGAAAACTTTCATTTCTTTAATATAAATTTATTTGTATTTAGTTTTATTTCATTGTAAAATGCAGGATTTCTTCTCAGAATAGTATTTGCACCAGATGCAAGATTACGTTTGCCAACATCTCTTTGATTTTTCATTATTTTTATTATTACAGTCGAACCTGTCTTATCTCGAACCTGTTTATCTCGAAAACCTCTATACCTCGAAATTTCTGAAATTCCCTACTTTTACAATCTAAGTTCAATGTATTTTCCATTTTTATCTCCAAAAATTTCCTTCAAAACCTCTGCATCTCGAATTTCGGATAGTGTAAATTACAAAAATCGATCAATGTATGTATGTTAAAAAAAATGTTATGGATGTATGTATTAGTCTGCGATCAAATCACTATATTTTTCTACAACAAAAGCAATTAAAACTGTTTTTGATTGACCGCATTTAAAACCTCTGTAACTCGTAACCTCTTTATCTCGAATTTTTTTCCTTTCCCGTGAGATTCGACATAGACAGGTTCGACTGTATTATATAAAAGTTCCTACACTTGGAGCTTCCTCAGCAAAGAGAACATGGCGGATCAAGGACCAAAGCACATGTTGCTAAGTGTAAAAAAGTGTACGTGTGGATGGGTGTTATTATTATTATTATTTAGTATTTTAGGATGACTAATTAATTTATCAGAGGCTGTCATATGATATCCAATTAATTTCAATTACATCCCTTTGTTTTTAACGGAATTTTGAATTTGATTTTTATCAAAAGGGCATTTAAGAGAAGGGAAGGCTCTGTCACATCATTTAACTAGTGGTCTGCAAACAGAAAGCAAAAGAATAAATCTCAATTGAAAGTTACAAGTGTTGGGAGTATTCGAAGTATTAGAGCCAAACATAAAACATTATTTTTTTTCATAATTAAATATATTCAGTCGGTACATCTATATTTTTACAATTTGAGTAAATAAGTTAAAGTTTATGAAAACAGAGGTTATGAAAACATTGTTGGATTTCAAATAAACGGCCATTGTACAGAAAGAACTGTTAGAATTTTTTTTAAAATTCAAGATACAAGATTGAATGGAAAATTACTAACTGGCACAATAACTAATAAATTCTTTGAAATAATTTACAGATTAGGCTATATCCAATGAACTTGTAGCTCAAATCTGTGAAGAACAGTTAGCCTTCATGATGTTTGCGCTCATTCTAGAAGATTCCTCTTTCTGTGTGTTCTTTGACTGATTATCAAAGATATTTATCAGATAAAACCTTTTCTGTATCTTATTAAAACAATTTAACGTGCGGCTAAAATAAACAAATAATGAAGACCAATAACACACTCTTTTAAACATTAAAAAATTAAAAAAAGGTATTGCCAGGTTTCAGGTACCGTTTGAACGTAAATATGGTCTTCATATTTATTTCTTCTTCTGTATCGTTAGAAAACGATATAATATAATATCATTAGGGTTTTCAACTTTAAAAGTATTTAATTACAGATTAATTTCAAATAAACGATTATTTGCAATACCTACATATTTCAGACATTCTCTTTAATTTCCATATCTTACGCAAAGTATCCTTAATAGCGACCCTTTTTTGTTCAAATTTGATTTACTGAGACATTTATTTATTTATAAATCAGTAAAATATATATTTATGAAACTGAATTTTATTAAGTTTAATCTTTTTTAACGAAGCTAAATTTTTTTTTAATTATTATTATTTACTGAGATCTTTTAAAATTTATAATTTTTGAAAATAAGTTAGGAATCGATTAAAAACACTTTTAAGTTAGGAATATTCCGCTAGAAGATATTTTGTATCATAAAACAATGCATAGACAAGGAACTTAAAATTTATTCCGAGCTATTTGTAATTAATTAACTTTAATTCAATTGAACTTAGTGAGCCCTTCCGTTTCCATTGAACTCCTTATTACATTAGTGAGAATTGATATTTTAATTTATTAATGCTTTTGGGAAATTGGTATTTGCTAAACATTAGGATATGAAGTATCTACATCCCATCCGAAGGTAGTAAAATTAATGGTGAAATACATCTGCTATTATCTTTTCTATCCATTATCTTTTCTTTGAAATATTCGTAAATAGCCCGACCGACACATGGAGCCGGCTATCCGGGAATTCGATCATTTTGAATAAAAAGAGCAAGAAATAGTTTTCTTAGAAGTTTAGCTAATATTCACCTTTTTTTTTATTGGGTTGGATGATTTGACCTTACCTGGGTCCCTTGTGTGGATTCTAGCTGCCGCAGATGAACTTGGTACAAGTTGGCTCATTATTCGAACGAGTAATTTTTCTCTCAAGACAGGAAAATTTTAGGTTCCGCAACAACCTTAAGCTAAAATAGAGCTTTACCATAAATTAGGAAGAGAAGGATCTAAACTGATTAAAGTGCGTAAACAATTAATTCAGCGTAAATTCAGTTTAATTAAGTTCAATTTATTGTCAATAAATATGTATTTATTTATTTTAGAATGTAAACCTCATATATTTACAATTCAATTGCAATATTTAATTATCATAAATATTTAATTATTTAGTTGACATTTGATAGCTCCGTTGTTTTAATATGATTCCGTCTAGGAGACAAAAGGGCATCTTGCATCTAAGCAAATAACGAAATGGAGATTCACATAGCAATAATAAAATAACCAAGGGAATAATATTGATGTAATTGTGACTTATTCCCAGAATCATTTTTTGAATCTTTAGTCGTAGAGATGATGGGGTAATTAATGTGTTGTCGTTTGGATAACTATCCAGGACTCACTGTGCGGACAATCCCCTGGACTGTTTTTTCTTCTCCTAAAAGCACATGCTTTCCGTTTGTTTCTTTTAGTCGGTTTACAGCACTAGGCGGGAAAATCAAGTCCTGTTGCCCGATCTCTGAAATCGAGACTAGTGCTGTATACCGATTAAAAGAAACAATGGAGATCGGCGTGTGTTTAGGAGAAGAAAAAAAGTGCCACGAGTTTGTCCGCACAGTTCTTCCGACGGTGTATTCTTTGCTAATGTGGTGACAGTCAGACGTTACTTCCTATGAAGATAAAACAAATACAGAGAAAGAAAGAGACATCCCAGCTCCACACCGGGATTCGAACACAGGTTCAGACGTATCAGTCTCACGAGAGGCTATACCTGAACGGCAGAAAATAATAAAATAGTAAGAAATAATAAAAGAGTGAAAACTTCAAAATTTAGAAATAGTGAAAATACGTTATTATTATAATATTTTTGTTTTAATATGTCGTTTGAATCGTTTTAAATCAAACGTCCTATTTATATACGGTACTAATGCAGTATAAAAAGTCATTGAATGTCTAATAATTAGGTAGTACACATAAAATTTTGCAAATGCTTTGTAACAGAACAACGATAAGGAAACCTAATTGCACTTGAATTTAATATATAGATTTGTTGAATTATTTGCAATGTATTTGACCATTTCTCATTTTAAAATTTCAGCTACTGAAGGGTTAAAAGTCTGTGGGTGGAAGGGGAGGAAGGGGTGTTATGTCGATGATATTGGAGGCAATAGTAATGGTGGTCACACATCATCTGAGATGACACGTGGCGCGCACAGGAATTCTGTAAATGAAAGATTCGCTTTGTAGGCGGTGCATCACCGACAAACGCCAGAGTTTTCACGCACTAAGGGAGCAGCTTAAGGCCACTGAGCGTATTTTCATATTTTTCTCTCTTTAAATGGATTAGATTAAAAACCCACTTAAAAAGCAATTAAAAACTTTCAGCAAAATATTGTGGGAATTTGATGAATTAATTAATATTAACTGGCCAACTTCATAAAAGTTTTGAGTCAATATTGAACAGAGGTTATTTGAATCGTTCCAATTTCTTAATTTGGTCAATTAAACGGGTAAAGTTTCAACGTCTTTTAATTTCTAGCAAAATATACTAATTGCCACTCTGAACTCAATATCCTAAAGAAAATAATAATAACTTAAAAAAAAAAGTTTTTAAACTAAGTTTCCGAATTATTTTCTAAAACAACTTTAGATTTTTTTCCCTCCGGTCTTCCACTATTTTTGTTTCATGTCTAAATTCCAAACTACGGCCAAAAACAGTGATGTATACAATACTTATCTAGCGCAAAGTACATCATTAGCAGTCAGCAATGAATTATTCAAAAGCTCACTCGTTCCTTTTGGGGATATTGGCGCCATCTGTTGAGCAGTCACGAGATGTCGCTGTTGATGCCTTAATTTCTGTTTCTACTGTACAACATTCTACCATTTTCATTTTGAAATTACGGTGGAACATTATTCGTTATATTCAGATGGAAAGGTTGCTGCCAATCTGATAACCACTATTTAAAACGAAGACAAAAGCGCAACTGACAGACGCAAGAATGAAGCCGCTTCGACCTGGGCTTGGAATGCCGGTGAGGCTGCAGGCGAGAGCGTTGGTCCCTTGGCGATGGCAGTGTGGTCGCGTGGGCGGCGATCGGGTGTTGGTCGAGGAATTGCACGATCGATGACTCGTTCAGCCGAGCACTGCGCGTCCCTCTGGGCTTCCCAAAAACTCAACAGTCTCCCTTGTTTTTCTCTTAGAATTTTGAACTGTCCCCGTCTCTTACATTATCCTTCTTAAAGCAGAGAATCATTGTAATACCGTTGTATTATCAAAAATAGTGCAAAAAGATAAGCAAAAAAGTAACAGAAAATATTATCTAAACTCATTTCCTTGGATTCTTGTCCAGTATATTTCTTATCTACTGGATATCCAGTATATTTTTCAGATTTCTACATCTGCATTTACCGAACCTGATAAATGTATTTTAATTAAATGTTCGAATTGACTTCTTTTTTGGAATTTTAATAAATCATTTTCATTACTACAGTTAATAGCGACAATTTACACGCGAAGGTCGACCTAGCTTTAAAGGTGACTAATTAATCATTGCGCTTGTTTTTATTTACTTAAGCGCATACTTTTCCCATGTTAAGTGAATTGAATGAGAAATCGGCAGGATACAGTGATCAAATCCATATCCTGTTTCTAGGGTAATGCAGCGCGGAAGGTAATTCTTCTGTAGTCACCAGACAAACGGAACAAAATTGAGGTCGAAGGATCTGTCTGTCGGTATTGAACTTTCGCCGAAAAACTCCAATGCGATAGAAGGCTATGTAAAGCATTTGAAATCGATATCAGTGGACCTTTAGGTCTTTGCTATATCTGTATTCTACATCCGTAGAAAAAGTTGAAAAAAAAAGCATGATAATGACTGTAAAACATTTCTACATTCAACTTCCGTGCATCTACATGAGTCTTCGACATTCACATTCGTTAACAACCATATTTTGCACTGATAGTAATCATTGCTGAGGTTCTGCTGTATTTCGTATTTTGAATTTTCAAGTTCCTTACGTTTAGGATATTAAGAGTTTTTTTTTTCTTTAAACTATAGGTGCAAACTTCTGGATACTGTTAGGATAGATATTACTGTCTTCGTTCCAAGTTGAAAGCGAAATCAACGGGAATATAAATGAATAGGGATTGAAATACAAAGTACAGAAGAGTCCCGATTATCCACGAGTGCCGCAAAAAAATTTTTTAATTACGAACCTCAAAAAAACAAAAAAAAAAAAAAAAATTTTTAATCCAAGCCAACAACAGGGAAAATACAATAGGCTCTATAGTGCGAAGGTCGAAAATTATTGACAGGTTTATTGTGCATCGTGATCCTATAGGCCTTCTCGGAATTTGTGGATGCAAACGTAGAGCAAAGGTTTTTGCTTTACTGTACATATTTTAAAAGTTTTACATATTATGTTTTTGTACAATAAAACGTAGTTTTTAATGGTTAAATTTTTTTTTTTTTTTCATGTTTACACCTCATTTTTAGTCTTTTTTCGGGTTATCCGCGAAGTGCCACCCAATTTCGCGGATAATCGGGGCTCTACATTTAAGACAGGTGTGGACAGACTTTGTAAGGTAAGGGCTACCTCAACTATACTCCCAGTGGCGCGGTCACCTTAAGACTAAAAAGAAAAAAAAACAAAAAAACTCCAGCCTCGATTTCTGGGTGTAAAGTGCGGTCCTGGGAGAACTTTTGCTCCATAAATCGGAATCTCCAAATCGACGACCAAAGAAAAAAAAACAAACAAAAACACATCTTCAGACTTTTGAAATCTCATAAGCAGTCACCCCAAAATGCGGACGCGGTCCGACGTTTTGCCCACCCTTGATTTAAGATCTTAACAAAAAGGTCTTATTTGATAATTAATTTTTTGCCAAACAAAGGCATATTTCCTGGTTAATATTAATTTCAAGTTTTGTTATAATACACATATTTTACACAAAAAATTTTTGCCAATTTTTAATAAATGCTTAGATATTAAAAAATAAATAATCAATATGTAAACAAGAAAAACAAAAGTAAACTATGATACTTTTTAGTGGATGTTAAAATCTGAAATTTGACAAACTAAATGAAAGTTTTGGAATTCGCTATTTATGAAGATGGGTTTTTAAAACTGCTGCTACTATTCACAAACAGAACGAAAGTTAAACTAATCTCTGACGACATCACGCAGGCGTTTCAAAACGGAATATAAATTTAATGACTTATTTGTATTCTGTCACATCTTTCATATTTCATGCAGGAGCTGCATTAATAACAATAAAAAGTATATTCTGATCTCCATTTCCTCTGCATCGGGAAATTGCCCTTAATTCTAGGAAACAGCGTTTTATTGACAGGAATTTCTATTTCCCGTTTAAGGCGTTTAAAAATCAATAAGCCTTATTGAAGCATTGTTAAGGAGACTCTCGTTCCCAATTCCTGCCAATTTTTCACTTAATACTGCTGCATGAGAAGTTGTGAATATACAATTACATAATTAGTTTTACAACTTTTACTTATAGCCTTTAGACTTTTCATTAAATTAAACTTTATATTAAAATATTTTTATATAGCTAAAAGGAAACAAATTTTTAATCTGTGAAAAAGTTTTCGCAAGTTTTATGATTTTTTAAAATTAGTGTTTTTTTTTTTTTTTAAAATTATTTTATGTATTCAAAAGGTATATACCTTTTGTGTATATAGTCTATTTTTTACATACGGAAATACACATGATGAATGAATTATTTTATATATTGTATCAACTTTTTTTTTTTATCTTGTAAATGTTTAAATTTAAATAGTTTGATTTTTATTTAATGTTCCTAAAATAAGTAAAAGAAATGAAAGAACAAGAAAAAAAAAAGATATATACGAAAAAATATATATACTGTCAATATACGAACATAAGAACACTCACACTCACACACAAAAAAGTTTGTTCATTTACTTAGGTTGATTATTTTAGCCGATTTTTTTTGAATTTTTCAATTTTTTTTTTTAACTTGAATACGGAACTCTCTATTTTCAAATATGTATTCTTTCATTTCAGTTTAAGGAAAAAAATAAGTTTTCATCTTTTTAATAAATCGAAAGGAAAAAGGTTCAATGAAAATATTGATTGCCCTATATTTAAGTGAGTCCATTGGCTGATCGACGTTTACCCTAAAATGTTTTGTAATCCATTTATTTTAAAGTAAATGCTACGTAGTCTCTAATTTGTCGAGTGCTTCCTGGGTAATAAAATACTTAATTTTGATTGTTTTAATATTTCTCTTGCAATAGTTGCAAAGCTACTATAATGAATCATGTAGAATAGGAAGTTGTATTTAAATTATTAGCATCTGTGATATTATTTATTGGTAAAAAAAAAAATTCTCGCAAAAATCTAAAAAGAGACAGTTATTAATTTGAATTAAATGGTTTTAAAATCTTTGTGGATTAGTTGATTGGTTTGGCGACAGTGCCGTAGCTAGAGGATTGGGGGCTCCGGGGCAGAGCCGGCGCTAGGAGGGTGCGGGGCCTCGGGCAAGATGAATTTTGCGGGGCCCTTGACAATCTTATTTTAACAACCAAAAAAAAAAAACCGACAATCCTATTTTATCCTCTTTTTTCTAAGTTCGCCAACCCCTAACGCCGGCATAAACCAAGTGTTTATTGTTTCGTAAAAAAAAAAAAATCCTCCTTCGTTCGGGGAGCCCCTTTGCTCGGGGGCCCCGGGGCACTGCCCCGGCTGCCCCGGTGATAGCTACGGCCCTGTTTGGCGACCATTTATCACGTAGCTCCAGTTTTGCTTTCATTTGGCAAAGATGATCTGTACTCCAAAATTTTAAATCGCTTTCTGTTTCGCTTGTAATTTATTATTAGATTCTGCGCTTAATCATAGTATTAAATTACACTGCTGGTCATTAAAAGTGCAACATTACGAAAGACAAGAGCTGTCAAAGCCATATTTATTTTACAGATAATGTATGGTACAAAGGTGAAATTAGTATCTCTCGTAGTCACCATGAGAGTCAATAATGTCTGCTATACGGCACGGTATAGAGAGAAAGAGATGTTGGATTTGCGTTTGGGGTAGGTCAGTCCATGCGGTTTCAAAGTTCATCTGCTGTTGCAGCGGGAGGCCTGTGGTGTGCCAGTCGTGCGATCGTGGACGAGACTGTTCAATAGGCGACAGATCCGGTGAACTTGATTCGTACGTCCATGCTAGACGTTCTAGACATCATTGCAGCCGCAGACGCCTGTGGTGTACAGTTAAAGGTGGCCGAAGCAATGGGCGCCTTGCAAAAATTCCCTGTTGCTGCAGACGACGTCGAACCGTACGTACGGAGACTGATTGGTGAGCAACACACCCTAAATCTTGAGTTAGGGTTTGTGATATGGCTGCATGATCCGTAATAGCCGTGCTCACAAGATGTATGTCCTCTCGTTCGGTGGTGTGGCAGGGCTATCGGGATCCTCCACGTCGATGAGTTTGTCCCTCCTCGACCCACTGATTCTATATTCGCATCAATGTGGCCGCGTTTCCTCCATCACGAATACCAATTTATCGGAAGGATAATCCTTGATATGCTACAATTGTCCCGCAATCAAAGTCGGAAACCTGCTTCCGATCAAAGTCGGAAACCCAGTCGGAAACTGCAAATGGCTGGTTTATTCTTCGACGAGGCATACTGAAGCCGTCTATACACAAAAACGGCGGGCAAACCCAATTCCAATACTGCACAGCGGCTCTCCGTTCTCCTCTCTTATAGTGTTTCCAAGGGCCGTTACTGGCTGACATTATTTGCTGATCATTCATAAGTTCGCCCATGATTTATTGCAAATTTTGGGTCGATCGGATGACCCTTCCTGGTGTTGCACTTTTAATGGCCATCAGTGTAAAATATTAACATTGTTAGGATTTCTAATTACCTAATGCCATCATTAGGAGTGATAGTTGTTCATACGAATACATTTTACTAATTTATCATCCCTCATACAGAAACTATTTGTAAAAAAAAATTGATCAGAAATTTTACTGAATTAACTTCTATTTTTGTAATTTTCAATCATTTAGCTGTAATCTTCAACCCAAGACACGATACCAGCGTCAGCCGAAAGATATCTTCGATCAAATTATTTATAACAAGAAAAATAGGTCTTACAAGTTTTCATTTGTTATCCTAACATCAAGAAACAAGTCTTTTGAAATCTCTGTAGATAATCGTAGATTAAAAGTGATTTTGTATTGTCAATATTAACAGAAAACACTAAGAAAAGAAATCAATTCTATTCAAATTATTGATTGATTTATTTTACGTTGTAAAAGACCATCTCCGTAATTGTCCGGAATAAATTGTCCGGAAGAGCATCTCCGGAATAAAAATAACCTGTCTTCAAATTTTCTCCGAATTGCTAAAAACTTTTATGTTAAAATACAATGACTTTTAATAAAAATAAAAAGAAAGTCGAACTCCATGTGTACGGAGCAGCATGTACCGGGGTATCGATCAATTGGAGGACGTCAACAATTCACTGGAATTCCTTTCTGTCACATTTCAAAGTTATGTCTTTATGCTTTTAATGTTAGGAAATTTTTGTCTTTTTCATGTGCAGATTTATTCATGGTAAGAATCCATACGTAACTATGCCTTAAATATCTATGTCATGTTTCAAGACGATCATTCACTGGCTCAGAATCATGAGAAGGAATAACCACATCCACACATGCAGACTTAGTGATCATACAAGCTGCTGGTCCACTAACAGTAAGTTAAAAGCTAGCCGTGTTTCGAGGTACATCAAATTTAATAGAAATTTCAGAATGCTGGGAACAATTATTGGCGAGACGGATGTGGACCCACGAAGGCCTGCGAGTGTCGTTATGGTGGCACTCGGTGACTTCATTCGTCACGAGGTTCCTAATTAATACCATTTAGTCTTGATCTTATTGCGTCGTAAAGTTAAAAGCCCTCTTTCCTAACAACCCATTCCAAAATAAACGGTGTGTGTTCTCGCTCACAAGCCTTCTAAGGCCACTGCGTGTTATTGGCGAGTAGTTTTGAATGTGTTGCGAAGGAATCCAGCGCCAATCTTCTTCTGCAATTACATCTATAACCCTTTATTTATTTTGACTTTTTCTTTTTAATTTAGACGTTTTCAAAATCGGCCCAGTTCGGAAATGAACGCTGACTATTTGCATTGGAATTCAGCAAGTTTGAAAATTTTTAGTGTGGTTCTACAGCCACCCTCGATTATCCATTTCCTAATAAAAACTTTCTAGGTGAAGAAAACTTTGTTTATTTTACATTTTCCTGAAAGTTTGGCTGAAAAGTTTCTGCTATTGAAAGAAAAGAAAGACTATATAAAGTCGTCACTACATAGTTTGAGTTTGTTTGTTAATTAATCACCCTCTGCCGCTATATTTTGAATCAGTCAAGAAATCATCTTTTGAGTCGACGTCTTTATTTATGGATGAGATATTATTTCTCATTTCTCTTTAAAAAAGTGTCCTTCAACAAGTTTGATTAAAATGTGATTGGTTTCTTAAAAAAAGGCTTTAGTCACAGCTCCCAGAATGCTTAGTCGGAAAGTAAACTTCAAATTCATGAACGGAATTCTTGTTAATCTGACGAATATTAGCTATTCATTTGATTGTTAAGTAGAAGTTAGAAATGAATTTAATATTTAAAACAAGTGAATGTAATTTATTGAATGAATAATAACGAATAACTAGTTAACCCGTGCGAATAATTCGCAACAAAAAACCACCTATGAGAAATAATAAACAACTCCAATAGTTGTTAGAGCACATTGTCAATAGATGGCACCTTCTCCATTTTTATAAAAAGGTTTTTAAAATTCAGTTTTTTTTTTAAGAAAACATTAATTTTTAAGACTTCCTTTACGTTCACCGCTAATGACGAAAAATAATCTTCACAATGATGTCTCAATCATTGATTTTGATGAAGTATTAAGGGAGATATGGCATACCGACATAAAAACACCTTTGAAAAATAATATATAAGGATAAGGATTGAACCACAAAGTTTCATCAGAATCTGATAAAAGAACACATTAGATCTTATTCTTATTCACCTGTGCTGAAAACTAAAGTAGTCTTTGTAAATGCTTAATGAAAAAAAAAAAAGGAAATACAATATGAATGATTAGCAAATCTTAATGGTAGTTCCGTTGGCCACAAGAGGCATTTGTTCAAAGTAAGTAAAATATTTTTCCTTTCTTAAAATGTATTACCTTTCTGTATGCTCACAGAAACAACTTAAATTATGTTTTTTTCAGCCCCGTTGGGACTTGCTGGATATTTTTTGCAAAGTTGCACTCCTCAAAGCTTTATCACTATTTTTATCGTCTTCAAATACAGGAAAAAGTGGACAAATAAAACCAATATTAAGCCCTAACTTGATAAATTACTTGTAGTGATTAAGGACCTGTTTATGTTGATATTATTCGTCGATTATGAAAAGAACCTAATTAAATTGCAGAAATTGTAATTAGAAGTTCTCAACGTAAAGAACTTTAAATTAAAGAAACTCCGCGTATTATTGTAATCTAAGTTTATTCTATTGATCGAGAATTCAATGAATTTACTTTTTCGCCACAATTCGCGATCTAAAAAGTAAAAAGGCTTAAAATTAAAAACAGATAGGGATAGCGATTAAAATCAATCACAATGCTTCGCAAATTTTCTGATACAGATAAAAAAATACAATTGATGTAATTTCCTTATAAATGTGATTGTTGCGATTAATGATAATTTAATGATAATTTAATGATAATTTAATGATTTACTTGTTCACAGATGGACAGACAAAACGGGAATATTAGTCTTCTGATACTTATTAGATCAGAAGACTAATAATGAATAATAGTTACAGAAAGCGTTCCCGTTATAGAAAATTACAAAAAAGATTCCGGGATAGCCCTGATTGTACTACTCCTCAAATACAAATAAGAATCAAATGAGGTAAGAATGTTCTTCGAATAATAAAATATTTTACAAGAGAATCTTTGACTATTGGTTGATTTCGAATTTTAGAATTTTTATTAATCTGAATGGACACATTAATTTGACAGAATGTATTGCAGTATGCAACATAGGATTCAATATCTTATCATCTTGCTTTTCGGAATAATTTAATCTTCAGGATTTTTACTTGACGAAGTTCTTCTTAAATTCTCTTTACTTATACCATCCATTTTTAATTCAACAACATTGAATTGCCTATTTTATATTTGTAGTTTGTTTCTTTTACATACACGTAAAAGCAATAAATCAAAAGATCAGCCTTCGAACAATTCAATAATATTCCAAACTCCATTTACATATACTATGTAAAAAGCCAGACAGTGATGTGGAAAACGACAATACAAAAACCATATCACTGTTTCTGTGAAGATACGACCATGTCATCAGCGTCATAAGTGGAAATTAAAATAACTAAATTTAAAAACAATTTAGAAAACAAAAACGCAATATTGTAAGACTTTGCTCTTTTTTATTCAGTTATTATCCATTAACCAGTTAGTAATATTATTATTATTATTATTAGTTTTTTCACATTTCATATTCTCTATTATTCATTTGTTTGTAGACTAAAAATATATTAAAAATATAAATTAGAAATTAAAAATAGTAAAATCTACAATATTTGAGTTAAAGGTTACAAATAAAAAACAAATTACCTTAATAATAAGCAATGATACATTAATTACAAACACAAGATTATTTAACGTGCCATTTTATTAAATAATATAAATGCCTACTACATTGGACCCTGACTAGTAGAAGGAACCTGAAAAAGAAGTTCCGAAACGTCTCATGTATTAAGAAGGTAATTAATTTTACATCCTTTCGAGTGCCAATGTAGTAGGCATTTATATTATTTAATGATACATTAACTTCAAAATTAGGCTTATATATCAAACAGGCAAAACTCGAAGGATCAGCTGTATAATTAATTAGTTCCAAGATATTTTGGATATTTTAAATTGCTGCGTTCTGTCTCGAATTTCTACAGTAGAATTGAAATTTACTTTTTAAACAAAAACTTTACAAAAATCTTCATTCGCAACCATCCAGAAAAAGTTTACGACGCAACTCAGGCCAGTGTTATAAATTAAATTGATTGTGCTGGAATTACTTCAGCCAGGATAGCCAACAAACGTGAATATTAGTTCAACTGCAATGGTAGAGGGATTACACTGTTGAAAAGTATTGTGAATATAATTTGTCAACATCACTAATTAATCATTCAATTAAAACTAGAATCAATATTGGACTGCTGGAATATTGGACAGATTTGGGTGGCTTAAAGATAACGTCATCTCTCAATACGCGGAACTAGTAGATGAGGAAGGCTATGTTTGCTGTGCTTATCAATTCTTCACTTTCTGTTTTGTTTTCACATTTTTATTCTTCTAGATCCGATCTCCGTAAAAACTACTACCTGATATCAAGCGCATTTTGATGATCAAAAAAAAAAAAAAAGAAAGAAAGAAATTGTGACTGTTTTACTCTCGACTGTTTCACATTCAATTTTATTTGTAATTTTTTGTAAATAACTTACATTCATTTCACTAATTGGAAATAAGGATATTTAAAAAAACAAAATATGGATGTATGTTATGAATAATTACATTTGAGAGCAGATTTTAATTTTATCGTCAGTAGAATAACCGTCTCAGATATACCCTTGTAATTCGGAAACTTCAAATAAAACTAGCCACAGTTGAGTGGGAAAATTCAACCTCTGTCCACTCTAGTAATTAAAAGAAATAAACAACAACAACAACTGGAAAATGTCTGAATATTATCTTCCAACCTTCAATCTTGGGAAAGGTACTTGTGATCATTCGACCCCTGTCGCCAGAAATCCCGGATATTCCACTAATTTTAATATTTTAATTTTAAATTAATTTATTGTCATTTAGTTAATTGTGTTTAAATTTAAAAAAAAAATCTACGATTTAATACTTTTAATAAAAAACATATTTAAAAGTTGAAAATTTTTAAATATAAGTAAAACAAAAAGTTAAATCAAAAAGTTACAAAAATAAATAAATAAATAAATAACCCTCCCAGGAGACAGAAAAAGAAATTCGCATTCATCAATAATGTAATTTTGATAAAAGCAATGCTAAATTAATATGAATAGTTAATGAATAAGACATAAATCCCTTGAATCTAAAGTATATCTCTTAAATCTTTACTATTGCGTCATCAAGTAGATCTTTGGATCTTTACCAATTCTTGAGGATTAATGTCACACAGAAATATATTTATGTTGGTTTTTGTTTTCCTTTCTGTAGTAGAGACAGACAGAGTAAGAGATTCGAAAATGGACAGTTTTGTGAAAATTTGGGTCAAAGAAAGTTTTGAATCTAGATTTTTGCTTTAAAAAAATTAATCTTCTGAATGGATTAATATATTGAGATGTGAAAATGAAGTTATTCAGTGTAGTTAGAAACTACTTAGATGCTGAACATAAACAAAGTAAAAATAAATAAACTTTCATCTACAGTAAATCTCAGTAGGAAATTAGTTTTATCAAACAAATTCCATTTTTAGCAACTCATTTGGGATCAAAATCGATAGCTATTGCGTTTGTCCTGTCCATCCGTCAGTGTCTGCTCCCCCTAACAACTCCCGAACGGAAGGTCGGATCGACAAACGGATTTCAACATCGTGTTCAGAGGCTCAAACACCGTAGGAATGGTGTATTTTCAGGGGCCAACACCCTCCCTTTGTTCGAGATATTTGCCATTGTTTTCATTGGATGCTCGCTATTAGCTTAAATGTTAGAAATACAACCCTCTCCTTTCAGTTGTTAGCTGTAGCT
Organism: Thereuonema tuberculata; assembly: GCA_023159025.1. Classification (NCBI taxonomy): domain Eukaryota; kingdom Metazoa; phylum Arthropoda; class Chilopoda; order Scutigeromorpha; family Scutigeridae; genus Thereuonema; species Thereuonema tuberculata. The sequence goes on along the minus strand of JAFIDM010000004.1, from coordinate 9,357,855 downwards.
TGATGGGTAAGGTCTCGGATTCATGTGCCGAAGGTCGACGGTTCGAATCCGTAAGTCTACATTTTTTTTCTCCCTTTTTTTATCCCTCAATGTCGACGTGGGTTTTTTTTTTATTTTTCCTTACATTATCGTACTTCCTTTTTTATTATTATTTTTATTTTTTATTATTATTTTTATTTTTTATTATTATTATGGATCGCCCTTAAATTTATGCTTTAAAATTACATCACTTGGTAATTAGTACTTTTCTCTAAATATTTTAGAGAAAGTTTTCTCTAAATTTCCTAAATATTCTGATTTTTGTTTTTGTTTGCTTGCAGCAGATGGAATGTATATGCGTAACTTTATACCGGTAAACCCTCCCCCCATTACTTACTGCACTGTTTGTTTTGGAAACGTGTTAATAGTTCTTGGTTTACATTTTATCCCCCTCCCTTTCGTAATCATAAATCCCCATCAACTGCAGGCCCGGATGCTGTGGGTCCAGACAGAGAGAGGTGTACGGGAAGCCTGTCTGCATGCCTACCGAAAAAGAGGGAGGCCTGTCAGGTTTTGGCACTGACAAGCGTTGGGTCTTAGCAATATTTCTTCTTCCTCCACCCCTATCCACTTTTCTGACTCGCCCCCATCTATTCTCCTCTTCAAAGTAAAGCTTTGTGCAATTTGTAAGTGCCAGGCTTTTAAAATGTTAGATGCTCTTTTTACAGCTCTTCTTGGGAAGACCTGAGCAACAATAAGACTCGGAAAGAAGTCTGCGGGGATTAGAATGAGGAGGATTATTCTTTTAATGCAGAATGATAACTCCGAAGGTATTTTTGAGCTATTTTGTGTAAATATAATATTTCTAAAGAAAGAAAAAAAACAAATATCTTCTATGATCAATAGATATTAAAATATACCTATAAGAAAAAAGACTTAATATAAATGATTCTCAAAATTTATACATTTCGTGAAATCTGCTAGATTACCAAACTTGTCTTTAATGCCTATTTTAAAATGTAAAATAATAAAAACAGAATAAACTTAGATAACTAATAAACTACTTAATTCACTTAATTTTAGTTAATCTTTTCACTCGATTAATTTCTCAACAGTGAAACCAGCGTAAAATGTTTTAACTGATAAAGTAAATGTTTCGCTGTCCGAGCAATCGTGAATTCACTTCTCACATGAACCAGTATATTAGGCTAATGAACGCACCTTTTCTCCTATCCCTGATTTCAACTGGAAACGAAAGAATCATTTCCGGACGTCATATAGATACTGTATTAGGATCTCTGTAAGACTTGCTACAGGATTATAAATGAATTTCGTGAATAACAAAACGGACCCATCAATTTTGAATTTCGAATCAATTAGTATAATACGAAAAGCTTACAGCAACAATCAGAATATTAATAAAAGAATGTAGACCATTCGAATTTAACTATGACGTCAAATTCGATAATGCTTAGTAGGCAAAGAATCGAATGTTCTGGATGTTTTTCTTTCATCTTACTTTGTTACTTAAACATAACCGCAATAGGAATTTTAAGTTTTTAGTTAATTTTTTTTTTTTTTTTTAATAAATCCTATTGTTATTTTAATAGAAAAGAAGCTTCTTTGTACAAAATACTTTACAAGTTTTTTTTTTTTTTTTTTTACTTAAAATCTAATTAATCTCTCATTATTCTCCTGAGTATTGGATTAGACAATGGCCCTTCGGAATAGCTGTATCTATATGAATGGCAAATTACACATAGGTTTAGGTATATAGAATGACTTAGAAACCGATTTTTTAATTGCATATTTTTTACTTCAATGGATAAGTAAACCATTCTATTGTAATTATAATAAAAACAAAAATATTTATTTCCACCCGAATCCCCCCTTCTCCCCCCCAGCCTCTGTACCGTAGGACCAGTTAGTTACCCCTCACCCAAGAGGGGGCCTGTGATAATGAGAACGATTATAATGAATCAAACAGACAATTATTCTCTGTACCACAGTTGAGAGGTTCACAGACTTAGCACTAACAACTGGAATTTTTGAAAACAATTTTGAGTCTGAGATTTTTATATTAACTTCAACTGTTGATTAACACAGAAATAGGCAGGGAGCAGTCAGCATTCAATCGATTTCAATAAAGTAAACACGATTGCTTCAAAATCTTTTGTCTGGTTTTTATGAAAATGATGCTGCTGATAAAGAATTCCGATTGTAAATTGAGAAGAATGGAATGAAATTTAAAGTTCATAAACATCTTAAAAAAAAAAAAAAAAAAAAAAAAAAAGAACGAGAAAATTTTTTTTTTTTTAAAACATTAACAGTGTTTGTTCCAAATTTTTTGTTAAGTATTGAAATTACTTTTGTGTATGAGTGAAATAATTACAGAGGATACATTGGAAAATAAAAAAGATAAATTGAAAAATCCTTAATATTAATGTACTCGTAAATTGATGTATTTGTTTATAGCGTTTAACAGCAAAAGAATACATGACTACAATAGCATACATCATGAAAAGCGGTTATAATGATAAAGATTACTAGTTTTCTATCTATTATTTCATTTTATCTATGATGCCGGATGAAGTTAATCCAAAAACTGGTTATAAAAAAAAAATTGTTTTCAAATATGAAAAAAATAATGCAAAAAATTAAATAGTGCATTTTTAGTTACAAAGTAAATTCGTTATCCACTGAAATATGCAGGAATCTTTGAAGAAATTTCAATTTGTCTTTATTAAGTTTCAATTTGATTTGATTTTTTTTCTTCATCTTTGATTGTGATATTGATTGAAAGTGTTGAGAAGGTTTTTCTTTTTGGTTTGTTTCTTGTTTCTTGTTTTCGTCGTAAAGAGACAAAAAAAATCAGCTGAAATTTGTGGTTTCGATTGCACCGCATGTTTTGCATTTTTGATGAATCCTATCCCTAAAAGTAAGGTCTTCGTCTCTAGTAAAACGTAATGACCAAACAGACAGTGAAGGAGACATGGGGAAGAAACGAAAAAAAAAAAAAAAATTTTTTTTTCCCCCTTGGCTCGGCGTCTGGGAAGTACTATCAAATGCCGTCTTGACCCAACACTGGACTAACTCTCAAGTAATAAACGTCCATCAAGAACCAAATTACTCTCGGTGGAATTTTAGAGGCCTTTGGCTCTTGCCCATCATCTACCTCCGTTGCCGCGGACGCAATCCTTGCGGTGAGGGCGGAAATGTGAAACATTTATACGGAGTTAAACAGGATGCGAATGCCGGGTTTCTGACTTTCTTATTGACCCTAGGAAAGACTGAGCCGAAGCGCCTTTTGCAAGAGGACCATAAAACACCAGGCCAAAACCTTGGAACAAGTGCTGCACTATTGCGGGCCTTACAACTAAGCTTTCCGCCAGTGTACATAAATGCACCGTCAATGAGAAAATTAGGAGTGATGTCATCTGCAAAGGCCGCTCTTATATCTCTGGACTTTTGTGTATTCAGGCCTATAAACACAAGCTTAAAAGAAGCTGGCTGTTAAACTGAATGGTTACTGCTGTTCTCAGGCCACTTTTAGGACGTAACTAAAAAGAGAAACATGTGCAACACATAAAATTATAATTAGGAAAACAGTTAACTTTCTCTGTATTGCATGCGAAACTTAAATCGTAAACTTGAGAATTAGAGCAGTTCAATAAATAAGTTCTTTTTATTGTCTGAAACCGTTTTTGTCTTCGGGCAGAGAATTGCTGTAATGATAGTTTAATTTATAGTGTCTCTATCATAAACATAAAAAACAGAACAGAATAAATGGAAAGCAATAAATTAAAAAGGTTAATGCCTTTTCTAAAGAAACATATTTTCATTGGTTCCAAAATAGCGATTAATACATTCTGAAGTAAATGAAATTCTTTCCTCTCTTACCTTGTCTGTTTTTAGATGCTATTTAATATGAACATAAGTTGATTCATTATCTTATCTGATAAACTATTATTTTCGTTGCAATTTCTGGGGTTTTCCTGTGTATTATAATTTAAGCAAATCTTGAAAGTTGAAGACAAATCTCGTAACTTCATAACAATAGAGTGAAAAAAAAAAACTAGATAAAAAAATGTTGTGCTAAAGCATAAAATTAAGGGCGACCCATTAAAACCAAGGCGGACATTGAACGTGTGCATAATCAATTTCAAACAACAGACAACGAAAAAAATTGCGTAAATATGGAATCTCCGATATAAAAAATAAATAAATAAATAAATAAATTGTTTTAAGGCTGGGATTCGAACTCTCAACCTTCTGAATCCGTCACTCTATCCACTATATTACTTCGGTTTCCTTAAAAATAATAATAATTGACATATTTACGGGGAATCTCCGAAATAAAAAAAAAAAAAAAAAAAAAAAACCAAGACTCAATTCAAAAACTTTAAAACTCAGAGTATGTAGAAATTATTTGCACATAAGAAACAGAAATACCCCACTCCTACGGTGTTTAGGCCTCTGAACATGATGATGAAGTCCGTTTGCCGATTCGACCTTCTGTTCGGGAGTTATTAGGGGAGGGGGCAGACACTGATGGACAGAACGAACGTAATAGTACGCACTCACATGGGTCGCTAAAAAAGTTGCATGAAGTCACATTGTATGAGGAAAAATGTAATTAGATTATGATTTTTCCCCAGCTATATAGCTTCATTTTCTCTGAAGGTAACATTTGCCTTTATTAACATTAATTCTCTTACCATTAGACCAAATGTGGAAATTACAAGCGAACGGAAGTAACATTATTCAAATTAAACACATTCTTTTAATTTCAGAGCCTAAAAAAGTACGCATTTGAAATGTAAACCCTACCAAGTCAGTAAAGTACTTCTAAAAGAGATGCGATTCAAACGACTTTGTAAACAATTACAGTGATCCTTTTGGGAAAAAAAAAGAAAATAATAATCACTGAATTGTGGATTAATAAATGTTTTAAAACATAATTGGTTAGAACGAATTTCCTAATGAATGTTTTGAATCGAGTGTATTTTTTGAAGAGAGTGATTAATCATACAAGTAATTACACTTCGTTTTATAATTACGTAATCACAACATTAGTGAATAATAATAATAATTCATTAAGTATAAAAAAAATGAAGTTTTATCCAATTACCTTATTACATTCATTAACTGATTAAAAATTGTAGGCCTATTTCTTCTGTAGGCAGCAATTTTAATTAATGTTATGATTTGTTGATGGTTGATGCCTTATTCTGGGGGGTGAAGCATGATTTTTAACATGCTTTGAAAGGTAGCCTCCCCCCTTCTCCCTATTTCCATTTGTTTTGTATCTAAAAAGCATCTAAATCTGAATGGAAATTAAAGCTCATTTCGATTAAGAGACGAGGTCCCTAAATCACGAGGAATGTGATTCGTCGAAATATGTAACTCTAAATACGTTTTAAAACTTTTGCAGCTGGGAAACGAATTTTTTCACTACGGTTTCTTGAGGTCATTATTAAAGAAAAAAACCCTCCAATTTCTGATAATACGAATCGCCTTACTACATAGTAACTGTGTCGTATGAGATAATTTAGGAAGACTTATTATTGAAAAGAATTTAATTAGGCCTAATAGACACGGCTCGCTATTTTGTATTTGGTTTTTAACTGTTCTACGGATTGGAAACGTCCTGGATCATGAGGAACAATGCTATATTGGGTTACACTAAAGTTTATACTGCTTTGCATAATCTGCATAAATTGTACTTACAGTAAAAGTATCCCATTCATTTCTATAATAATAAACCCTTGAGGCATTGTACGTATTAATAATAATGTGAATTATTTTTTCAGTTCATTTTAAAAAAAAGTTTATTAATTACAGTTTCCATTTTCTACCAATTGTTTACGTGTTATTAATTCTGGGTGAAGATATTATTTCAAAGAATACTTTGGCATTGGCACAATTAGCATGATGAATGGCTATACGATAAATGTCACATTGTCATTCACTCGTGACACCATACATCATCATAATTGCAGATTTTGACATTAATCTCTTCAGGGAGAGTTAAATGGACATTTGGCAAGTGTCCTTCGGCTGGGGCTTTGTAGAAAGGCAATTAAGAACATAGCTAATCTTAGATTACCTTGTCAGATTTCTCTTAAGTAGTATTAAAAGTCAAGAGTAGAAATGAAACACGAATTTTATGCCAACAAATCTGGTTTTTCACAGTTGTTAGATGGTCTATTATTCAATATTACTTTGATTATTAATCATTCAGTACCGGATTGTTTTTCTTACAAATCTATGTTGTTATTTGCAATTGGTTTGAAACTGATAAGGATCGGTAATGTATTTAATTTAGATTTTTATAAAATGAATAATTATTGTAATCACTGTCCTGTAAGAGGAGGATATCTAGTACAGGCTTATTAGGGGAAGGGCCAATGGAGTCCTTGCACCCACCTCCTGAAATTTTTAAGACTACTGATTTTTTTTTTTTAATGCTTGTTCAACTTCCTAATATGGTACTCCTTCCCGATATTAAATCCCTTTGATAGCTGGTATTTTCTGGTATCGTCCCCTGAGTTTAGATGCAAAGTTTTCGATTAAAGCGGATCCGAGTTTTAAGGAAAAGGTTTCTGGTGTTTTATCGAATCTTAGAAATGCATTTGAATTTCGAAGTTGTTTTCGCAAAATGTGTCTTTGTTGCCTGGAAATTCACAAATTAAATAATATTAAAACACTTTTTGTATTTTACGTGTTTTATGAAGCAGCATCCACAAAAGGGAAAAAATGTGTTTATTAGTACAGATACCGCAGGAAAAGTCAGCAATACATTAATTTTTCCAATTGATGAAATTACTTTAAATGATAACCTAAAATTAATATTAAGAAATATTTAACTTGTGTCAATACCATAATTACTTGCGAAATAAATTAAGCCAACACACAAGACTATGCTTAAAAAAGGGCATATATTATATAAAAAACACAAATACTTTTATGTAATAGGGGAAAGAGGGCAATAGGGACGAATGGGACGCATGTAGATCCTTGACATTTAAATGCGCCTTCGTCGTGGTGTGCCTTGCAGAGGCTTCATTAAACACACTCCAGTTGACTGGAAGCATTGGTGAAGCGTGGATTTGAAGAGGAGTGCAATTTTACTTTTTCCACATTTCGTTGTTATATCGAGTTCAGATTATCTGTAACGCAATACGGAAAACTTTATATTATTGTTTCAGTTCTGTGTGCATTGTAGTTGAGCTATTTTTTCAGTTAACATTACATGTTTTGTTTCCTAAATACGGTGAGTTCCTTTAGAGGTATTTTTTTCAACACTGGGTGTGTGGACGCATCTGATATTTAACTGATATTTAATCTTTTCAGTAGATGGTACGTATACATACCCGAACTGCAAATAAGCTTCATGAACAGAGGAGGGTTTACAGAAGTAGTAGTAGTTTCTACAGCAGTAGTAAGAAGGGGACAAGTATTAAATCGCCTGTGTGTAGGCACCTAATTCTTAGGCTCTGCATCTGTAGTATGCTGCTAAGTGTATTTTTATGTAGGTCTACTTTTAGTAACACTATAGTATAATAAAGAGCAATGATTTATAAAGATTTTTATTCCTTATAGCATGGGTACCATTGTCCCACACATGAGGGCAACGGCACTTATAACAGTATATTACAGAAAATGAAATATCACAAAAAAGTGTAATATCCCTCACATAATTGAATTACTACAATATTCTTCAGTAAATTGTCTGTTCAATAAGCATTTGATCTAGAAAATGCAATAACAATAAAACAATTATACAGCCGTTTTAAACAAGATACATGCAGTTACCCTCTCTACCCTATATGCTCTTTTTCAAACCTATTCTTGTGTGTTACCTTGATTGATTTCGCAAGTAAATATAAAATTAACTTGGCATTAATTTTTATAATTAAAACAAGATTTTTGAAATAAAATTCAATTTAGCATTAAAACAAATTAAAATTAATATCTTTAGTTAGGTTTTAAAAAAAATAAAATCTAAGAAATTTGTTTTTTAATTTTTTCTGACAAATTAAAAAACAAAATGATGATGCCAATATCTTTATACTTTTTATAATTATCACTAAATTGTAAATATTTGTAAATTCTAAATTGTTTCTCTTTCTAAAATGATGAATTTTATGTGTGTATTTAATTTAGACATATCTCGCTATTATAGCGGTTTAGGTTCCAGAATGCCACCTTAAAGCTAATTACAGCCCTTTTTTGACTTGCCAGTGCAGATAAAAAACCTAAAACAAGTTTACATTATCATTTAAGTGCATAATTGCGCTGGGCCTAAAATAATAAAAAAAAAAAAACGATACAAACTCGATTCAGTTTACTTGTCAGTATTGGTTGATATCGGTGTTACCACCGAATACCATTTTACGAATAAAGTAAGCATCGAAAAAACTAAACATGAATAAAATTGAAAAGAACCGTTTTAGCGAAGCATCTTAAAGTCTAAATATGTATAGTTCAGAAATGGATTTAAAAATTAGCAATTGTTTTTTAGTAAAAACAAAAAAAAAAGGAAACAAAATAAGACAAACTGCTATAATGAGCCCTGAATTAATCAATTGATGATGTAACTAATAATTGCACTAATAATTTAAGAGAAAAATAAGTCTTTTATCTTTTAAATCTTCAGTGCGGGGGACTTATGTCTTCCTAAAAGATTTAGGACGAACTGACGACAAATTTCTTGATATCGTTGTTATTTTGGTAATTTCCACATTACCCTAAGTTTTTTTTCTTTTTTTTTCTTTAGGGACCCCTTTAGGGAGGATCTTTTAGGATTCCCCTGAGTGTGTATGTTTGTATAACGCCCTCTTCAATCCAAAATGGTGGTCGGAGCCTCATATTACCTTTCGCTTCCTTGGCCTGGAAGCTTGGGAGAAATCCAACTTCCGGTCCAGCCACATCCAGTTTAGATACCCAATGATCAGGGCAGGAAAATAAATGTAAATGGACAAAATTAGGATCTAACTATACGGAATCGACCATGCAGAGAACGAACATGATATATTGACCGAATATTTCCGTTTCAAGAGGGCTACATATTTCCCGAGTGGTGTAACATACGGGTCTAGAATACTAAATGAACTCACTGCGGGTATCGTTTGAAATTACACTTTACTCTTGAATTATGACAGCATGAAAAAATGAGTTTTGAGCGTCAATGAATTGTAGTGTTACTTTTAAAAAGTAAACATTTGATAGATTGAGAATTGTACGGGTTTGGCTTTGTGTTTACTATAAAAGTATGAATTGGCTTGTTTAAAAGAGAGAAAAAAGAAAAGGGTTATGTGTCTGAGGGTTAGGATTTCATTGAACTCTTCTGTGTTTGCTGATCACTAATTACCTGTTTTTTTTATTTATTATTATTTTTTTTTTTCATTTCCTTCCTTTCGACCTTGAGTTGCTCGTAACAGAAGGAATTGTTGATAGTTATTGTTGCTACAGAAACGTACGGTTCCTTCATGGCAAAGAGTCGATTTCATTGGAATTATTATTAGTCTCAATTAGATTCCATATATAACAAAAACAGTCAAATAACATAGAATAAATTGTATTATTCTAACTCTTTTCAAATTGAAACTGTTTTCAGGAACGGAATTGAGAATTATAAAATTTTTGAATAACTTTTTAATACAAAGTTAAAACAATGGCAGCAATTGCGGAAAATTAAGTTTGAAAAAAAGACTTATCAGATGGTGAATGACTGTAGCAGAATATTTTTAATTTTTGATATACAGGGTGTATCAAAACTCTCAGTACAAATTTTAATGGTAGGTAGGGAGCACCAATTTTCGTCTAATATTCATATGTCTGCTGACAGCAACCTTCGGTGTTAGAGGGCGCTGTTGCCTGATCTTAAGATCGCCCGATTTAAAATGTATCAATTTCTTCCTCTGGGGGAGGGGGGGGGGGGGACAACCCCTCTTATTCAATTAACCTCGTGTACGAGATTCCCATTGAAGACTTTATCGCAAGAATTGCAACTGTTCACAAAATGCCGGGAATCCTTCAAAATATACGACAATCAATGCTTCGACGCTGTCATGCATGCATTGCTGTTGTCGGCCGCAACTTTGAGCACCTTCTCTGAATAGACATGTTGTTTACACTTGTTCTATTCATTTGATTTTGCCTTGGTGTTCCGTATCTCTCCTCTAACCGACTGCAGCTAAATAGCGCTCTCTAGCACCGAAGTCTGCCATCAGCGGACATACAATTACTGTCCTCCAAATGAAAGTTGGCCGGCGGAAGTTTGAACTGCGCAGCCCTTCCGGTAGCTGATCAATTATGTTTTCCTGTCACAATGGACGCCGTCGTCTGTTTTCACTGAGAAAGACATGTTGATAACGCCAAATTAAAACTTCTCTCGACTATTTAGCGTTATTTCAATACCAGTTGCTAACAATAAGTATTTATATAAATAAATAAATATATATTATTTGTAAATACAATGCTCTTTTGCAAAGTAACAAGCGATTACCGTAATGGCGGCGTCCTGTCATAAAATCAGACGGAAGTGCCTGACCAGACTAATCGATCATACATGCGCAGATCTCACAAAAACAGGGCGGCCATCTCTCATTTGGAGGACAGTAGTTCATAGAGAGAACCAGGACAAATGTTTTTCGTCTATCTCCCATTAAAATTTGTACCAAGTTTTACTACACCCTGTATATTTTCATCATTAAAATATATATTAAAATACAATCGAATATTTTGTTCTTTAATTTTCTAAATGAATGTTCTGACGGAAAATATTCCTTTGTATGAATCATGAAATCCCAATTGTTTCTCTTTAAAAGGCATCTGTCGCTTGTGTTTGGCCATTGGATACAAAGGACGGTTTCCTCTTCATTGAGATAAACAAGTCAGTAAGGAAACTCAAACATTGACGACATCTTCCACTGAACACACACGAATTATAGAAATGAGTTGGATTCGCTTCAAGTCATCCGCTGTTGTAAAAATATTTTCAAAACAAGCCTCTGTTTATCTTCTGGCCAGTGACAGCTTAAGAATTGCAAATAAGCAGGAATGGTCGGTCTCTCGTCAATGGATGCAATTCAATAAAAACTCAAAAGAAAAGGTCAGCCCTAGAAAAGATGTCTAAGAATCGTAAAAGTGAGATACAATTGTCGTGCCAACTTTCATGGTAAGATCTGCGTAGGAGATCAAAAGATAGTAAGTTTTAAGCTTGCTTATTTATCGTGATATTGGCGCGTTTGGGAGATTCATGTATTACTGTTGTCCACTTCTATCAAAATTAAAAGGAAAGTCACATTTAATAACATTTATCTATCATTAGAAAGATTTCAGGTTTTTAACCTGAACCTGGACTAATCGCTGTTATTGCGATTTAACGATTATGTATTCGGGCAGGTTTTTATTTATTTATTTGCCTCACGTTATTTACTGATCAGATATTTACCAAAATCTATTCGGTAACACCTTACATCTACATCTAAAATTGCAGCTTTCCTGAGAATGTACAGACTGAAGTGTTTCGATTAAAGTTGTATTTACATATTTTTTTTTTGTTCTTAGCCGTTTTCCTCTCCGATGCATGGTAAGGGGCGTAAAATATAAGGATTATAATATTCTAGGTAGGGAAGTTGATATTCCCGTACGAGCCTCTGTTGGTTCATGGGGTGCCAAAGATATAAGCTCCGACGTTTCAGGGACATCGGGACTAGTTGAGTTTTTCTTAAAGAAGCCTCACCCGCTTTCACTTCCCATTTCCTCGTGGTTGGCATTTTCCCTGAGGCATTGACCTCTCACCTCTGAATACCAGGATTCGTTTCTCATTTGAGTTTCGTGGTAGTGGCGCTGGGCAGGTTTTTTTCAAGATTGTCCCGTTTCCCTGCACTACTTCGACCATGCTTTCTCGATCTTTCTGTCCTTCTTTTCGTCGGTAAAACACAATAGACAAACGGTGCTCGACTTCCCTGCCACTCTTGCTCACCACACATAAACGTACTTATTATTGACAGAAGGCTAGGTGAATCTACGGCCTGTCAGGAGGAGAAACAAGCTAGGAAAACTTCCAATCCCTGCCGGTGATTGAATCCGGCGCTTCTTGCCGTCAGCTTACATTACTGGACTCCTGGACCTACTCAATGCGATACAAAAAAAAATTAATATTTTAATAAAAAAAATAATTAAAAATATTTCTATTTCGTAATTTTTTGTCAGCCACAGGATTTTTGCAGCTATGATTCGGCAAATAGAACCATCCGATAACTTTAATTAAAACTAAAAGGAAGTCGAAAGAAAATCTCTCCTCCCTCTACTTTAATAACATCGTCAGTGATAACTTTCGAAAGAAGATTGACTTTGTATGATTAACTTATTTGTTACACTTCTGTTATGAAAAGCCGTTCGGGAAAAAAAAAGCATTTAATCGTATTTTTTTCCTGAACGGCTTTTCATATTGTCTTCTTCATATTATCGAATATTTAATCTTCTTTCTTTTTAAAACTCTTAAACAGAAATCCGGGGAAATTATGTAATTGTAGGTGTTGAAATAGTAAAACTGTAATGTTGAACCCAATTATATGTAATCAGTTCTCTAATTGTTCTTTGTCTTACCCTTCGTAACTGTTCGTACTCAACTATTTGTTTTCAGTGACAGAAATAGATTACACTGAATAAAAGTAAGGTCTAATTTACAAATCAATGTTTTTTTCCCATTCGGAAAAACAAGACAATCAAAAATATCAGACTGTTTGGAGCCCAACAAGACACAAAAATTGTCTGCTTTTCATTTAAACTTCTGGATACTGTTTTATTACAAAAAACATTCTTCATCTTCATGTGTCTTTCTTCTTTACATATTTAAAGAGTTTTTGACGGGAATGAAATTCCCCCTCGCATCATTTATATACTTTGTTGTAGATGAAAAAAATATTCTGTACAAAACTTTGTTAATGCCAAAATAATGTTCTGTAGAAACGTGTTGGAAAGCCATTCTTTTTGTAGGTGTTGTGATTAATATTTTAATGATTTAAATAAATCTTAATATGTTTGTTCGGTGATGCATCCTTAAAAAAAAGTTATGAATTGCTTGAACTGAAAGAGTTTGGTAATTTAAAGTTTCGCGTTTCCCATTTTAATATACTGTAATAATTCATAATCAGATCAATAAATAGGAACTATTTCCAATTTATGATATTTATGATCCTCTGTAAAGCTTTAAAATGAATCTATGAAGTTTAATTTATTAAATGACTAGTATAAAACTTTGAAGTAACCTTAATGACGATGTAATGGGAAAACTCAAAATTTCTAAGCTCAGAAAAGAAGGAAATTGCATTCAGTTTCTTCACGATGTTTTAGATTCCAAAATGAATTGGTAAAAATAGTCTTGAATCACTTGTCCTGTTCAAATGAATTCGTTTCTTCTCTGACAAAAAGAAAGTTTAATCTCAGCTTCAGTTTCACACAATATTTTTAAGTCATAAAACTGTGCAGAAAAGTTGCAATGTTCTTTCATTTTGGTTTTTGAAACTGAATAAAAATGCTTAGAAAAAAATCCTACATGATATTATTAGATTATTTTGCGAATGTATAAAATTGAATGGAAATAGTTGATTCATTAAATAGAATCATCAATTACATAGAGTGGATTTATTAAATTTATCCTAAAACGCTAACATCTCTTTCGGAGAATTGGAAAGTAAATTAATCTTTTAGAGTTGAAGCTTTTTTTTTGGTTTTCCTTCAGTTTTTTTCTGATGTTTGTAAACTATCTTCTTCAACTTTCTCTGCGTGTAATCCTCCTACATCCACTGCCGCCTTTTCCTCTCGAGTCTGACCGGAATGTACGAACAGCCTCGACCTGTATCTGTTATCCGTCTCGTTGTATCCACTCTCCGTCAATGTCCTCCCACCCAAGATGAGGGGCGTTCGTCGGAGAAGTATCGGAAACAGTTGTCTCTTGCCAAATCGGTTTTCCGAAGATTTTTATCATTTTCTTTTCTCTTCATCTCCTCTTCTTTCTTCTTTTTTTTCTCCTTTTCTTTCCCCATCCTTCTCTTACAGTTTTTTTTTTTCGTTCAAATGTGGCGCCATTATGTCGTTTCAAATATCCAATACCATTTTTCATTTATTATTTCTCAAGAGATCGCGATTCAACTGAAAATCAAGATAAATAAACTACAGAAAAAGAAAACATTTTTAAAGCTTTTTGATTTCAAGTGTTGCTCACTTTAAATAGGACTACAAACATATAGACAAAAAGATTTTGTTTAGTTTTATGAAAAAACACACACTCACACACACTCAAAATCCACATTGCAATCTTTAAAAAAGATTGGCGGAAGACAGTAATCAAATAAGAATTCTTATCTAGTTGCCAAAGGTTGTGAATTAAAGCAAATGAAAGAAACTAAAATCCTTTCTGTTTCATTCTGATTTGGTCGAAGTTGATCTCGTGTAGTGAATTTGGCTAAAGACATTGAATTAGGGAAAAAAAAACCAAATTCTCTTATGGTTTTAAGAACAACGAATTAATATAGCAAAAACAATATACTTTTATATGTGTATTTAGATGTACCGTATTGTCCGGCGTATAAGACGACTTTTTAAGCCAGGAAAATCTTCTCAAAAGTCGGGGGTCGTCTTATACGCCGGGTGCTGAAACTTCCGAGCCGGACTCGAGAATCTGCGGTCGCCGCATATGGTGGGGGGAGCTCAAAAACGGCCGCGGCCGCATCCCCGCCGTATGCGGCAACTGCATGAAAGCAGCAAGGACGGCGCTGTACAAGTACGGTAGAAGAAACTCCCCTCACCAGGATTCGTGGAAAGAAGTGACTTAACGCGGTCCCGATGACGAGGTGAGGGGTGCCTCACTGGGAAGGTGTAAGTGAATAGCGGAGCAAGCTGCAGGCGTCCGGGACGCTCGGGGTATGGAAAAAGAGATAGAGCGGGGACAGAATAAACAAGGCTACAGTTAAGAAATACTATGATTTTAGTGAAATTCTAAAAAAATATAGCATTAAAATAATGCACCAGAATAAACAAAGCTACAGTTACTTGGAGACAGGGAGAGCTGACCAATCCAAGCAGGCGTTATATACAACAACCAGCCAATCGCCGGTAAGGTATATCGCTTTTAAAGGAAAAGCTTAATCCACTTGCACTGTTTTATGTTTACATGTTTGATGACAAACAGCGTTATGTTTATATGTTTGATGACAAACAGCGTTATGTTTATAAGTGACAGTTTTCCTTCTAAGTATCTGCATGTCATAAGCATTTGAATTAAAATTACCATATTGAAATCAAATCTGATTGTTTTTTTTTTAATTTTTATTTGGTGTGCGTTGGAAGAGGGATAGTCTTATACGGCGAGTATATCCCAAACTCTATATTTTAATTGGAAAAATTGGGGGTCGTCTTATACGCCGGACAATACGGTACATGGGTAAACATTTACGTTTCGTCTGAGAATATCTGAATTTTGAAGAGAATTTACTTTCCCATTCAATTATTTTAAGTGATACATCATTCATTTTTTAACATACAAATATATAAATTATTAACAACCATCATTGCACAATATAATTGTTAAAAATATTTTAAATTATAAAATATTTAAAAAACTTACAGTAAGACGTTTCGAAGCTCATATTTCATCGAGACTTCATTTTCAATTAAAACAATGGAGCATCATTCATTCAAATATGGATACGACAAAGTACCGTACTCCTTCGAATCTAAGCCGCCGTCGATTCTAAGCCGCATCCCAAATTCTCAACACGTTTAATGCAGCATTTTATAAAAGAATGTATTATAGAAACTCTTCGATTCTAAGCCGCACCCGATTTTCGGTAGCATTTATATTGGAAAAATAGTGCGGCTTAGATTCGAAGGAATACGGTAATTGGGTTATCACATATTTGTTGCAGGTTAAGTTGTACCGCCATCTGTTACTATCTTTGTTGAACTGATGTCAGTCGTCTGCTATTGAAACTTTTTTTTTAAAAAAAACGACGTTTTTAAATTAAAAAAAAACAAAAACTGAGCATCATTAATAATAATGAAATATAGTCATAAGTGTTAAAATATATAATACTGTACTGCATTGTTAATAGAGATATCTTGGTTATATTTTTTTGTTTGTTTTTTACAGCTAAGGATTCATAAAATTTTCATAGATATGCATCTTGATACATTCCGTCTATGACGGGATTCGTGGTATCAATTTTATGACCAGTTCTTATACAATGTTCAGCTGTGGCATACTGCATATTGCCCTTTTTCATAGCATATTTGTGTTCCTTGAGTCGTTTTTATAACATTCTTTTCGATTCTCCTACGTAAATTGTTTGACAATTGTTGTTTTGACATTTAATTCCATAAATGGCTTCTTGTACCTCTAATTTGGATTTTTTTGGTGCTTTTTGAATTTCAGCATAACTTTTTTTTTATTTTGTGTTTGTTATGTTTGGTCAACATAACTTTTAATGTTTTATTAGCCTTACTTGCTATTCTTATTTTTTTTTGCTGGGATAAAATAGGTTTTAGTTTTTGAAGCAAGGGATCATGATAAACAATGGAGATGTATTTGATACTGTTATCCTGAATAACATTTTTATTGGTGTTGTTGTTACTTATGGCTTTTCGTTTTTGTTCTATACATTTTGTAGATCTTTTTATTTATATGTTTATATATTCTATCGAGAAACCATTAATTTTGAATATCGCTTGAAAAATTTTAATTTCATATTCTAAGGCAGATTTTGTTGAACATGCATCATAGGTTCTTAGGATAGCCATGTTTAAGGCATTCCTTTTGTAAGTATCGGCAACTGCAGTCATTATTGATAGTGATGTGAGCATCTGTATTTTTTCGGTATACCGTTGTGTGATATTTATTATTGTCTTTGCTGATCCTAATATCCAGAAAAGGAATGGTGCCATTAGTCTCTTCTTAAGTATGTTGTGTGCGTTTGCTGATGGAGTTAAATTCTTGGATAACCGGTTGGATGCTATCTTGTTTGATAACCAGGAAGAAATCATCAACACAGCGACACGTACCTATAACATTATTAGCAATGATGTCAGGATCTTTACATAGTATAATCGAAAAGAATGTTACAAAAACAACTCAAGGAACACGAATATGCTGTAAAACAGGGCAATATGCAGTATGCCACAGCTGAACATTGTATAAGCACTGGTTGTAGCATTGATACTAAGAATCCCATCATAAATGGAATGTATCAAGATACATATCTTAGAAAATCTTATGAATCCTCAGCTATAAAAAAACAAAAAATTCAGTTTACGTAATTGTCTTAACTTTCTTTCCTTGACAATAGAATTGATTATAAGTCAGTAAGATATTTAATACTAATAAAAAATAAGCGATCAATTTCTGAAAGGACCTTTGTTTGTTTGGTTGGTTTTTTTAATTCGGAAAAACATTATAAAGGAAAATTTCTTGTATTTTTGAATAATGACATCGCCGAATAAATCTTTAGAATTTCCATATATTTGATTCTGTATTGATTAAATATATGGAAATATACGATACTTTAATTCACCCACATCCGTTGATCAATCAAATAGAAAACGACCAATTAAAAAAATGGATGACGATTCAGTGTCGTCATCGATAAGAAGTAATTGTTTCGTTTCTAGTTCTTTCTAAGCGAATATTTGACACAACTCAATAGAAATCCACGCAGAGAATTTCAAATGTAAAAGATGAACGTCTTTCGTCGCAAATGTAGTTGAAAGTTTCAAGAAACTATTCATTGGTTCAGAAGTTTTGGGGAGAGAGAACGAATGGATTTTAAAAGCCTGATTTTATTTCCTTAGGAACGTGGACCAAATCTTTGCTTAGCTGCAATTTTAACATCATTTTTAAGTTGCAAAAGACAGATTTTTCCAGATTTGTTTTTATTATTTTCGCTGTTAAAAGAGTAGCAGAGTAGAGGCCATGCATTGTCACCTTTAGAGAATTTCCAAATGACTGCTAATACCTTCTTACACTTTCTGTTCTTTCATTTTAAGCTATTTGTCTGTCGTAAGAAATGAAGATACATTCCTTTTTCACGAAGTCGGTATCAGTTTATCTTCCAAATGGAAGCGAAAACATCTACAATGTTAATAATACAGAACAGACACACAACTCTTTTCCTAGTTGTGATATCAATGTGCTTGACATATGCAAATCGAATTCACAAGAGGTACTCTTCCCTTTTAAGATCCATTACGACTCACTTATTTGCCAAATTACATCAGAAACTTGTCGAAATCCATATCACCTCTCGTCTCTTGATATTTGCTTCGGGCTTGTCATAAATAAATTTTAAATGAAGAAAAGCGAGAAGACGGAAAGAAAGAAAGAAAATCTCGAGCCCATTTCATCTCGACTCTCACTTCCAAATCCAAAATTGTACTAAATTTAACACGACGAAATTAAAGAAACCTTTGAAAATTAGAATTTAGAGAGCTTAGCACGAGTTGAGAGGCAGCCTTACATTTCATAAACCGAGTTTTAATCAGGTTTTGTAATCTCGGATGAAAAATTATTTTACGGGTTTGAACGTTTGCAAACTCATATACTGTACATGTTTCAGTTTGGTTAATAGTGCTTTAAAACTGCAGAAATTAGTATCAGAAAGCGAAGGCTTTATTTCAATAAATGTTTCCCAAATATTACGACGATAAAACAAACTTATAAATAATGAAACATTTTTATCAAAGTTGTAGCATTATGAAATAGGAGTGATGGAAATACGAGAAATCATAGCGAAGGAGGAAGTATGAAATTAAATTAATCTTTAATAATTTTAATTCCGTTTATTTTCTCCGTTGATGGCAAAGTATAATCCTGTAAGAAACAGTGAATACAAAATACTGGGTGTTTTTTTTTTTTCTAATATATCCATCATTTTAGGTCTTTAAAGTAAACAGGAAATTAATTGTATGAAATAACCCATGTTACGATTTTAATTGTAATTCATGCCACAGACTTTCCAAAACAAATTTAGATTATTGTATGAATGATGACTGTCTGTATGTATGTATGTATGTATGTATGTATGTATGTATGTGTAAAAATAGAGCTGATCTTTACATTCCTCATAGTAGCTTATCGACGTTGGTTGAAAGATTGAATAATAGATCAAAAATTTTTTTTTTTTTGAAAATACGTTGTATCTGTAAATACACTCGTTGCAAAAAAAAAAAAAAAAAAGGCACCTCTATAATGAAGAGGTTGCATTATAGGCTTAAGAGAAGTCATACGGACATGCATACAAGTCAGTCGCCTCTTGCTAGTTAGACGATGTTGGCAGCATTGGGTCCTAGAATGAAAACATAATTGCTAAGAAAGCTCTGGACATCCCAGGGAAACAAGTGCTCGAAGAGATCGTGGGATCACGACAACAACCATAACGACACCAATAGTCCCATCCTCCATCTGAAGGCACATAACTTTCTCTACTCATCATGTTGTATCAAGGGATACCATTCAGCGATGACTGGGGATTTCAATTTTGGCGAACCTTAAAGCATTTCCACTGACTATCCAACATAGATAGCACCGTCTGGAGTGGTGTCGAGTCTAACCGGGACGGTGTCTAATTACAGTCATGTTGTGTCGGCGACGAATCCCGATTCTCTACATGTGTATGGAGGAGACTTCCATCACACCTGTGGTTCCAACCTGGTGAGCTATTCCTTATGACAGCCTAATTTTGTACAAGCTATAATAATATAACACATCCATTCGTTGACAACGTTACGCAGCCGATTGTGTTGTCTATGATGTCACTCTATTTACCAGCATAATTCCTTTCAATCTAAGGATTACCAATCGAGCATATGTAGGGAAGGCAGCTATCACGGAATGTGACACCAACATTTACAGAACATCGGGCAGAATCTGCCACAGCACAACATTAGAATTAAATGTTAAATGTAATTAAATACGAATTACAAAACTACTTAAAACCAGATTAGGTTTCTTACGCCATAAACCAACTGTCGTCCAAATCATTTCTTTTTCAACGGAAATGTAGTGTTTCATTTTGAATTAAATTTTATTGATACAGACTTAACTTTTTTTCTATTACCAGAGGTAAAAGAGATTTAAATATTTAATCTATATACAAATTTATGTTGTTTTCTTTCGTCGGCTGTACTCGGAAGATTTAGGGATACAGATCGTATTTTAGAATCAAGCTAAATTTACAGTTTATAAAATTTATAAATCTTTGAGAGATCACTGGAACGGGATATCTCATTATTAAATGTAAACTTTTTTTTTTTTTATTTCAACTCTTTTAAATTTCAATTTTAAAGCTTCTAATAAAATATGTTAAGAAAATAAACGCACACAATTACTTATAAAAAATTGTATTAACAAAATGGCTACATGTTTCAATCTCATCTTTGGGTCTATTTCGAACCCAAGACCGAAAGGTGACATCGTAACATGTAGCCATTTTGTTAATACAATTTTTTATAAGTAATTGTGTGCGTTTATTTTTCATTACATAGAATATGTCCACGCGTTGAAAACCTTCATTGAAATGAAATATCTTCTAATAAAATTTAGGTCGATTTTTGGTTTTAAAGATATAATTTGCCTACTCTGTTAATAACTCAGTTAATATATTTTATTATATTTTTGAAACATGTTATTTTTTTCATTGTTATTTTTGTTAGTCCTGATCGGCAATAACACACGATTCAGAAAACTTTTCTTCAAACGTACCATCTAGTGTGAAAATTCCAATGCTTTAAATAGCATAAAAGTATTGATTGTACTTTTGAATATGCAATAAAAATGAGACGCGGCTTTCATTCAGTTTAATTTCTCTTGTCTAAAAGTTTTCGATGCAACTGCGACTATAGGCAGGGAATACATAATTGCAGCGTACATTGTGGCATTGATTTTTAAATTAAGGTCTGTGAAGCCTCTTGTCTGACATTTCCGATGATATACTCGCGGTGTTCTGTCGCAGCAATAACTTATCCTACAAAATTCGCATTGCTTTAATTTTTCACTCGCCTTCATCAATTTTGAATGCGTAGAATTTCAGAAAAAAATTTGAATTTGCTTCTGAGCTGTCTAAGGTGCATTTTTTATTAATATTTTTCCCTCCTTAACTTATTCTTGTGAAATTTTGAATCCTCCGTTCTCCAAACCCTAGTATTTATCTGTTATCGAATATCTCAGAGACATCAAAAGAAGCAAGCTTTAAAATTGGATTTCTCCTTAATGTAATGTAATGAGTGCGGGTGGCAGGGAAGCCGAGCACCGCGACCGTTGGTCTATGTGCTTTCCCACGGAAATAAGAACAGACTGAGAGAGAGACTGAGAAAGAATGGTGGGATAAGTGCAGGGGAAACGGGATAACCCCGAGAAAACCTGCCCAGCGTGGATGATTTCTTCTTAACTAGATGATTAAATTGTTATCGCAGGTTTCTTATAGATTATTATCTAGTTTAAGCTGTTGGTCGTTTGTAACAGTGTTGAATGTCTTTTGTTTAATTTATTAACATTAAACATGTTAAAAATCCTTTTTTTAAAACATAGTATTTATTACAATTTGCATACTGTCTGTATTTATTAGTTGGCAGGAGGTTATCTACTGTTTTTATCTATACACAGTCGAAGGAAATAATACTTCCCAAAAGCAGTCAGTAGATGGAAACTCAATTGTTTATAACCGTGAAAGCGTGGGTCCTAAATTCCATCCATTCGCGTTCAATTTTGGGGATTGATTATTAATTATTTGTAGATCTCGCTTTATATCTGATTTCATGAATATCAGACCAGTAGGAACCAAACCGTTATCAGACGCTTTTTCTTTTTTTTCTTTTTTTTTCAAATTAAAAAAAAAAAAAAAATGTTTGTTTTGTTTTTTACTTTTATGAAGAAACGAACTGAAACAAGGAAGGGAAAGCGATTAGTAAACCAATCACAATGCTTCGCAACGTCTTCTGATAAGACAATAGCATTGATATTGTTTTAATTTCCTTATTATTATAAATATGATTGTTGCGAATGCAAAAGGCGCAATTGCTGCGTTTACTGTGATTGTTATGATTGTTGTAGAGCTGCATTATAAATGTGATTGTTGCGCGTGCAATTGTTGCGATTGTTGTGATTGTTATGCTTAATGATAATTTAATGAGATTTTAATGATACTTGTCCACAGGACAGACAAAACAGGAATATTAGTCTGCTAATCTTATCAGAAGACTAAAAAAGGAAGATAATATTAACAGGATTAAAAAAAATAAAAAAAATCACTATTAAGATATTTTTTTTTATCTTTTTAACTTGTGAAATTGTTTGGACTAGGAGAATTAAAGATAAAAGAATAGAAATAATCTCAAGAAAGTGTTTTATTTTAAAACTATTTTATTTGATATTGTATAATATTTTAAACCTTTTTCCTACTTCCTGAAAGTTCAAACTCCGCAAAACTCATAACTAACTTGGGGGAATAGAATAAGAATTATCTTCTGCTTGTAGCCACAGTAATCTTAATATTAAATTTCAAATAGAAACACTCAGTCTCCTTTTTAGTGAATTTTCGAGATCTCTTATTTTATCCCTCTTTCTAAGAGAAATAAAAAAAAATGATGAGTAACTGTTTCTGTTTTAATTTAATATTCGGGAAGTGACCCATCAATCTTGGTTTTTAAATTAACTTTAGTTTTATTTCATAAATTCAATTTAATGGCAGTGAAATACGTTGTTTAAAACTTATGTAGCATTTATTGCAGAAAACAAAGAGTTACAATGCCGATATGCTGACATTAAATCAATGCCTAGTGGCATTATCTCTCTTTGAATTCAATTTATCAGATCCTTAGAAATCATAAATAAATTTCTCTTCCATTTCGAGTAGTCTATCGAAACTTGAAACCAATCCTCTATTTAATAATTATTGATTTTCTTTTACACAACGGGGTCGCATCGACTGTCTAATCGAGCTTGTTCTCAATAATTTCGCGTAACTTCCTTACAGATGGCGTTCGCTCCTTAAGTTTTGTCTTTTCTATTTAAGGGTTAAGGGAGGTAATAGAGATGTGTGACCACGATCCTCCCGCATTTATTTATATATTTCTTTTTTTGTTTGTATTTGTGTGTAGTTGAAAGTTTTGCAGTTTTGTTACTTTTCTGTAACCTTACACGATTCCCTGGTTCTTTTTTAACATCAACAAATAGATAGTCTTGTAATGTTAACAATAAAATAATAATAAATATCCAAATGCAACAAAGAAAAATGGCATGTTAAAGGAAGATTTACCTGTACTGTATCATCCTATTAATAGGCAAAAGTTGTACGATCTTTGTAAATTTGTAGTTTTGTAAATTTGTAATTTGAAATAACCAATCACAGTGCAGTGTTGGAACACGTCAGGCATGACGTCACGCCCATGTTTAAAGATGGCGTCTCTACTATTTTCTCCACTTCGCCACGACGAATCGCGATTACATAATTACTATCAGCGTATTGAGATTTTCTTTCCCACATAAATGAAGTTTACACTGAACTGCATGAAGTTCATGCATCAAAATTTATCAGATAGTTTGTAAAACCTCGGTTTTTACGTAATTTCGGCTGTGGAGTCACTCGCTCACTAATCAACAAGTAGGAGACAATGACGATGCACGTGCCGTCATTGTTGTCCAGACAGGATTATTGGTATTGGCTGTTGAACATTCGTTATTGTTATTGTTGAAACTGGTAAATCAATTTTTTATGTTATTTTATTTAAAAAAAAAATGGCTTAGTCATTCAAATTGTATGTGGGCTGTTGCGGAAGTCATGGCTTTTAAAAAATGAGCTTTGTACATCTTTTTCAATCTTGTGTTTTTCAAAAATTTCAGGGTATTTCAAAAATGTGGCATTTGGTTTACTTCCGTGAAAATTTCACGGGTCGCAACTAGTTATTATTATTACAAAGAGGAACGTTTGTGAATTTGTTTGTCTACGATAAACTCAAAAACTACAGAACCGATGTTGAATGACACTTTCATTGGTACATTCTTTATAATCTTTGGAGTAACGTAGGCAATGTTTTATCAGGAAAGCATAACAGGGCGCTCAGCAATGAACAAAAATTAAAAGCTGGACGGAGAAAAACCGCTCTCGTGGCACATCAGCTCAATGCTATGCCTAAAGTACAAGAGGTATATCAATTCCATGTGCATAGGAATTCTAGCATTTAATTAGTTCGGAAAAAACCTCGAGACATTATTCATCTAAATTTTATAATAGTATTTTTAGGTTTGTATTTTTTTTTTGTAATTTCATAGCATCCAGTTTTTTGATAAATATTAACCAAAATTTTAAGAAAGTTAAAAAAGAAATAAAGCAAACTGAAAGCATATCTTATAAGGAATAATAATTTACATTATCTGTCTACAACTGATAGTTAAGGAGATATCATCGGTAGAAGTAAACTGCGCTTTAAATTAATGACCTGTCGTCGGTATGGGCGGGTCGTCGCGGAGATATAGGCCTAAACAAATTCTTTTCTGTATGTAGTTAGTTCATCATATTTAAAAGTCGGTCACAATTATCCAAAAAATCGTCTCAGGCGAGAAGAAAGTGTGCCGCAAGGAGGAATAATGTCAAGCTCGCCTGTTTCAAGTCAGTTCTGTCATATTCTCTAGGCGTCTTCGAGATAGCCTAGAACGAGAATAAGGCTTGCTGGAACAACAAGCACAATGTGCCAGCTACAGGCTCAGAAAGAACTAAGCGATTGGATGATGAACGCCCGGCAACTGCGGAGAACGGGGAACTTGAATCCAGCTAAGAACCAAGATTTTATGAACCTTTATGATGATATTTCTACCGTTTTTGGTGATTTCATTTTTTGGTTCAATTTAGAAGTTTATAGAGAAGATTTTTACTTTGTGTCATCACTCTACGATCAATAAGGACTGAGCAGTGAATAAAACGGGAGCAAATTTAGATAGATTTTTCTTCAATGAAGTGAAAAAAAAAATTTTTTTTACTTGATAAAGCACGCCGACATTCACCCTAGCGAAGCCGGAGCAGAAAACAAGTTTTATAATAAAAGCAAAATAAAATGTATTTGCCTGTTCTAAAAAGAAAGTCGATTCTGTACAACTGAATGTCCTTAAAATTTTAAGAACTAAAAGGATATAATTTTAAAATATAAAATCTTATTTTAAACCATACTACAAGTTATTAAAAGATGTAATAAAACAAATATTGCTACCCTACTAATTTAACGACGTTGTACTGAAAAAACTGAACTGAACTTCGTTAATACAACATTTACAAATATTGTGTTGTATTTCGAAGTTTCAGTTTTTTTTTTAGTACAACGTCGTTAAATAGTTGATTTAAAATCATTTTCGTGTCTGTTTTTATAATTTCGTCCTTATTTTTAATGTCTTTAAATTTTTTGAAGTCAGTTCATCTTTACTTTTTTTTCTATAAGCTACAGAACCTTAGAAAATTGTAAATGGATAAAAATACCGAGAAATGGATGGAAATATGGATAATGCACATATAAATGCAAACAGATCTTCATTTTCATGTCTGTTTATGGGTATTTTTCTGATGAATCTCCGTCTAATTCGTAATTTACAAACGACAATGCAAAATAAAAAAACTAAAATTAGAATCAAAATTAAAAGTTTGGAAAATGATCACCCCACAAGAATGAGCATTGTGTCAAGAGACCCTTTGAAAAGATCTTGAGATCCTATTTTTTTTTATTTGTAGTTGTTCATTTTCTTTTGTAACTGAAATACCGTAGATACAATTGAAAGGCATGTTTGATCGGCAAAATTTTTAACTAACTTGCAAGAGAATTAGATTCTTAAAACACATTGAAAGTTAGACCCAGTGTTTATAAGTGTAACGTGACATCTCACAACAGCTTTTTCTCGGTGTATTGTAGATCATCTGTTGAGAGAAGTCACTACAAATACCTAGGTCCTTATTACGGAGGATAATACCAGTAAAGGTAGGGAAAAGAATGGGATCTCCAAATCTAAAGTAAAAAACAAGAAATATAGTCGGACCTCTATTTAAAGAAGTCGCTAAATCCCGAAAAAAAGTTCGTTATATGGAAAATTCGTTAAATAGAGATTCATCTTTTAAAATTACTTTAAACTATATAAAACAGATTTAAAATACTTAAACAATAGATATTATTAAAAAAAGTAGTAATTTTAATGACATAAAGCATACATTATCACATGCTTACTTAAATTTTCCTAATAAATTCTGTTAATTTTGTCTGAGTTTTTTCTTTTTTAAGTGTTTTCGCTTATAGTATGTCTCGCATCTTTGCAATGCACTAAAAACCCCTTCAGCATTTTCTTCAAATTGTAATCCGCGTTGGATTGTTTCAAATGATTTTAGCATTCCATCATACAAAGGTTTTTTTTGATTTCTTCATCATGATCATTTCCATTTTCATCATCTTCATCTTCATCGTAATTCACAGCTATATTGTTTTTATTTTTCACACTGTCCAAAATATCCGATTCAGTTAGTGTTTCCAAGGTCTCAACTTCAAAATGAAGTGAAAGATAATCATCAATCAGCACATCATCGTTAATTTCTTCTTTTTCCCTCAGCTGTATCCACATTTCTTTCATTTCCTCTAGGGGAATGTTGATAATAAAAACATTTCAAGGAGGAAAAAAAAAAATAGATACCATGAAAAAGTTCGTTAAATAGAAAATGCACTTCGCTATTTGGAGGTTATTTTACGAAGAAATTAGCAAAATGCTCTTGGTTCCAAAGAAAAGTTCGCAAAATAGAGAAATTCGCAAAATAGAGGTTCGTTAAATAGAGGTCCGACTGTACTTGAAAATTCATTGCGGCCAGCGCAGACTGAAATTCACATGAATTTCCTTTCTTTAATTTTAGAGTGTATTTCTTGTTTTTTACTTTAGATTTGGAGATCCCATTTTTTTCCCTACCTTTACTAGAATTAGATTCTATTTCTTGACATCTTCAGTTTAAATTAAATAAGGAGACAATTTAAAATAGAATCCATAATAACAGATCCATGTAACGTCTTCTGTTGTTTTATTGTTGCTCAAACGACGATTTCTACTTCGCTTTCCTCCTTCACTTTGTGCTAATTAATTTCAGTAACTTCTGAAATGAGTTGACGGAGATCTAAGACGAAGCCGAGCTTTGAAGTAAACGGCGGCTGCAAATTATTTTACGGATTGAGATCCCGGTTTCCTTCGAAGCGAATAATCTTAAAATATAGATGAATCATTTGTTTGATCCTCAAGACAATAAACAAGGCAATAAGGCTTATAATTCGGAAATCCAAACATAAGCTCCATCGGAGCAGAACAAATGCACTATTAACTTAAAAGAACTTCTATTCGTCAAATATTTATCAACTGATTAATTTTCGTTGATTCGCTTCCATTAGAATTTCCTCTGAAATATTTATTATTTTTGGCGGAGATGCAAATTTTCTTAAATATTTTCACGGTACATTCCAACAGGAAAAGAAACCCATATTTAAGTTTTTATGAGTCTAAAGCTTTTTTTTAATATGAAAACAAAACTAAAAAGTTTTTACCTGCTTCGAAAAGTTGTTTCCAATATCAAAGAACAGCTACATAATAAATTACATTTATCAATTTTAACGTGTGCACATCAATTGCAGGTAAGAAATGCCAACACACTGAATTAACATTTAAAAAAAAAAATTGTGTCTTTTAAAATGGTTACAACCGGTTTCGCTTTCGTACAAGGCTTCTTCAAGTGACCTGAAGAAGTCTTGGACTATGCCGAAACCGGTTGTAACCAATTTTAAATGCACATAAACTTTTTTTAAATTTTAATTCAGTGTGTTGGCCTATCTTACCTCTAATAAATTACAATTATATGGAATCTTCATAAAGATAAAACATTAAATATGACTAGTTATCATTATTAAATTAAACTATTTTCGCTGAATTTTTTTTTCTACCTTTTTTCTTTGCGAAATTATATTTTAAGCACGTATAGATTACTGATTTATTCACACTAGGAAAGCCAGTTCGGATATCAAATATTTGATATCTGTTAATGATATAATGACACTCGAAGTACAAGAATTTTGCATTTTACAGTAACTTAGATGTTAGCTACAAAACCTAATGAAAGAAGGAGGCTTTGAATAACAGACTTCTTTTCAAATAGCCTATTCTGATCCCAGAAAGGATATTTTTTTTCTTATGCTGCGAGCAATCCTTAAGTGCCCGTCCTAGCCTCGCTATGACTCTGTTATGGAGCGCCTTCAAAGTTATCTTCTGAAATCTTTCAATCTGGTTATTTTTTGCGATGTTTTCGTTGTCCTGAAGTAATTTCCCTTTTTCTCTACCTTTTCTTTTAAGGGAGAGAAAATGAGATGGGGAAAATTTAAGACATTGTGCATCGCATTGTTCCCTATGGGGGAAGTTACTTCCCCACCGTAATCTGAGAAAGGGACATTAAGATTTCTTCCTTCCAAATCGGAGAGGAAATTTATTACGGTCTTTTCGGCCTTTACTTCCCTCCCACACCCACCCTCAGCACTAGTAATTTCTGAACCTGCCGATAGCATCGCCTCCAAAGCTTGATAAGCAGTCTCATCACTGTGCGTTTGTGTTTAAGGAAGAAAGGAGGGAGAGAGGAAAAAAAGCGAAGAAAACTTTATCTTTTTACTGTGAACCTGAGACCTATATATTTTTTTTAAAGTTCTTGGAGCTACAGGAAGATTCAAAAAAAAGTTTCGACTTCACTTTAGCTTAGATCGATCATTCAGTCAGGGCAGTATGCTTTTGTAAAAAAAAAAGTATATTTATGTAGAAGATACATTTCGAAAGGGAAAAAGAAATTAAAAAGTTAATGTTTAGAATGATATAGCGCTTGCGGATGTATTACGACAGCATTGCTTTAGGAAGGAATTCGGAATATGTCAAGGAAAACGTCAGATGCTAATTATGAGAAACTGCCAGAAGTTAAACTGATCATTTTATAACAGCCTTCACTTTAATTCTAGGGTTCATAACTTAGAACTTAACTTTAAAAAAACAAAACAGATTGTAAAAACAAATTCCTATTTTCCTCTTTCGGTGCAGATATAGGCCTCCCAGAAGCCAAACTAATCAACTTCATTGTTTTGTAAATCGCTGAATGTTAGTACCAGAGCTCATCTTGTGGTGATTTTGTTGGTGTCCTGGTTCGTGGAATAAAGGTAGACCGAGACTGATGCTGGATCTGAACGTGTTCTATATTTATTGAGGGAGAGCAAGGGTTTTTATAGTTTTATTTACAGTGATTGCTGATTGGCTGGAGGGCTTTAACAGATGATTGGAAGGTTTAAATGATAACTGAAATTAACAGAAGGATTTAAATTATAGTGCATTATTGGAGCCCTTCCAACCGTTGGGATTTTAAAAATAAACAAAACAGAAATAAACGTTAACGGTTTGGAATTTGAAATTATACAAGTGATTTGATTATAATGATTAAATGAATACATGAATAAGTTATACAGGATAAATAAAAATAAATATAACTGTAAAAACTCATCACAATATGTAGGGAACTGCAACGAAGGTGGTAAATAGGAATTTTTAAGCTTATATATGGTTTTATGTAAGAAAAAAAGCAAATTTACAGGGAGTCCTCAATTTTAATAAATATATTTTTCGAAATAAACATAATCATCCTTATTTAAATTTCCGGACTTAACCGCCTACATTTTACATGAGTTCTCTCATTTAACCGGGTTTTACACAGTATTCTCATGGAACCAAATCCCGAAAGTTAAATAGGGATGGTCGTAACTTGCGAATATGATAAGTCGAGAACAGTCTGTATTTATTCCTTAATATGATTCTTAGAATAACAAAATCAAATCTTGCCCCAAAAAAAAAAAAAAAAAAAAAATTAAGTAAATAAAAGAATCCATGAAGAATTTAGGCCTATAAGATGTATCAGAATTTGTTCTGGATAATGATTAAGCCAAATCTACTATTTCAATGTTGCTAATTTAAAAAAGCAAATAAAATAAAAATGTATACTTGGAAGGCCGTTCCGCCATGGCCGAGTGGTCTAGACGGCGCGCGGCGGTCTGCACTGGGGTCGAAGTGTCGGAACCTGGGCACGAATCCCGCCTTCGGCATGGCTGTTTCTTTCTTCTTCTGTGTTTCGTCCGTTTCTCCCTGGGACTTAGAATCTTAGGGTTATCTCTGGCTGAGATGTGAATCTCGCCCCCCTTCTTCAATTTCCTAGCCTCACCCTGACGTTGTCAGGTAGGGATAGTTCGTGGTCCAAAGTTGACCGTTATCGCTGAAAGAAGAAGATCTACTTGGAAGAACTGAAGTAGACTTTTCTTGACCATTTAACAGTAGTTACAGACGTAGACTATTAAATACTGTAGAATCTATTTTTCAAACATTCTTTTCTCTACTTGTCTACACAGAATCAAATGAGCTTAGGTCCAGAAAAGCCTGAATGAGCAAAATCTGAACAACATGTTTTTAAATTTTGTCATTTTTACTTGTTTGAATTAATTTTATTCCAAGGAATTGATTCGCTCTTCATCAAACCGATTGAATTATTTTGTTACTGTTGCGAATAACGTTTAAACCAACCAGTGAATTGAAACATTTTCAGGAAACTGAATTTGCAGATCAATTATGGACTTTACAGAATAAAATGAGACAAATAGTGTCTCGTTTCCATTCAGTAAAATATGTGTCAATCCTCATACTTTGAACTATCATAGGGATTCGAAGTTTACCATAAGAAATCTACCTTATGTTTGGGTTTAAAGTAGAGAAGAGGAAAGCTGAAAAGAAAAAAGTACGAGACGGATGGCAATAATAAAAAATAAAACAGGAAAAAAAAAATCAATTTGTCACTCTCAACAGAAATCTTATAAAGAAAAAGAAAAATCTTCTATATATATATATGTTACTTTCATTTTAATAACGGTGCAGAGTGGTTCTGACAGAGGCATTATGAAAAGTGTTTTTATCATTTATTTCGGCTTTGTATATGGATGACTATTTTTTTTCTCTCTTTTTCAGTCGATAAGGACCGCCAGGGAGAACAGTGAATATTTCTTCTTTTTTGTGTGTGTTAAGGTTCAGTGTTTATCTCATTCAGGCTTTTTTTTCTTTCTTTTCTATTTTTTTGAAAGGAACGCGTCATTCAAATACATAATCCTCTGTCCCTGGAGGATGCATCACCTACATGAAGCCGTTCTGCACAGTAGCTTCTACCTCTTTCTGCTGCCATATTTCCTTCACGCTGTGTGAGTTTAAGCCTCTTTTCACATTCGCTTTTAGCAGCCGCATTTCTTGGTCGAAGCCGCGTAACTATTCGCCTTACTTTTAGCCTTGATGTGTATCCGGCAACGGTAGATTTCATCCACGAGCATCGTTTTTTGAAGCGTGGACGTTTCCTTAGCACTGGGATGTTCTTACATACTCCAAGAGACATGACAGTAGCGACAGCCGGTGTCAGCAGAATTTAGAAAGTTAATTAAAAAACAAAGAAGCAGATGGGATGAAAACAAGAGGATATTGAGAAGGCTACTCCTTTTTAAAATAATTAAAAAAAAATTAAGATTTAAGAAAAAAAATGACAACAATGATAATTTCGTTTTTTCAATTGCATAAAGTAATAATGGTTTAAAAAACAATGAGTGAGACCAAATTGTTTACCAAGAGACATCGTGGAACAGCTGTTTCACGCTCTATGGAGATCATCAGCCAGGAGCAGTCACCAGTAAACAACGAGGTCTCAGTACTGAGGCTAATAGCAATAATGGTCGGAATCGCAGTAGTGTCTCAAAAGCAAAAATAAACATTGTTGTTTATTAATAATTCAATGCGCAGATTCAATTTTTTATGCATTAAAAAAAAAATCATTGAGGCCCACGGATTGCTTGCACATGATTTTCTCATAATATTTCATTAGTAAATATTTTATTGTTTATTTTTGCTTTTAAGGCACCACTGCGCTTCCGACAGTTAATAATAGTTTACTTGCTCTCGACTTGTAGATTAATAAAAGAATCAACTACTATTCACACAAAAGGACAACATAGAGATAATTTCACTTTTGTCAACATCATTGCATTTTAGTTGCAGCATACCAACAAACATACCAATAAACTTTCAAAAAATTATAAAAAGTTAGTTGTTTTTTTTTTTTTTATTTAACAAATTGTAGATACGTCCAGAATTTCCTGGATCTCACAAAATGTTTGCATAAGGCTAATGGAATAGAAAACATTTCTGCACCACTCACAAAATTCCTTTCAGAGACCCTGTATTTGTATATGTTATATTAAATGACAAATTAGGCTCCTCAGTTCGAGTGAGAAGAGCGCCTTATCTTTTTAAATAAAATACCTTCTGTACATTTTGTAATGTTTATTTTATAAAGGTACCTTATTCGGGAAATACAATTACGTAGAACTATTCGTTTTCAAAATGGTGTCAGTTTACACTTACTTGTAATCAACTCAAATGGATAAATATTCGAAAATCATCTATTTAACTTCGAAAACCATCAAAATTTAATAAGAATTCGAATTTTCTACGATTGTTTCATTACAACATGGGTAGGAGACAAACAAAGAAAAATTTCATCGGAAGAACGATTGCAACTAATAAAACCTGAGTATTTGGTTTTCAACTTAACTTCAAATCTTTGATTAGATTTTCAAAAGAATAGTCAGACTAATTAAGAAATAATACTTAATTATAATCCAAGCTTTTTCGTTATTTACAGACATCAATAATTCACAAAATAATCCCCTTCTTCTGATATTTTGAAATATACAAGTACAGTAAGAATGAAAATTGCAACAAATTACTTGCAATTTAAGAATTAAAATTGCAACAAATTGCAACAACTTAAATATATGAATGACAAACAATTTTAAAACTAATAATGATCATATTATTATTATTAGAATATATATCGTTTGTTAACGAAAGTTTCTAAGTTTTGCTTTAATCTGAATAGTGTCTTTAAATTTTCTATTTTCTTTTTTTTTTTAAGAATTTTTAACTTCTTCTCAATTGACAGTGTCTGTATGTGTATAATGGAGTGTCCAATATATTTTTGCATTTTATTGATCGTCTTTGCAAAGGAAAGGTTCATTTCTTGTTATACTTTAATCCCAATTCGAGTTGTTGGTTATTTTTTCTATTGAGAGCCTCCATATCATAAAACGTCGTGTCTTTTTAACTTTTGAATCTCCCTAGCTAAGATTTATAATTGGCTTTGATGAAACCCGATGCCTTTCGTGTTTCGTCTTCTGAGGTGGTAAAAATAAGCACTTGAACGATGGCAAGTCAGCGTTTCCTCTGAGCACTTTTCAATTCTCTAAACAGGAGAACTCTTGAGAAGTTGATGGAAACTGCGAAAGACGAGTCTTAACACATGTCTCATGGATGAGTCATTTGCATCTCTTGGGTTAAACATAGACAAAAAAGTAATGGAGGAGCTTGAAAACTGTGATTGATGCTTCAGCCCATCGTGTGTTTTCCTTCAGATACCGTGTTTTACATCTGTGATACAGTCTGGTTCACAAAGTATTCACACGCTTATTTACTTCAACTATGTTTTACTTAGTGTGCTCGAAACTTTTTGAATTCTTCGTGAATTGAGTTGAATTCCTAATTCGTTTGTGGCCTCTAGTTTCAAAATCCCAATAGACAATTTCCCATTCTTTCCCATTACGAATGATGCTAAAGCGACACATAAAATTGTGAAGATTTCCAATATAGGTACGAAGCTATATTACACCTGTACTACAGCTATTTAGTCATAAGGAAATAAGCTAAATAATAATAATAATAATAATAATAGCGTAAAATAAATCCCATAACTGTGAAAAGCCTGTGATTGAGGCTTAAAGAAAAAATGTTTATTTTGAAATCATCAATTACAAACTACAAGAAAAGAAAAATTACTAGCCATCCTTTCGAGCGATGATAGTTACCACAAGTCTTTCGAGTTCTTCTTAAGTTATCTTATTCTTAATTTTTTTTCTTACTTTTAATTCTTGTAGAACTTCGTTAAAACTAAAATAATAACAATGTCTTTATTCTGTCCTGAATAAAATCTCCTCAAGCATCATCCACGCAATTTATCTTATGTATCGGGGATTAAAAACTTAAAACTGATATCATTCGATAAAATACCCTCTATTTTTAATCCACAATGTTAATAATTTAACATTTAACAAGATTAATTTTAATTTTTGTCGCATTAACCTTTCAACAAAGGTAATCTACGACACTCGCTGTAATCTACGCGAAACAGGAAAGCTCTCGAACAAATTCTAAAATGGCGACATAAAACACTTTGATGAAAACCCATTTAAAAAAAAAAAAACTCTGTACCGAGATTGAGAAGATAAGACATTAGGTATTCATCAATGTCTCCCTCTCTTTCCAAGATTAACAACACGCTGAGACCGATAATCAATTCATTATTGGAGCGCTATATCTTATTATTTTCCCGGCAACCAAATTTAGTGCTAATTAATTTGGTTGGGCTTCCCTGCCTCCTCCCCCTCCTAGTTTCTTTATTAAGTTTCACCGCGATGGCAGATATCACCAGGTAATGGCAGATTTACGATCCTCTATTAGTTGTGAGAAGCAAGCAGAAGAAAGTAATGTATTTTGCTGGGATTAAGTTGCGCTTTAATGATGGCTGGCTGAGAGGGCTCGTGTTCACGACACCCCAAATGGTACACATTTACTCTTGGGGCAATTTTCTCTCTCGTCTCTCTCCATCTGCTTGCGACTGCTTCTACTAGATATTTTTAGATATATATATAATCCCTTTCGTTTTTGTGGTTGCTTTAATCGCACATGTTAAAGAAATTGTGTAACTTAATGTCATGTTTTAAATTCAGTTTTTTTATTTTAAGTATTAAGAAGAGAAATAATTTCAGAAATAAACAGGAAAAGAGAAGCATTACACATCTTTGCCTGTTATTGTTTGTCTTCTAAAAATAATCATATAAAAATAATCATATCCTAATGCAAAAGCTACTTCAGTGAATAGCAGTTAACAGTTTTTTTAATTCGCGAATCAAAATATTTTAAATCACTTTTATTTTAAAAATATTCTGGATCCTGAGTTAAAAACTATTCCGCATCTGTATATGTTTACAGATGCTGAAAGCACTAAAAAGACGAAGTTCAAATTTATAAATAAAAAATGGCTCCCAAAAAATTTAAGAATGAAGTTGTCGAAGCATTACTGAGCTGCCGCTTACTGTAGTGTTCCGTTGACTTCGCAGTGGTGGCTAGAAAATAAGAAATGTTTTGATTTGCAGCAGGGATCAGACATATAAAGATGATCTATTGAATAATCTGAAATCTACTGATAATCATTTTTTAAGTGTAGTATTATTGATCATTAGAAATATTGGTTTTTATCTTTTTTTATTAGCGACGCATTTGAGAGCTATTGTAATAACGACCTAAATCGGTAGCTATTGTGTTTGTCCTGTCCGTCCGTTCGTGTCTGTCCTTCCCTAACAACTCCCGAACGGAAGGTCGGAGCAACAAACTGTTTTCATCATCGTATTCAGAGATCTCAAAGAACATTAGGAGTAGAATATTTTCAGAGGCCAACGCCAACCCATGTTCGAGATATGTAGCATTGTTTTCATTGGTTTTCCGCTATTAAATGTTAGAAATGCAACCTTCGTATTTCAGTCGTCAGCTACAGATTGATGGTTAAGGTCTCGGACTCATATAATGAAGATTTCTATTCAAATCCGTATATCTTATTTTTTTTCTCCTAATCTTTTTTTCTCGATGTCATCATGGTGGGTTTTTTTTCTTATTTTACTAACGTTTTTTATTTTTTTTCCTAATTTTTTTTTTATTTTTATTTTTCCTTACGCTATTGTACTTCCTTTTCTTTATTATTATTATGGATCGTCCTTAAATTTATGCTTTAGCACAAAATTGTATTGACTTGTCTAATTTATTGTTATGACAAATAAATGTATACATAGTATGAGTGGGTGAGTACATGTAAGTATTCAGTGCCAGATATCAGAACTTCAACGTGACATTTTGAATATCATTATAAATCAGACAATCCTTAAGTGCATCTATCCACTTGCTTTCAATTTTAAATATATCATCGCCATCTGGCAAAAGGGGCTAATAGACCATTTTTGTAAAATTGTGTTTTTTAGGACCAATATCCATCTTTTCATAGTTTACATCGTTTGACAAAACCGACCAGTATTCAGCTCTTGCTGGATGCCAACATTGTAGAGATCCATGTATGCCAAAATCTATTTTCAATCACTTCTACGCTAATAAAAGAGGCTAATATCTCATATTAAGTCAAAAA
Source organism: Thereuonema tuberculata (assembly GCA_023159025.1). Taxonomy (NCBI): domain Eukaryota; kingdom Metazoa; phylum Arthropoda; class Chilopoda; order Scutigeromorpha; family Scutigeridae; genus Thereuonema; species Thereuonema tuberculata. The sequence continues at coordinate 9,321,466 of JAFIDM010000004.1, read as the reverse complement.
ACATCTCTCTAACGACCAAGAAAAGACTTGTACAGAGTCTGGTCTTTTCTGTGTTCATCTATGGATGTGAAAGTTGGACAACAAAGATACGAGACAAAAGACAGATTGATGCCTTGGAGATGTGGTGCTGGAGAAGAATGTTATCGATACCATGGACAGCTCGAAGAACGAACAAATCAATTTTGGATGAAATCAAACCGGACATCTCACTCGGTTCTAGGATCACCAAATTACGTCTTGCCTACTTTGAACATATTATTAGACGTGATAGATCTTTAGAGAAGGACATTATGTTGGGAAAAACAGAAGGCTCTAGACGAAGAGGAAGACCAGCAACCAGATGGCTTGACACTATTACAACTACGACAGAAATGACCCTGGCCGATCTTTGTGAACTTGCACGTAATCGTTCTTCCTATAGATCGTTCATCCATCAGGTCGCCAAGGCTCGGAATCGAGTGAAAGGCCGTGATTGATTGATTGATTGATTGATTGAATATCTCATAATAGATACTGCGACAAAACATTTCGCCCTAGAAATTTTTAGGTCTTAGCCTGTGTTTCCCCGTCATTGTTTTCATAATTGGTTCTGTTGCTGATTTATATCGGTAATAGAAGTTAGATATTTTTTTTTGTTTCTGCTGAAAAGTTTGGAAAATGGTCTATTGGTCCCTTTTGCCAGATGGCGACGATATATTATAAACACGTTTTATATATATATATATATAAATCCCTATGGTTTCTTAGTTACATTCTTGTAATATTCCCATTCTTTTGATCCGTCTTGTAAATAATATATTTTAATAAAGATTCGTCGTAAACCCATTTCGACTACTTATATTTTTATTTTCAGGTTTAAATACATGTATTCTTTATATCGTATTTTTTTTGGCTTCATGATTTAATGACTAACAGTATTTGAGAATAAAATACAATATTAGGAAACAAGATGAGGAATATAAAATCGAAATTATTTCATATTGCTTTCTTACAAATATTTTGATTGATAACTCTCTAAAAATATTTAATGTTCTCAAATTGCCATAAAAGGAAGAAGGAAGTCTCACTTGATTATTCATTTGCCTTAAAGAGTAGATTCTTTGTGTTCTAAAATACTTCTGCTTATGTATATGTTTCATTGTTTTAAGAAAAATGTCAGTGATGTCAAAAGTTCAATGTTTTTCGTGTAACACATTTCACATTTTAAATACTACGTTTCGAAATAAGCTGTCGTTATAGTGTTCTTTCAATAAGATACTGAATTATTTTAATAACATAATAATGAATAATTGGAAATTATTTTTAGTTGACTATTTTAATTCTGCAACGAAGACAACTTTTCATTTAAATCAATATTTCAAACCAATAAAAGTGAAGTAAAAAGTTAATCTTTGAATTCGAAAACAGCTGTTTAAATGGACGAAAACCACACATCAATATCTCGATCGAGTCTCGAAGCGCGTTCTGGTTTTGTTTACGTCTTCCCAATGTGTGCATCTGGATTATAGCAACTAGATTGCACTGAGTTCTTTGTCTTTCTAGTAATCTTTCTAAATGTTTGTTTTAAAATGTTTGCATTGTTCTGTTCATTTCGCTTTAGTTTTATTAGTTTTTTTTATTTCTTTTTTTTTTTTCCTTCATTATTTGCTTTGCCCAATATTTTGGTTTACTTTTTTGACCGATACTCAACTGTTTCGTTCATTTCTGGGCTAGCTCGTATTAAAGCAATTTTGACAATGTCTTACGGTCCTTTTTGTGTTCATTATTAGAAATATTTTATCTGCTGTGAAGTCAAATTACTTTTACAAGAATACGTTATCTTCATCAAATAGTTTTCGCAAATGTCTCGCTGAAAAGCAATTTAAGTTTCTGTTAAAAATGAAATGTGTGTTTTTGTATGAAAGACCGTTTTCACTGTTGGAAGTTAGACGCGCTTTCAGGTAAAATCACCTGAAATAATTGTTCCGAAAATCCAATAGCGTCTTGAATTCGTTTTTGATAGACAGAAAACAGATGTAGTGAGAAAGAAACTGAAATAAATAAATAATTTCAATCAAGCGAAAGGTCATTGAAACGGTAAATAAATAGAAAATGTCATCGGAAGGATTTGTTTTTTCAATAATAAAGAGAAGTGATTTGACGATGCGATATCTTACGGTTTTCTATATAATTTCTACACGTTTTGTTCTTTATATTTCTCCTACTTGCATTAAAGGGTTGTCTTACTTTTACATACATAATCCGCTTAGAAGAAAGTCATCTGACACTCACAAAGGGCAGGATAAGCAGTACCATGTTATATGTCGTTGTTGTCTGGACAAGAACGATGAATTCTGAGATGTTTTGCATACGCGGTTGAATTCTGGTAGGATTTATCTAATTGTGGTCCGAATGTTAGCATTCTGAGCCCTTTGAACCACAAGCAATTTCTTGCACTGGATCGCCAATAATTGGACGTTTATTGGTTCTCGAACTCTCCGTAAACCCTTAAGCTGTTATGCGTGAAAAGCCCAGGACGATAGCAGTATATGTTCTATTTAGTACGCCTAAATCCAACTATCAACCGATGTAGTCTAGGATAACTGATGCTAAAAAGGCTGTTCTGTCTTATTTATTCGAAAACCGCGATCATCTGACATAAAACATATTGGAACGAACCATTTATCTGAGGAGGTACCTGAAAAAGTGGTTTCTCAGTGTATGTTTTGTTCACAAAACTGGTTTTTGATAGGTAAAGACGAATATTGTCAAAATGATAACTGTTGTAATAAAATCAACTAGTAATTATTTGCTTACTGTTCATTTAATCTCCTTGAATCGTTTAACTTGGTTAATCCCTTCTATTCCTTACTCATCTTCCTCCTTCTTCAGTTTCATCTCTTTAATGTTGTTCTTCATTAGCTCTTCGATCGTCTTTTATTTTGCTACTTCTTCCATTGATTTTCTTGATCCATTCTTTTCACATTAGAATCAATGCGATGCTGTTGACGCTGTTGCCTTCATTCTCGGTAAACAATCATTTTAGGTATCAAAGATAATCTGAAATCTGTTTTAGAAGTCTGCCAGTAAAGGATACATTTGCAACATAACGACAGCTACGACCACGAATTCTTTTACACAGTGTTAAATGGTCAGTGCTTTGATAACCGAAACAAGTTTTCATTTGTATTCCATTGCTTGGAATAAAACTTACTGTCTCTAAAGTATAAGTGGTTTGTTTTTGTTTGTACAAAAAAATTAGCTAAATTCCCGGATAGCATCAGCGGAGGAATGTTAAAACAGTAAACAAATCAAATATGAAAGTTTGGTGAAGCCCTTTCTGTCAAGCAGCATTGTATGCTGTTGTATTTTCAATTTAGTATTAAGTTCAATTAACTTTTCATGAAATACTACTATCGTTATGATATATTATTGCATCTCTGTCGTTCCATAGCTTTATGCTCAAAGCGGAGGCCTTCCTTGAGGCAAAAGTGTCGGAACTTAGATTCGAATCCCGGCATTGGTATTGATATAACTGTCTCCTTCTACGTTTCGTCTATTTCCGCGCTGTAAAGCTGTTTCTCCCCCTGATGCACCCTGGGTAATGAACTAGCCAGACAATCACATTGATCTCCTGATTATTTAAATGCTATAAGCTTACGATAGAAAAGTTTCATCTCAATATACGAATCTTTAGTAAACGCACTCCAGTATGCCAGCACTTTTGTATACCAAAATATAGATGTTACATTACATAAATTGATTACGTAAATAATTATTTTTACAAAATATTTACTGATATATTTTTAAAATTTTGACTGTTAGTATGAAGAAAATAACTTATTATTTGTCTGTTTTCTTTTTATAAATTTTTCGTGTTTTAATGATTCTGTTTTGTTGTTTTAATTACCTTCGTCTTCTTCAAATAAATCTCATTTTCTTTTCTTTTCGTTCCTCTTAATTTCCTTCACGTGAGCAGAAACACATAAAGACATTTTTAAGTTCTGTTATTCTTTGGTGTTGTAGGATTAGCTGAGAGTTTAAGGCTTAACACTTTGGAGGCCAAATTTAGAATCTCTTGACGTCTCTACTTGAAGCTTTCTCTCAGGCTTTTTTCTTTTTATCTTTTTCTCTTAATTTTGGTTCTTCCTTTCAAATTACAAGCATTGGTGTCTGGTTTCCTGTGCAGGTTGCTTACTTTTTTTTTATTTTTTTCCTCTCTTCACCTTCAAGTTAAGAATAAAAAATCTCAAAATGAAATACACTGTTGTTTGAAAGAATTACGATCATGTAACAAGATTAAAACCTTGCGAGAAATTTAAAGTGTTGTAGGCTTCAGCTTTTAAAGGAGGCCTCTCAGTAAGTATGTGACTGTTTGTCAGTTTCTAGAAATGTCTTTCATGTTTACAAGCAAAGAATCCTTACAAGCACTAAACTTATTGATCTGTGAGTCATTACAATAAATATTGATTTAATCTTCGGGATAATCAAAGAAATTAGATGTAAAAATTATATTTAGTAATGAAAATCAAATACCGACGCTACACATAAAACATATTTGAAATACTTTTTTTTTCATTTATTTATTTTGTTTTAATCTTTACCATGTAAGTTAAATTGTTTGAATCCATATCACTTCCTTGTTTCATTTTAGATCCAATTTTTTAAAAGCGAGGTTCATTTAGATGAATTTCTTAAAAGCTATTTTGTTCTTGTCTGTTTCTGCAGTTTGTAAACAACATTAATTATTAGATAAATAAGTTCCATTTCAAATAAATCTTTCGAGTTTTCCATTTAAATCATCTGACTTATTTTATTCCTCTATTTGTTAGGTTATTTGTTTTCTTATTTATACATCTCAAAATGTGTTCAATGACATTCTTCCATTTTTTTATTTTAAATAAATTTGCTATAAATTTTGAAATGCTAATTCTTAAATTTTTTGTTTTGTATATCATCATCTTTACTTATCATTTATTCTTATTTTAAAACATGAAAGCCCTCCAAAAGTAATGCCCCTCTTGTTTTGGATTCCTGAGATTTTTATAAAAGAATAAATATCCTTTACAAACATCATTTTTTTTGTAATCCCGGTTACACATTGTACTGCATTTTTGTAATTCCATGGTGCACCATCTAAAACTTGTAATATGAGCCATTGAATAAATCCTCAAGCAACTGTAAATGACATATATAAGTTCAAGAACAACTTTGTGAACAAGAATTGAATAATTAACAAAAAATTTCCTATCAAATAGCACATAATCCTTGTAATGATTAAAAGTTAAAACATAAAAAAGGATGAGAAT
>JAFIDM010000004.1:9288501-9315778 GCA_023159025.1 Thereuonema tuberculata | reverse complement strand
TAATTATTTCCCAGTGACTGGATTTGAATGGAATCCGTGTTTATGTTACTTTTTTTTTTTTTTTTTGTCTTTCTTGATCGTAAAAGCGAGTAATAGCCTATTTTCTGATCACAGTGTAAAGCCAGTGGTAATATCCTGCTTTAATTGCCATATCGCTTCTTGGAATCGATCACTGTAATTTGAAATGGCTTTCAATGTGTGTTTTTCTTTCCTTTTGAGTTAGAGCCAAAACTCTAAGCGAAAGGTAATGGACAAGCAGCCAATTAAAATTTGGCGACGGTTGGAAAATCCATCAACAAAATATGCCAAAAAACCCATCAATACGATAGGCAAATGAATTTCAGTACTTTATAAAAAGCTGGAAGTTAGCAAAAGATTCATTTTTTTTTCTAACCCTTCAGTATTTATTTAAAAAAAAAAAACAACAAATATTTCGAGAACAAGAACGTAGCACCTCCAAAAATTAAAATAAATTAAATGAATAAATACACGTTAAAAATAAAATAGGAAAATTCATGTGCCAGTCTCCGCAGCCTCAAATGAATTTCGTTAGGCATTAAGCAATATAATAAGTCTAAAATTGTATAAACAACAGTGGTTGAGACATGTTGATTCACACGATGATGCTTATTTAAAAAATATATATATATTTTGTAAACAAGAATATAGCACCTCCAAAAATTAAAATAAATTAAATGAATAAATACACGTTAAAATTAAAATAGGGAAATTCGTAGGAAAATTTTTAATTGCATGACACACGAGCTTTGTTTTGTTGTTGTTGTTTTTTGAAAAAATGTTGCAGTTTTGAAACAACAGCAAAGAGTTCAGGTATTGTAAGGGTAGAAGATTAAATATATATATTTTGGAAGATAATTGTGAAGTTGTCTATAGTAAAGCTGAAACATTGTAATTAATGCTAATAGCAAATGAAAAAATTATAGTTTCATCTCTGCTTATCTCCTTTAGGGTTCATCAGAGAGCAAAAAAAAATCGAGGTTTCCCTTAATTAAGAAAAGCAGAAACAAGTACACAATAAAACAACGTCAGCTTTCGTACATTTTCTTGTTTTCAAATATGAATTTGTTATCTTAGATAAGAGAGAATCAATATTCTGTAACCTCGGAATCAAGATCTTCTCGCTGTTCATTGGTGACTCGTCGTAGCTGATCAATGAACCCCTGAAAAACAGCTGTACTTGGATGTCACTCAGCGAACACCTACTTCTGTATTTCTCCTATTTATTTTTTTCAATACAAAGTTAGGTTTTGAAGTAGTGTGAAAGTATTTGACATTGGTAAATAGTATTAATTATTGTTATTTATTTGTATGCGGATAAAACATGTGAACTGATGTGATATTCTTAGGAGCAAAACTTATCTTTCAAACAATAATCTTTTATTTTTATTTCAAAAGAAAAAAAAAATAGAGTTTATCATTAGATAGAAACACACTCTTCTATACATTGCATTAGTATTAAAATATTTATTAAAATACTAATAAGAGTTTATCATTAATTATTGTTTCTGAAGTATTATTCTAAAATATAAATTACAATTATTTTTCTCTTTTTACTTGTGTAAAATGCCATTTAAAGTTATAGAAGTCTGTGACTTAACTAGAATTCACTTGTCTTGCATTAAATATGATACAAAGGTGATTTCTTCTTTCAAATAGTTTTTGATAATTTTTCATCCAAAGTCCAATTAAAGTTTAAGAGAAAACTTAAAAATCAATATTGTTCCTTGGGGCCTTAACTTAAATCTAACTTTGTAATCTAAGCATTGTCGGTCTCTTTCATCTGAGAAAATTCATGTCAAGACAATATGGAGATAGAGCTAATGGAAATGAGTGAATTAGAGCCTTAAACCTGAAGGCAGTTTCCGCGTAGCTGATCAAATGAAGTGAATTATTAAGTTTGCATCTTAAAAAATTTCTGAAAGCTTTAGTTCAAATGCTTCTTAAATCAGGTAAATGTTTCAAACAGGAACGTTCGTTTAAGAGATCTTCAGTAACTCTATTGAAATACATTTATTGATAATCTTCCAAATAGTGCTAATGAGCGAACAGCAGAAAGCCGCCAAAAGAAGCTCTTCAGAAACCAGAGTAAGCTTCTTTGAAAGTTGTTAACATTGGTGTCTGCAGTAAAGCTTTTGAATGATTATCGGAACTTATATTTACTTTATCTCCCTTCGGAAATTGCCATGAAAGACAATTTCTAATCTTTCTTAAGACTTTTTTCCATTCGCAAGTTCTTCAATTTATTTTTTGTCTCTCAACGGTTTTTGATCCAATTTTATTCCTTCTTTGCTTTTTTTTTCTCCTTAAAGGTTTATTTATTCCAGAAGAAAATGTCCTTTTTTTTAAATTCATTCCCTTCTTGTTGTTTCCATCCAGTTTAACTTCCCTCTAAAACAATCGTTATCTAAAATAAACATGTCAAAAGAAGGAGAGCAAAGATATTTACCCAGAACTCTGTCCTTTTGCTTGATTATTGCGGGGAGTTCAACTATAAAAGATCTCTATCTCTTGTCTACCCTTTCGCCTGAAGTGGTTTATTTCGGTGAAAAGCATCGGGGCTTTATGGATCACACTTCAACGTCACTAGTAACTCATCTCGGCAACCGCAAACCACTCTCCTTATGAAGAGACTCGAACTTTGCATTTCAATTGAGTTGGAGAAAAACTGAAATAGGAAACGAAATAATAAGAATAGAGAAATGCAAAATAAGACAGCTCTAGGATAAAAGCCCGAAGAGAATAAAAACAAGAAATGGCATTTTCCTTTTCCTTGCTCCATAAAGTATGACAGTCTGTTTTGTAATGTAGAACTGAACTTATAATCTCGTCAGTACGAGGGTAGAATCGAAATTAGCTGTCGTATTATAAGCTTGGATTGAAACAAAATATATCTACAACGTTCAGATACTAAAGATTAGATTGAACATTAAATATGAGCTGTAAGAATGACTACAATAAAAACAGAATAATGTCAATTAAAATGGATCAATAAAAGATGTGAACCCAAAACTGGTATATCTTTCGTTTAACTTTTTTTGAGGAAAGGTATTGTAAGGGGTTTGGAGAGATAAGAAGGTGAAGAATGATGTAGGATAATGAAAGAACAGAAATAAGTATTTAATAATGCTCCTTTAATTTTATTTATAATTATTATCGTAATACTGAAAATTTGATGAGTACCTTTACTGAGATTCTGAGTTAGTTATGGACATATTAGATATTTTTTTTGTATTTCCAAAATATATATATATTTTGGATTTCCAAAATATATTTATGTGTGACAAAACCTGCAGGTTTCTGTTTGATTTTGTGGGGGTTTTTTTTTCTGTTTAATTAAGAAAATGATATTTTTAGGACCAGTTTTGGAGATTTAGCTTAATATTCTTTGTGTGTTGCGTTTTGAAGATGAGATTTTAAGCTAAACTTGTTCAAGGAGACAAAGCTATGTATTTGCAGATTACAGGGGTAGGCATTTGCCAGATATCCTTATTTAATATGGAATTGGTCCAATGTGATATTGTGAATAGCAGCAATTGGAGTAAAGCATGCATGTATCGCACATAAAATAACGATGTTCTATACCATTCCTCTTGCACCATCACTACGACTCTACAAGTAATGGAAATAGAGGAAATCGTGATCTCACCTATCGCTCAAGAAATTCCCATACAGGTTCGGTGATGTTACGATCTCGTGACTATGGACACCAGGTAGCTGCTGCTTCTGATCATCCTCATGCCCTTCAAACGAAGTTGTGATGGACATTGCAGCGTGGATAGGAGCATTATCTGCCGGAAATCAGGGACAGACATCAGGGGAGATTATCTGCAAAATTCCATCTCCGGGAAGTTTGAGAGTGTTACAGCTATTATACGACCTACTGGAAGAGTGCTATGATACAGCAGCCCGCAGTATTGCAGACCCGTTTCCCTGCTTTATGTTGACACCAATCAAGCAAGATGGTGAGCTTCTGCCGGATATCTAAAAAACAATTCCTCGGACCAAATGACATGTTGTCAGTCGTTAAAGCTCCAGTTTTGATTTTCTATATACTATCATATGCGCTTTTTTTAGTATTGAAATCACTAAAAGACTTGCTGCCCTGCCGTAAAAACATTTAATGTGTGAAGTTCCGGACTTCGGTTGTTCTGGTCACAGAGGCTTCAGAAACCTTGCATTTTTGGAAATCACTGAGGTTTGACATTTTTTTATTTTTGAGTAGTATTAATGAATAGTCATCGATAAGTTTTGGTTGACTGTCTATCCTATCTATATAAACTCTTTGCCAAAAAAACAATAATCGGAGCACTTCGAAATTTGGTATGCAAATTCCTCTGCCAAGGATGCAAATGATTAATTGTTGTGGCCAATGAAAATGAATTGTGGTCCCAGTGCACAGTTCAGCTGCGCAACCTGCACCCTATAAAACAGTTTGCAGACACTGGCTGTGATCATTCTGGTTGTGTTGCCAGTACATCTAACCGCGTTTGCTACCATTAATACCTTTCCAACGTACCCTGAAATCCTATACACATTTACGTCTTCGAGAGAGGCCGCATCGTCGGGTTACGAGATTGGCCTACAGACCAATCGGCCGTCATCTTGGTCGTACAAATACCGCCGTGGCAAGGTGCTGGCAGTAGTGGTTGCGACAAAGTAGCATCAACGCCACGAAGGATCCGAAGAATAACTGCGAGAAAAGATCGGCTGATTGTGCAACAAGCCCGAAATGCGTCAAGATCGTCGTTGTCCACAATACAAAGCGCTATATCATCTTCGTGAGAAAATTATGAAGTGTCTAGATAACTTTTACCGTAATTTATTTACCTATGTGAAGACTTAGATGAAATGACTTTATAAAACTGTAACTGAAATAACTCCTGTATTAAAAGGGAGTCAATACTCCATCAAATGCATAAAGAAATGAAAAACACCAAGATATGACTGAATCACAGCAGATACCTCAAAGAAGCAAGATAAGAAATGGAAAGGATACTGGCTACTCTTTTTGCTAACAGTTTAAACCTTAAAGGTGTACCAGAAGACTGGAAGAATGTAGTCATAATATTACTATTTAAAAATGAGAAAGAAAAGATGTTGGGAATTATATTCCAATATTTCAGTTTTATGTGAAACTACTGCCAATTTTATAAAATATTTTTGAAAGGTATTATCAATCGCTTGCAGAAAACTTTACATTCTGCCAACCAAGCGAACAAGCTGGATTTCATAGTGGATGTAACACGATTGATCACATTCTTGTTTAAGAAGTCATTGAGAACCAATGAATACCAAATGGCACTTTGTTTTGATTTTATTGACTATGAAAAACTTTTGACATAGTTGACATGTCTGCTGTTATCAGTGCTTTGGAAAAAAAAAAAACTACATTGACACTAGCTATGTAGAGTTTATCAAAAATATTTATAAGGTCACGACGGCAATAATTCGTTTGCATAAAGACACAGCCAAAAAAATGAAGAAAGGAAAAGGATGTCAGACAGGGAGATACTAGATCTCCTAAACTGATTACATCAGTACTTCAGGAAGTGTTCAAAAAATTAGACTGAGAATAAACAGTCATCAATATTAATGATGACAATTTAAGCTACCCTCGGTTTGCAGATGATATAGTTATCGTAGCTAAAGATGCTTCGTAATTGCAATTAATGATGTGAGAATTTACCAATGCTTGAAAGTTGGTAAGCTAAAGCTAAATGGTAAGAACCATTTCATACTAAGTTATCTATTGAAAATATACTGAATAAGGTTTGCAGTTTTAAATGTCTTCTTCCTCTTGAATGTCTATTCGCTTTAATAATGTGTTTATTTGATTGGTAAGTTATTTGATGGTTTTTCATTATGAAATAATGCCTTTATAATGGCGGTATTATTTTTTTCTCCTTCATTCCCGTCCTAGGAAGGTCATTGTAAAGTAGGTCGAGCTTGTAACGGTTTTTTGAAAATTTAGTAAATGTTTGCATTAATTTAAGTGGTTGAGTTTTATGTTTAATGATTCAGTTTTACACACGTTAAAGTGACTGATTAAAAACAAAGATTATGTTTAATGGATTTATTAATAGGCAATAAATTAAAGTTGGTAATTTTGAATTAGAGGAAGTTAGCAGCTATATCTTGGACAATAAATTAGTATGGATGGAAGCATTATGCCAGAAACGAATCGTATACTCAAAGTTCCATGGAATGCGTTTGACAGAATAACTGCAATATTGAAAGGAGCAACGCCACTTTGCTCAAAAGAGAAAAATTTTTCAAAATATATTACCAGTTCTAATATATAGAGCAAAGACATGGACTTTGATAGGAAAGCAATGGACCACTTGAGGTTTACGCCCCTATCGACGTCACGTATGACGTGTATCCCACATGCGGCGAGAGCTAATGGGATAAACAAACATAACTTTGTTTGAATTACTTAAAAAATCGTCGATATTTGATATTTCAAGACGATGGTTCAATACTGTGCAGATCCAGTACTGTAATAATTCTGTAAAAACGCTTGGAATATCCTTCTTTAATATAATATTTCTTCTCTATCTAAACCGGTTAAACCAAAGCACGTGGCTTTGTTTATCCCACATGCGAAGCAGTAGCGTGGTGGGATATTTTGTAACTACGAAGCTCCGCCTATCCTCAAGTGATCCATTAAATTATATCCTTTTTTTGAAAATATATTGCTGTCGTCTTCTTCAATAGGCGATAATCAACTCTATATCCAATCTGAACATTTTGGAAGGCTTACAATCATTGCATCCAAAGCAAATCTTTTAGTTCAGCCTCCATATCTATAAGGGTTAAAATAAAGCACATGGCTTTGTTTATCCCACATGCGAAGCAGTAGCGTGGTGGGATATTTTGGAACTACGAAGCCCCGCCTATCCTCAAGTGGTCCATTGAGAGACTGCAGACGATTCAAAGAGTATGGAAAGATGAATGTTCGGAATCACGAGACGATACCTCAAAAGAAATGTCTGGGTGAGAGAGCAATCCAGAATGTCTTACATGATTATCACAATAAAGAAGCTCAAATAGAATTGGGCTGGTCATGTAGCAAGACGTAATGATAACAGATTGTCAATAGATATGAGGTATTCTAAACTGAATTCCGAAGAATGAAGGGAAGCTATGAAAGCGTTCACAAGGGTCCACAAACAAAAGTGAGTACGGATTTGTTATTCCGGATTTAGCTGAGAACAAGTAAAGCATTTTGTTTTAATCTCTGAATTCAATTTGCTAAACACAAATGTCTTTTGGGAACTCTGGCCCTGCCGTTTCCTCTACGATCTTTCTTTGTCTGAATTTGTCTCTAATTACTCGAGTTGTTGAATATAATTATCTTCTGTACATTACTGTACTGACTGTGACCTTAAACATTATCAAGCTGATTTTTAATAAATAAGAAATGGTAAAACTAAAACCCGAAAAATACGTTGTACTATTATCAACAGCTCCAGTGCAACTACTGTAAGAATACAGTAAACTCCCGATTATCCGCGGACCTTTTTCTGTTTCCATTTTTTTTTACTGTACAATAAATTACGGAATTAAATTTCTTTTTAAATCTAGAATAAGGTAAACAACGAAAGAGGCTAACAAAGTAAGTGAAGACAATTATAGACAAACAATTTAAAGAACGGCCTTGTGGGCGAGCGTAGGCCGGCAGGTTATACTAAATTTCGGGAGAGCCTTCCCGTTTTAATAAAATTTAAAAATACATAAATAATTTAAAATAAAATAATTGTTTATAATGTATGTACTGTAACTGCATGTATTACCATTTTAGTGTCAATAAAACATGTTAAAAGCATTTTTGTGTTGATTTTCGTCATTTTTCTTCCTATTTCGGATTATCCGCGAAATTCGCTAATCCGCGGTTGCCGCGCCACCCAATTCCGCGAATAATCGCGAGTTTACTGTAGTTGATTTCAGGTAACTTCCGAGAGCATTGTCTTGAGTTCTTTGCTATCAAAATTTAGGCTCTTCGTACTTAACATTTCCATACATACACCTTCGTTAGGGTTACAAAAAAAACAACAAAAAAAGCCCAGTGGAAACGTTGACACCTCTGATCAAATTCTGACTACGCATGAAAAAAATGATTCCATGTCAAATGATAAAGACGTCGTTAGAAATTTTGAACTGTATCGCACTTTTTAACTATTTCATTGATAAGTGTTGAGTTATCAAGCACTCAGTAAAAGTGTCTCAAAAACCAAAACAAATCGCCAACAGATTTCGAAACTGATGGATTAACCGTTTATCTTCTTCTATATAATGATGTTTCTATAAGTTAAAAAAAGCGAAATATTTCGCTTGTTTCCGATTTTAGTAATTAAAGGAGAGACGAAGAAAAGAACGAAAGAAAGGGAGAAGAAGGGTAGGGTTGACGATGAATTGGCATCTGAATATTTTTTTTTTTCCACCTCAAAGCGAAAGACGATCAAGACATTCTCCTCGCCTTCGCTTTCGCTTCCACACGCGTTCTCTTTTCCAGACGAATGTAGTCGATGGAAACGTAAGCTGCACTCGATCGAACATCTCCATAGGTTTGAGTTGGCAATATTTCTCCGTTTACGAAAAGAAGACATCTTCAAAAAAGCCTATTTAAATATGGATTCAGAATAATTTCATCCGTTGTTTTCCAATTCCAATTTTTTTATCGTCTTCAAAGTATCAGGTGTACCATCGTGTACATCCACTCTACACGAATATGAAATAAAATAAATATTAAAATGACCATTAAAAAAAAAATCGATCAAAACAATCATCTTAAAAAATAATACAAACAATAAAAAATTTTCAATAAAAAAAATGTTAAAAAACGTTAATGTAAAATGTCAAATAATACAATTTTGAAGTTAAATTTTTGACAAATGTTTGTAGTTTTCATATTCATATTACATTCTTCTGAAATCTTACACTGAAATCATTACGTTGAAGTAAACACCTGAATTAAAATTGTCTTTTTTAATTTTTTTAATTAATCGTAATCGACTAATTCCATCTTACAAATAAGTGAACTAAAATAAGCAAGAAATTCCAAATAAGTGAATTTTTATTAGTATAAAACAACTCCGAATTCCTGATTAAGTATTATCATAACTGAGGAAACGGGTTTTGATCTTAAAATATCTCCACCTCCACAATTCGTTGAAACAGCCCACTTGTCCTTATTCCAATCTGTTCCCAGTAATATACTCAGTATTTAATGTCGTAAATAATAATGGATGAGACCAAATTATTCACAAGTGACATCCTGGAACAGCTGTTTCACGCTCGTTGGCGATCATCAGCCAGGAGAAGTCACAGTAAATAACAAGGTCTCCGTACTGAGGCTAGTATGAACAATACATCGGAAGCGCAGGGGGGCTTTTTATGCTTAAAAAAATTCATTCAGGCCTGTGACTGCTGGCACATGAATTTTCTCACAAACGTTTCATTGGTGAGTTTTTCATTGTTTATTCTATCCTTTGAGGCACCACTGCGCTTCCGATATTTAATGTCGTGTTATATTTGATTTTAAGTCTGTTCTAATGTTTATCGCAGGTTATATATATATATTTGCATAAATCAATTCTCTGAATTATTGAAATTTACCTTTGTCTACAATTTAGGAATCAAGAGTTGTATTGAATTGGTCTTCCTTTTATTCTGCATTGTAAAAGAAAACAAAAGGAGCGGGGGTAATTGTTTTGTTTTTTGTTTTTTAATCCAAACAACCAAATAGGAGATGGGTATTTTTATTTTTTTTTAATTCACGTGATCTTTTATTTATAAGTAAATTTGATGTTTTTTTGTTTTTCACGCCGTCTTTGTTGCTGTTTGTTTGTTTATTTTTTTCCAATCGAAGGAATTGGAATTCCAAACATAAAAATTTGTTCCGAAAATAAAAAAGGAAAACAGGAGATTTTTTTTTTTTCCAGAATAATTTAGAAGGTGAGTAAATAAAAAAAAAAAAAAAGAAAAACAAATTTCCTGAATATGCTAATAAATATTCGATGTTATTTGTCTTAGCATTAGCAAACATTAACTTAGGAAACAGTTTAAATAACGTAACCTTTGCATTTCACTATTGAAATAAGTTCAACGTTTAATCAGATAAGTTTCTTAAAAATTATGAAAGAGAACGAGAGCAAAGAAAAATCACCTTAGTAAATTAGTAAAAATACCCTTCAAATCATGTTGTAAAAAAATCATCTTTCCAGAAAAAATGTTGAGATATTACATGATTAATAAATTGAGGGCAGCATGAATGTTAAAATACGTACATTTCCAGTACTGAACTCAGTCGCCCTTGGCCTCCTAAACCAACATGGGCGTTTGCTTCCTTTATACAGTAGCACATTTATCAATAGTTTACATTATCTATTTTAATACGTAAAAATTATAAATATTAAATGTAAAACTAAAATTTACCTAATTGGACTTCAATATGTGGTATCCTCTCATTACGTAAAATTTTGATTTTTCTTCTTTGAATTTAATACTTTCATGTGAAATGCTAAAGTCTATTTTCGTAGTTAGATTGTTTTGTTAACTATCAAAGTATGCTCTCCCATTTTGCTAATATTGGAATAATACTAGAAAAAACTGAGTAACTGATGTTTTTTACTTCAATTAATTAATAAAAGTGAAAAATTTTGTGTAAAAGTCGATTGTGGTTGATTAGATGTGTTTACTTTCTCTGTAATAAGCAAGTTAGGAGTGTGGTATAAAGAGTTCTCTCAATCATCAATTTACAATAATGTAAATTTTTAAGCTTAAAATATTCCTAAATCCTGGCGAAAGTCAAAGCCGGATGGTATCAGTTTTGTAATAATTCTTTCAAATCATCATCTTCGTACATCTTATGAGAGTAAACAGTAGAGATCTGCAAGTAGATCATTCCTACGATCAACAACACTATACGAAAGTTCTCGCTCTTTTTTAAGTGTCAGAAACAGATCTGATATCCATTTGTTAGAAGGTGACAAACTTATCGAACCCTTCTCCTCCAGCTCGAGACGAGCGCTACACCACTTGAGCTACCGATCCGCTCGATTTCTTTTTCCTGTCCTTAATTTTAAAATCCTCGAAAACTGATTACAATGATCTTAGGCGTCATCGACTGCATCTCTTTTAATTCCTTTAAAATTCCTAATGGTAAATTGGTTCGAGAGATTCCAAGCGCTTTTCAGAACCATTAAAAAGAGGTATTCAACATGATGGTTTTGTTGGGAATTTTGAATAAGGTGGTGATTTTCTCTACTCAGTAATATGTCTCTTTGTCAGTAGATTTCCCCCGAACGAATAGATTCGAGCCCAGTTTTAATATGAGGCGTCCAAATTGTATGGGTTGAGGCGAATTGAGATCCGGACCGAAGTGCGTCTTTATTGCGCTAGGAAAGACCTGATCTCGAGTGGACACCGATGGCGAGCACTCTCATTACGATTTCATTATCAGCAGATGTTCGTGAATTCAAAAGCGAACGGGGGAGTCAATTACCAGCCGAATAAAGCCCGCGTTTCGCAAGGGTTGCGGAGTAGATGGCGTTGGGAAGATACCATGCAATCAGATCCTTGTGTTTCCTGAATATGTACACTGTTAGCCAACAGAGGGCGTCCACTTAATGAAAAATATTAAGTTCCATTTAATTATTTGTATTGGTCCATCTACTTAAGAAGTCACACAAAAAATCCTTAACTTGTTGTTAAATGTGCTTAAGATCTGTCTTATATTTATTAGCCCAGGGAAGGAGTTTGTTATAAAAGTAACAATCACTTTCTTATCCCAAATCTCTTACGAAGTTTTAGATTCTCAATAAAGGATTCTGTAGATTGTGTTTCTTTCAAAGCTCATTTCATAAAAAAAAAACAAATATAACAATGAAAAGTGACAACAGTACTATTACGTTAAATAGGACTGAATAAAATTTTTTTAGAAAGTTATATAGTTTTATAAGTATCAGTGCTAGATATCAAAAGCGTGAAACAGGCTGTCTTGAGATGTTAGTTTGAACATTGGTCTCAAATTTTAATGTGTTTAGACATTTTTTTAGGCGCCTTTTCTTTATTTACATGCGCATAAGAAATTCATTGAGGCTGGCAGAGCCCAGCACTTGAATTTCTTTTTCTTTATTTTTAATGTGTTTTTATGTTTTAAAATTAGATTTACGGTGGTTCCATTTCTTTTCCCACTCTACTTCAAATATACCTTCGTTATGAGACCTGCTTTATTCATTCTGACTACTCTCAACAGATGATCGCCTAATCGGCATGAAACAGGCTTGTCAGTTTGAACATTGGTCTCAAATTTTAATGAGAAAGATACGATTTCATTAAAAGCACTAAAATATTTGTACAAGTTAAATGATGTGTGGAATGAATTATTTCTTAAAAAGCTGCAAATGCAATTTCTGTTTCTTTCATGCATGCGATAAAGACTCCGCCTATATCATCCTGAACTGAGTAGCCTATGGGACTTTTATCATCAGGATTGTGAGTCATTAAGGTTAGATCATCTGAATCTGCAACCGGTTATTCTTCATTAAGTTTGAAGTTCTGTAACTGGTTATTCTTCGGCCACTTAAACTTGGACTTCATCAAACATCAAAAAAACTCGAACTTCTGTAATTAAAACTTTTTCTATCTTTGTCTAAATAATATGAAATTTCAACACAATAATTCTATTATTGGTTTAGAATAACAATGGCTGAACAGTTGATCTGAGTTACTTCTGTATTGCAATTCATTCCCATAAAATCATTCCGGAGATGTTTACCTACTCTTTTCAAGCATTGAACATCGTCATCTCATTCCAGAACAGAGAGCTTATGAAGCATCATTGGTTTATTTTTTAATTCGTCTCAAAACTGTACGGTACTCACTGTGACTGGAATCAAATAAATGCACGGCATCAAAAGTTATCAGTGATTCGGAGATTGAAGCCTTATTTCTGAAAATCTATTGCTTGAAGGTTTTGGAATATCTCAACATACACTGCCCGGCCACTTTATAAGATACATCTGTTTAGTAGTGTGTTGGGCCTCCTTTAGCCTTCAAAACAGCCTGAATTCGTCGAGGCATGGATTCCACAAGATGCTGAAAACGTTGTTGAGGTATTGTGAACCATGAAGACATGAGTGTGTCACGCAGTTCCTGAAGATTTGATGGAGGTTTAGGCCTGGAGCGAACAGCCCGTTCCAGCTCATCCCACAAATTTTGAATCGGGCTGAGATCCGAGGACTGAGCGGGCCATTGCAGCAAGGAAAAGTCATCGTCATGTTCCTCAAACCATCCCCTAGTGATGCTGGCTTTGTGCACCAGCGCATTATCCTGCTGGAAGTAGCCGTGCAACATATACGGTTGCATTTGGTTAGCTACGGTTTAGGTACACTCCAGCATCCTGACGTGCCTCCAGAGGTATCAATGTACCCAGGAAAACGTTTGCCAGGAAAACATGCCCCACACCACGACACTGCCCCCACTGCCCGTACCATTTCTGCACAGCAGGGGTGTACCGGTACCTAATAAAGTGACCGGATGTATGTTTCATTCTTCATTCTTTTAGTTCTGAATAAGTCAACGTTTTTCCATCAAGTTTTGATAAATACATTTCGAATTTTAGAAACAAAGACATTGGGGGCACAAGAAAACAAGTGACACCACAAGTTAATGAAGACAAAGAGAAAAGATTTAATGAGTAACAACATTAAACATTTAAAGCCTAAATCAAAAACAAAGCAATCAGTTGAAAAACAAGCTGTATTATCTTGTAATAAATTTCCTAATACTTTTGTATGAAGGTGGGTGATAAAGAATATTGGCTATAATTTAATAAAAAATTAAATCTCATTAAAGTTATGATTTGATAGAAGATGAGATTTTTTGGCCGTTTCCAAGCTTACATTTTTTAACTTAGAACTTAAGCAGAAATAATTAATCATGCTTTAATTATTTATGCTTAATTTATATGTATTTCTTGCTAGACAAAGAAAATAAGTTCTTACCTTAAAATCGATATAGAATGTATTTTCAAAGGTAAGTGGTTCGAAATGTCAGGATTTTCCCTGGATTTTAAATGATAATAAAAATTGACAGTGGGGATATTGTATTTGGGAGCAAAATATATCGAAATTTACAGGAAAATCGGATTCACTTCATAGCAGAAATACGCTATTTTAATATTGTCCGAATTTTTTGTAACATTCCAAGAAGAAATTGTTTTACTTCAAATCTTAAGAACAACTTCTGAGTCATTGTTAAGTTTTATTAGAAAACAGTTCTTCAAATTGAAACTTTTTAGCAACCCATTTGGGAGCTATTGTGATAGCGACCAAAATCGGTAGCTACTGCATTTGTCCTGTCCGTCCGTCCGTGTCTGTCCACCCCTAACAACTCCCGAACGGAAGGTCGGATCGACAAACGGATTTCAATATCGTATGTTCAGAGGCCCAAATAACATAGGAATTTTCAGGGGCCAACACTCCCCCATGTTCGAGGTATTTGGCATTATTTTCATTGGATTTTCGCTATTAGCTTAAATATTAGCAACCTTCTCATTTCAGTTGTCAGCTACAGTTTGATGGGAAGGTCGGGACTCATATGCTAGAAGTTGTCGGTTCTAATCCGTATATTTACTGGGGTTTTTTTTTTTTCTAATTTTCTTTTTTATTTTTCCTTATGTTAATGTACTTTTTTTTTTATTGCTATTTTTAAATTTTTGCTATTACAGGTTGCTCTTAAAATTTATGCTTTATCACAAAATTATATTCACTTATTCTAAAATCTCTTTTGAAGTTTAAAGTTTAAAAATATTTGAATATAGTTTGATTTTTTTAACGATCTATCACGACACAATAAAGCTTAAATACTTTGATATTTTTAAGCAAAGCAAGTCTATTCCTGATTCAGATTACAATTGCAACATCAAGTCTGATAAAATAAAAAAAAAAATTACAAAAAATTAGTAAATAAGTCAACAGAGAATTTAGAAATCAGTTGAATACGTTAGATCAAAAAGTATAAATGAAAGTGAATCTAAATATGCATATGAATGGACGTGGGTTACAGAAAGGGATGTAATTATGAAAGGACGGATGTAATTATGGAAGAATGAATATTTTCACCAATATTTACCGAAGTAGTTCACTGTTAACATTTTACGATCCTTTTCATAATTATTCAGACAGACATTTTCCGGGAATTTAGTGGATGATATATCAATATTTGGAATACATTTAGATTATCAAGGGGGAATTAATTCAGAATTCCCGGAAGCAATGACTGTACGAGAGTTTAGAGAATCATCGACATCAGAAAGTCTATTACAAGATCCGGAAGTAATAAGGAGTGCACTGAAATAAATAAGTGAAGAATTGCAAAAGGAAATCTTGCTGAATAGCGAGTGATTTCGCATTCAGATTATTATTCTTTTTTAAAAAATTAGACCCCCACCAAAATTAGGATTTTTAAATACTAGTAAGCTTAACTATTAAGTCTTGAAATATTATTATTTTTTTTAAATCGTCTTTATATATTTTCTTTCTTTTTTTTTTCTTTTCAAAATAATCATTTTTTTAAAAAATAATCATTTTATTTACTAGATCTTTCACTGTATAGTGGGGATTGAGCATACAGCAATAGGGCATCAATTTGTGGAGATGGTAAGGGTGGACTTACTCGTAATGTCTAACAGATGGATGTTGACGATCTCGTTTGCGCGAGAATTACGAAAAACACGAGATCTCGCCATTAGCCTCTTCAGCAGGTCTCAAGGAATTTAGTATTTTTAATGTCTGTCACTAGGAAAATGCTACATAATGAATTTATTGTTTGTTTATTGACTGTTTTCAATTTATTAAAACTATATTAAAATGTAGTAAAAGTCTCATGCATTTCCCGGTATTATAATTCATTTAAATATTTCAATATTTGTGAGAAGACATGGATAAAGACTATTCTCGCGTAAATTACGTGAAATCACGAAAATACGGGATCGTCAACATCATCTGTTAGACATTATTTCGAAGTTGGACCACAAATAAACATCGCATCGAATTTGAAGAAATCAGTCCACCCCTGTTTAAACTACAGCTTCCAGGAGTCATTTTTAGGAATGGGAGAACTGGGACCAAAGTAAATGGATCAGTTTTTTAAGTTGGATCATATAGTAGCTACGAAACAAGTTGTGTGGAAATTCCTTCAGTCGTTTTTGCGTGATCCGCGTACAGCAAAATAAACATAGGAGAAAAATTTTCCTAGTAATTTAGTGAAATTTGGCTTGCTCAGTTTATTACCTAACACCTTCTGTATCTCTATTACATATGTCTATTCTGTTTCCGCTTATTTATACAAAGTACATTTTAAAACAGTTTTGTCTTCTATTTGTGCTAAGTCGAAAGTAAATAAACACTTATTTTTGGAAATAACCCATAATAATCGTATAATTTTTTTTTTGGAAAAACTACCGTATTTACGCGCATAATTTCCCCCATCGCGTATTTTCCCCACCCCAGTTTTTGTGGATTACAAAATTCAATTTTTATTTTTATCGCATAATTTCCCCACCTCTACTTCAACTGACTGGCGGTCAACTCACGACGACGCGACAATGTACCGTTACTTCGGCATTTCTCTATCCCACGCTACTTTAAGGGAAGATTCCACCCCCACCCCGGTCAGTACAAGAGCAGACTCCTTCTGAATCAGTACAACAAGTTCGAGTGTTTTGTGAAAACGTGAAGTTCCCCGAATAAAGTTAAGATTAGTGACACTCATTAACAACATGGATAAAAATAGGAGTTACACCGCAGAATTTAAGTTGCGTGTAGTTTTCTCTGCTGAAAAGAATGGTGTGAGAGCAGCAGGCAGAGCAGAAGCAGGCAGAGCAGCAGGCCGTGCATGCCTATTGCTTAACTGTACTTTGAAGAAAAAACAAATGTTGAGATGTTATTTCTTATATTTTAAATGTTGCGTGGTAATAAAATTGTTGTTAATTACATTTCTTGCTTTAAAAATCAATATTTAACATGGTTTTCCTTACACTTTCACCATATTTTTTTTCCTCAAATTGAAAAACATCGTGTATTTTCCACACCCACCCCTTTTTTTGTCAAAATATTGATGAAAAAAAAAAGAGGAAATTATGCGAGTAAATACGGTATTTTTCAGAATTTAATAGTTCATTGCAAACCAGTTCATGGTAATGAAGGATACAGTTGGGAAAGATCAAAGATTGCAGACTTCCTAATAATTTATATCACACATACAAAAACAAACTTGCACAGTACTTAGAAATAAAGCGCATTATTGTGATAATCTCGAAACAGTAAAGGAATTTTAGTTTTAGAAATGTGTGTTTAAACTTCGTTTTTACGATTCATTGTCATGTTAAATTATGACATCGATAAGAAAAATTTAAGAACATATAAGAATTCTTGTTTTATTTAATTTAATTTAACATCTAAGGACAATTTAAGCTTTTTGTTTTTGGTTTAAGTTACATGTTTGTTCATTTAGTGTGGGTTGCAACTAATAATCTTCCCATTATTAATTTCATAAAAGAAAAAAAAACCTTATTTCCTCTTAGTCTGTTCAATCGATAATGAATCCCTTGCGTTGGTTTTGAATATTTTTTTTTCCTTTTTCTTTGTCTTTATAAATATTAAGATGTTCGCATGTTTTCTGTTTGCAAATTGCTGTTAATACCAAAACAATACTACCAACATAAACTTCATGCTACTGTATTTTCATTGGGATTTTACTGTTGGCTGTGCTAACGAAAATTCCTTAGTATATTTCATTTAATCCATTTATTTCTCTTACAGAAAATAAAAGATAAAGACAGACTTGAGGTCTCTTTCCTTCGCTGTAACCAAATCCATTGCTATTTTGTATCTCTATGGATTCTACGATGTTAGTTTGATTGCTCTACAAAGTTGACTGAAGTTGTTAAGATTGAATCGACTGTTAAACCTTCGCCATTCTAGAAAGTTTGAATTGGGTTTAAGAAAATCGATTCCAACCTAGTCTGTAGAACAGATCGCTGAAGATTTCTACGAAAAGTACTTGGAATTGAAAGATGAAGGCGCTAAAGCAAGAAGACACAATGAGTCATTCGTATGCAAAGCCTGAATGTTGAATATAGGAAATGCAAGACAGCTTGTTCACTTTCACTCTTCAAGCAATTACTTTATAAATTAATTAAGAAAACTAGGTTTTTTTTTTGTTTGTTTTTTTTTATTTGCTTTTCGTGTGATTATAAGAATGCTAAACGTTAACCTTTGCAACGCTTGTAATTCACCCCAAAAATCAAAACAAGTGGACGTAGTAAGTACGTCAGGTTTAAGGTTGAACTGAATTCTTTTCTTTATGTTTGGATCCCAATTCATTTGTATTAAGTGAAATGAATTTATTTACAAAGCAATGTTTATCTAATTTAAGTTAGGTAAAATTAAATACGCAATATTTTTACCTATTAGATTTTTCAGGTAATTAAATCAAACCATTATAAATTTTAGTTGATTTTATAGAACTACTCAATATTAGCACTGTAAACATTATAAACTAGTTTTAGTTAAACCAATTGAGATTTCTTTTAACAAGTTTCTTGCATCTTATCTGTTCTGGATTAATTGAATCATAATTCGAAGATTATCGTTAACTTTCTAATATTCAATTTAGATTATAATAAGTCTATTTACTTAATAATTTAACAAGTAAATTAATTGTTTTGGTTGTACGAAGTTACGTATATTTAGTATGTATTTGATTTTATTTTAATATGAGGGAAAAAAAAACCTCCACTTTATTATATTCATATCGTCTGAAAAACAATACGAAAAACATAGGTAATTTGAAAGTTATTCTTCTATCAATTCCTTCCTCTTCATATTATTATTTTAAACTAAAACTCCATACACTCCATATCTTAGTATTTAAAATTGTTTTATTCAAATACTATGCGAATACTATTTTCTTGTACATGTTCAATACTATTTTTTTTTTGTATTTATTCCAAAGAATATTTTAATTTTTCGCTTGAAGAAGGGATGACGATACAATTTCGTCTCGAAAATTCGAGTAGTATTTGAATAAAACAATTTTAAATACTAAGATATGGAGTGTATGGAGTTTTAGTTGAAAGCTATTCTGTTTTGATTTACTTTCTAATTTTCTAATTTAAAATCCCAAGTTTGTTAGTAGCTTTACTTCCTAATCGTCCCACATCGCTTTGACGACGACGTCCCATTTCAAGTTGCTACCCAGTTTTGTAGGTCACTTTGGACACAAGGTCTCGTTGCTAAGCAAGAAGTCCTTAAATCGACTTCTTTGTTACTTTGCATTCCGCTATCGATTAGCGGAAACATTTGTGGAAATACAATAGAGAGAAAGACAGAATGGAATGAAGATTGAAAGCTTTTAACCTATTTTAAAAAAACAGGAGTGAATTCCTTTTTTTTTCCTTTAGTAATACTCAGCAGGAAGTAAGGGGTAAGAACAGGGGGTTCCTATAGAAAAGAACTATTGATTATATGCTTCTGAATCTCTCTCTTGTCAGCTAGAGTAGGAGTAATGAGCTTTGATTTGTGAACAATTTTTTTTTTATTTTACGAATTTTACTAGATTTTTGTTTCAAAACTTAAGTCGTTTAATGTTGTTTATAGCTCTTATTTGCGAATGAAATTTTAACGTGTGCATTTGAACATACAAAACAGACACTGACACACAAAATTTTGTATTTTTTAATGTGTTAAAAATTTTTTTGAGGAACCGGTTTCGCCTTTGCGACCAGGCTTTTTCGACTAACAATTACGTAAGTTACATGTACTTAAATAAAAACACAAACCAATGAAATTAATTTAAAATATTTGCCGAAGTTTGATATATTGTCAAGCAGTGTATTACAGTATTAGTAGACAAAACTTTTGCTAAATCAGCATAATCAATGTATACAGTTATAAATTAATTAAGACATTCTAACATATCTCCGATTAGACTGTTCATTTGTTTTTCAGGTTTTCAAATTCACAATTTCACAACAGAAACAATATAATTAAAAAAAAAGTGTTAGGAAAGACCTGTTTTGTTATTTGAGTGTTGTTTTCTTCTTTTTTATTAATAACATTAAAAGGGAATGATGGGAAAAATTATTGAAAGAAGTTCTGTGAAGTAATTTACTATTAAAGTTCATTTTACAAAAGTCCCCTTTAATCAAATATTTGTTTTTAAGTAAGTGTGACTCCGAAGAAAGATAGAACTGTGACAGAGTAATCTTCACCAGCTGTTGCATGTTTGTAGGCTAACTTTGCAGCTGCCAAGAATATTTCGTCATGACCTTTACGAAATAATATTTTATACGAAAATACAGATATGAAAGTACGACTTTGAAAGTAGTAAGTATTTGATTGTTATTATTCAAAATTGATGGACTTTCCGAATGATATACACAGTAGCGAATTTACAATTCTGTTGGGGGAGGTGATACTACAGAAGGTTCAAAGAATGTATCACTTTCATAACAAAGTAATTTGTTAAAATTTTAACAATGCTAAGGCTGTTGATTTTTAGTATTAGTTAGTATTTAGCTCTGAGAACATAGTGCAATTGTGAATCATGATGAGGTATAAATTTCAAAGGGTATTATTCAGAATTCTTGTGAATATAATTGTACTTGCACAAAAATAAATATGTTCCCATAACATTTAGAAACTATAGGTACTAACAAAAAAAAAAGATTATATTGCAATACAATATGTTAACAGCAAATTCATTGTAAAGAAAATACTTGAGCTTTAGTAAACCTCAAGTATCTTACAATATGAAGAAGAGTATTATCAATTAGAACCAAACCAATATCTCATGACCGAAGAGATTTATTCACTTGTCAGATGAAGACACCGAAGGAGATTCTTTCAAAAACTACGTCTTGGTGATGATCGCTAATATTACACGCTACTAAAAATATTTTCATTTTCAAATATTTGCGTGTCAATTTTGTACATTTTCATGAATTTCAATGCTTACATTACGAGGTCTAGTTATAACTTGACATATTTAGGCTTTCCATTGTCGAATATTCCAGTCCATTCATTTATCTATACTTTGTTTCTCTCAAATGGTTCGTCACAGAGAACAGGGGTAAAATGTTAGTGAAAATGCCCGTTCAATCTTGTCCATTTTCCTATGAAATCATTGTTATTCTGATTCGGTAAATGGACTCCTTTGTTTTCCCGGAAGAGAGAGTAAACATTAAGTTCTTTGCATATTTAAACCATTATTTATAAAACGAATAATCCGTAATATAAATCTACCATACATGGATTTATCTAAGAACAAAACCAAATAACTTGTTGCCATGAAAATTAATCTCTTTACCGTGTGGTTTAATTAAAAAATTTTATTATTTATCAGTAGATTTAGAGATTTGATCTAAACTTATAAAAATCAATATCTCTGCATTGAAAAGCAAAAGGGATTGGAAGAAATACATTTTTAAATTAAAACTGTGCACGACATCCGTTCAGTTATCATCAAGAGAACTTAAATCTACTTATCCTCCGAAGCTGAAATTTCAATGGTAGATTAGGCTCTTCAAAGGAAGATCTCTATTGATTTCAGTACAATAGGAACTACACTTAAGATGCTAGAGGCCAAGATGATAATATGATGACGATTTAAAAAATATTATATTAACAGCCGAAACAGCTGTGTTCTGCTGTTGAATTAGAGTTGTCTGTTCATGTGGAGTCCTTATTTACGAAATTCAGCACTAAAAGTCGTGTTTGTGGAATTGGAGTGGAATAAGTTTTTCCCATTAGACAACCCTTTGAAAGATTCTTGCAATGGTGATTTTAAATCATTACCGTCACGATAAATTAATGCCTAAATATCAAAACAGGCTCAGAGTTTATTTATAAGTTTCATATCATTTTTGAAGGTGCAGATGAACACCAACTACAGTCGAACCCTTCTTTTACATTCCCGCAAAAAACACTTTCCCATCATTTACAAGATTTTTTCTCGGTCCCTTCAATTTTCCTATTATTACAATATATTTTTTCCCCTGTGTTTTCCGCTGTTGTAATATCAAACTTCCCTCAACTTACTTTCTTTCCGCAAGAAAGGAGTAAAACGAAAGATGACGTCTATGCGAAAAATTGAAAATAAAATGGCGACTACCAATGTAAATTTCGTCATAAATACGGTCAATTTAAGCAGATTCAGTGGCAAAATACCACATTTACTTGAAATTGGAGGGGGAGAGACCTTGGCCGGAAAAGGTGCACATTAAAGTCCTCTTATTACACTGCTTTGTGATTGAAACTCGCGAGACCATCGTAACTTCGAAATGTCGATTGTCTCAACACTCGATATCTTCGTTCGGTTTCGGCTTCATTCTTGTTACTCCGTCTTGTTTCGTTTGAAGTGTGTGTATAGGCCTTATATTTTGAGATTTAAAAGTAATCAAAATCACGTGTATGATAGTTAATCTTTTCTAAATTAAATATTTAATAACTGTAATATTGAATAAAGTCCTGGGTGTTATAAAAGTTCCAAGCATCATTCTATGTATTGAACATTGTATCCTTAATGTTCTTGATATGCGGAAACCATTTCCCATAAATTACACTTTCCTTCAATTTACACCATTTTTTTTTAAGAGTCCCTTGAAAAGTGTAAAAGTGGGGGTTCGACTGTATACCTTGTTACTTTTTTTATTAATTATAAATTCGTCGTTTTCTCTACTTGCAACTAATTTTCAGTTTTGGGTTCATGGATTGCTCTTCCATGAAAAACGTAATTTTGACATTTTGAAGCATTGCAGAGAAGAAAGAGAGAATATTTTACATTAAACTTTAAAAACGCCGAAAGAAGCTATAATTTTATTCATTTAATCAGACGAGGTTAAGCTCAGTTGACAGCTCTCTTTTCCATTTCTGGGGATTATTGGTTATTCTAATAAGTCCCTTGATTAAATTTGGGAATTTTTTTTGAAATAATGTGTTTATACAAAAAGAATCAATTTCAACGAAGAATTCGTTTTCATTAATCGACAGTGACAGTGAAAAATGAGTTATTCAAAAAAGAAAGTATTTGATATTATTTGACTGATGTAGTTTTCTTTTTTTTTAAATCGAGTTTTTTTTTCTAACTAATTACTCTTCTTAGCACTCTTTTTAAAATTAGTTTCTCTGTAATTGTGACAGCTTCTAGTGTCATTGTGCATCAGCCATTTCGATATAGGAGAGGTTCGTTTAAATGCGTCGTCTAAACGACAAGGAAAGCATTTGTTGAATAATTTGCATGGTTATATTGAACGGGCAACAGATGGAATCCTCTGGAACAGTTGTTGTTTGTTGTGATTTACATAAACGTACTACTTTACTAATTTATCTCCAAACCCAAAAACTCGTAATAACAATAATATGAAGGAGAATTTTTGTAGTCTTCTTTCAGAATCTTAAATTTGTAGCAAATGTAGATGTTTTCATAAATGTTGAGGTATTTAACGATGGGAATATAAAATTCAAAATGGTGGCTCTCGAACTCCTTCATGGAGCTACGAATTGGTTTTAAGCATTAATGCGTTTGAAGAAGAGGAGTAAGAGGACCCAGGGCGGTTCATTTGCCATTTCATACATAAAAAACCCACAGATACTTCAGAATTAAGGAGGATTTGCTTTTGGTTTTATTTAATTCTGGATACGAACAGAAAAAAAAAAGCAATAAAAAACTGAAATTAGCATATTTGAGTCCCAGACACACATCCAGAATTATTAAGGAAAACTCCAGCCGTTTGGACTCAACATATAATGTTTCCTTTCAAAATAAGAAAAAGAAAAAGAAAGACTCATAAACACTAATCTAAACTAATTGCCTAAATAACATAAAGGGCTAATAAAGGTTTCACTTCGCAAATATTTGATTCCAAAATTTCTTAATACAATCACTGAAATACTCAGGTTCTATTATTATTTACTTATCTTGTCAGCGTGAGTTTTCTGCATGTTCTTGCTGATGGGAACTGCAATATCAATGAGATAGGTCTGTTTGTTGACCTTATCAACAAGTGTAATGTCAGGTCTGTTGTGATGTATAGTTATTATTATTATTATTATTACTGTGTTAAGGGATTTTAAGATGCAAAAGTGGGAGACATTCATTTAAATGCTGTTATCAGTAGCCTCCAACGTCCATCAAACTCTTGGATTTTAAGGTTAATTTAATATTCATTCATTATGAATTCGTTTTTTAATGTAACATTATTCCTTATGAGTCTAATTCCACTTATTTAGAAACTAATTTGAAAAGAGTAAATTAAACCTTCCGCAAAACTTAAAGCAACTATTTCTGAAAAAGGAGAGTTTTGAATGATGGAATGTTTTTAGGTCGGCGAAGAATTTCAATAATATTTTCTTTAATACTAATAAAATGATTACAATTTTGCTTCATAGAGGAAATATCTAATAAATATCTTCTGAGAGAAAGAAGTAAAGAAAACAATCTACCAACAAAATTAAATGTTTCAGCTTGACTCTGTTCACTGATTTCAAAGTATTTCATCCAATAGTTCATCTTTGTAGTATTTCTATTGATTTCTTCCTATTTTCATTACTTTCTCGTTTTTAGTTGTTAGGTAGACTGTATTTCCAGATATTGACAAGAAACTTTACACTAATCTGGCAGCAGTGCTTTAGTTTATTGACTTTATTATTGATCGCTTTAAACCATATATGAAGAAACAGGATAACGCTCCCTAGCGGAATTGTTATATCGCAGTTTTGAAAACGAAAAATATACGTTTTTTAAATACACTGAAGCTCGGTTATAACGCGGTTGTTTATATCGCGAATACGGATATAACGCGATTTGGTCTTGGACCCCTTCTATTTTGGAAAAGGTGTATAATTGTAAAATTGCAAAATTTACCGTTTTTTCGCCTAAAATCAAAACAAAGGTATAAATTAATATGCTTGTTTCCTTATTATTTACAGTAATTGAGACTCTATACCCACCCTAATGTCACGAAAATGCATCAAATACAATATCACGGACAATAATACAGAATCGCGGACTTTTTCGTTTAACCAAAATGAATATCGAGATCTATTTTTCTGCCAATGACAACCAGTAAAGAGGCCCATGTAATCTAATAGGCGTGTGAATATCTAGTTTCGATCCATGTGACTCGTCGTTTGTACAAGATGCCAAGATGGCGGCGCCAAATCGATTTTGGCTAATAAAACCCATCAAAGTGTTGAAAAGGTAATGATTTATGTATTTAAAAATATAAAATTCTCTCACATAGCTCTGAATAATGTAGGTAATCGCGAAATGACCATTTTAAATCGATTTGGAATCGTGTGGGCGATATACGACAATAAGGTGCGATATACGACATTTGACGTCGCGAAGTAATAAAAGTTCGGTTATATCGCGATCTTCGAAATCTTGGATCCGAAAGATCGCGTTATAACCGAGCTTCAGTGTATATTGATTTTTTTTTTCTGAACTGTGAGACACTTTTAGAAAATCGTGAGGAAAATTAGCACAAGACATACTATCGCTTTCCATTGTTGTATTGATATTTTTGTTGCCTGTCCCACTCGTTCTATTTTCGCTTTTCAATTTTATTTCTCTTTGGTTCATCCCATCCCATACGAAGTGCGAAAAACCCGTTCGGCTGCCCCACCCAGTCAAGTGGAAAACCGACTTGGACTGGACGCTACTGGATTTAGACGGTTTGTTCGATAACACCAAAGAGATATGGTCGTGATTCCTCAGTTGGATTTCATCGAGTTTTAAGAGACCATCGAATTGTTCTTTTATTTTTTATTTTTTTTTATACTGGAAATAGATATTTCGTCAAAATGGCGACTCCAGTCTACAATGTTCCTAGATTTGACTGTAGATTATAATCATCTGTAGTGATTTAACAATTGTGTGATTTTTGCTGATTCCTTTGTATTAGACATCATGTCTAAACTAAA
Organism: Thereuonema tuberculata; assembly: GCA_023159025.1. Taxonomy (NCBI): domain Eukaryota; kingdom Metazoa; phylum Arthropoda; class Chilopoda; order Scutigeromorpha; family Scutigeridae; genus Thereuonema; species Thereuonema tuberculata. The sequence goes on along the minus strand of JAFIDM010000004.1, from coordinate 9,289,763 downwards.
CAACAAGATTTCTTTTTTTTTTCTTTCTTTTTTCGTCTTCAGAGGACAAAACTAACTATCCTGCAGAGACATTTAAAAAGAAATAAAGAAGTAATCCTCGATGTAATTTGATGTCTAAATTTAATAGATATTTAAAAATGTAATTTAATTTTTTTAAACGTGGCTAACCATTGCAATACAACATATCTTCTGCTCGAGATATCGATCTTATTACAGAAAAATAGGATGGATTCTACCAATTAATCCTAAATTATATATAATAAATCTGCATTTCTTGTGATTTCTCGCCGTTCATTTGATCAACATGTTTTTCCTTCGTGATTGTTCATTATCTTTTCCTTTCCATATAATTTCCTTATTAACGTTTTATTTTACTGTCAGTTCATTGATTGACCTAATTCTTCTTTCACAAATTAGGAACTAATCATTCGCTTTATTATATACTAATATTTTATATCTTTAGATTCAAGTGTTTCAGAATATTACTTTGGTATTTCGTCGCCTCAGAGGAAAAAAAACAAACAACAACAACGGTTACCGCGATTTAAACTCAGCAACTGGGAGACGTGATAAACAATGCAGGATTTTAAACTGCCAACCCATTATTAAATTTGCAATTTCAACTTAGCATCTTTTTAGAATTCTGTACAAGAAAACAAATGATTGGTGGGTTAAAAAAAAAATCATTTTGTTATTTTGGCTCGCGTTTTAATTAGTTAAGAGAGACTTGTAGACATGGGCGGAGAGATCAAAGTACTCATCCGACCCAAAACCTCAGAATGTTTCGATTAGCTTTTTATTTCTTTTATTTTGGTTTGATGGTAAGTTGTTGGATTGGTTGCTGGCCCCTAACTCGCTCCCCTCCCCCCGAAATAAAATCCTGTATTTCACGAAATATCACAAATAGCATTTTATTTAGTCCTATGAATTATGTGATAACAAAATATTGTTTACTATAACCCTATTATACAGAGTCTTTTGTTTCTGATAACTAAAATGATTAATCCCTTAGAATCTCATGTTTCTGTTTCTAGAAGATTAACTTAATCTTTTTATTTATTTATTTATTTTTATACAAATCGTTGTTAACTTTTTTTTATTATTATTATTTTCTACTCTGAAATGAGTGAATCATGAATAAATAATTTCTTCTTGAACGAATAAATAAAGTCAAGACAAGATGGCGTCCGCCCACAGCTCCTTACGTCTGACAGCGTGAGGTCAGGGGTCGCCCACGAAATGGGGTTCGTCACGCGTCACCA
>JAFIDM010000004.1:9264906-9283501 GCA_023159025.1 Thereuonema tuberculata | reverse complement strand
GGGACTTAATTTAATAGAACCAGGTGATGTCTAAGCCTTGTTCTAAGAATAATCAATGAAAATCATTTTAATGTCTTTTCGGATTAATATTTATGTTGGATTTATTGCAGATCAGTAATTTTGTTTAACGTTGTCTTTAATTTTAAAATGAAAATATTTATCTAAAAAACTCGAATTAAATAATCGTCAGATAAATGTTTTTTATTATTTTTTTTTTTGTTAAGTAAAGAGTTTAATATAGAAATAAAAAGGCATTACATTCCACAAACCGATCCTTTCTTCCATTTTCCATCAAAAATTCCCGATTGGATTCGATATCCGTTGTTTGCATTGCTAACATCTTCTAACAGAAACAAAATTTGGAAACAGTTCTCCCAATTTGCATTGGATCGCTTTTCATGTGGTATTTATTCTTTCTTGCGGAATATCATCTAATTTAAGACAGAGAAAAAAATTAGCTGCAGCGTTTTTTCCTAAAATAAAGAGCTTTCTTCCCATTATGTTTTTATTTAAAAAAAGTAACAAATGTAAGACAATATTGTTTAAATTTCTAGGAATCTAATACAGTGCAACTTGGATAATTCGAAGCTGAAGGGACCACTACAAAACTTCGAATTATCCAAGATTTCGAATTAAACAAGTTACATCTTTTAACTTTAATTTCAGGTCCACTGAATGCTTGAAAAGATTATTCTGTCAATAAGTAAATATTTATTCAGAAAGATCATGGTATGAAAGACTTAAACACTATAAACAAAACACTATGTAAACAAAATAAGATTTATATTACGTAAGCTACAGTACATATTGCATTCAATACAGAAAATTATAGTTTTTCAAAAAATTGTGCAATGTCTGATTATTTTGTAGAATTCAGTCGCTTATGGTTAGCAAAATCATCAAGCACGTTTAGTGAACGGAAAACAGCTTCACTTACGGTTTGTCCTTCAATGTACCGACGAAATTCGACGCTATCCCGTACTCGTTGGCGATTTGGCATTTCTTCTTCACACCCTTTTCCACCTCGCGAATGACGGCGATCTTTTCAGCGAACGTTAAATTCTTGTACATGCTTGGTTTACTGAAAGACATGGTGACACTGACAGCAGGAAGCTCGAATGGCGTCTGAAGCGTCACGTGTCGAATTTCTTAACGATGAAACGCCGAAAAGTCATTACGATTCGAAATTTTTTTATAAAAAAGCTTCGAATTATCCACGATTTTTTAACATTGATTTAATAAGAAATTCAAGGGACCAAGAGAAATCTTCGAATTAACCACGATTTCGAATTAAAGACGTTCGAATTATCCAAGTTGCACTGTATATCTTTTTTATTTTCATCGTTGATTTAATTGTTTAATAATTCTTGCAATAAAGTTTAGTAAATATTTTTATTGACATTATTACTAGATTGGAACTACTATATATATTTTTCCTTCTTCTATTCATTTGTTTAATTTAAAATTTTCTTTTATGGTTTTGGAGTCTTTAATTCCTTTACGTTCAAAGAGACTTCAGTCAAAAGCTGGTGAAGTCATTAATGTAATTTTTCTTTCCTGGAATCGTTTAATGAATTTTCCTTTTTCTCTTTTTAATAATAATTCCTTTCTTCTGTTTTCTTTTTTTGCTTTTTACTTTAAAAAGTTAATTTACTTTGTCTCTAACGAAGAGTTTAATTATTCACCGTTGTTAATGACCAAGAAATGATTTGCTTTGTGAAGTTGGAATACAATAAGGAACTTTGTCTTAGGCCTTGTTCTTTTTTTTCTGTTTTTCCCATCCGCAATGTTAATAAAATTTCATCAGAGTAATTGTGGTCTCAACATTCTTGGTGCTCCACTATTTCAGCGGAAATAGTAATTAGCCAATGAAAAATAGGTGGAGTCAGGTTAAAAAAGGTAATTATCCTCTATTATCATCTATTATGACTTACATTTTCATGATTTCAATCATTAATGCTTTCCCTGGACTCTTCCTCCATTAAGGCTTCGGCTTTAATAATCACAGAAGTGGTTTAGCGCTTGTGATGAAAGCAGAGGGAAAAAAACAACGACGGAATATTGCGGCATTCGAGTTTATTGTAATAATAATAATGATGATGATGAGAGATGCCCAAATAGCGGTCTAACACATCTATTTGATAATAATCAGAGGTCCGAGTCGAAGTCTGGTGGTGACATAGAAGTGGATGGACAAGGAATCATTTTCGCTTGAACGCTTTTTAACCTCTTTGTGAAAAGCAACTCTTCCACTATATTTTCTACTACAATTGCGTTGAAGAAGGCAAACGAAATGAAAGGGACGGAGAATAACTACAAAAGTAAATTACATAACGTTTCCAATAAAACTACAGCTAAAGAAACCACAGGAAAACTCCAGTCGAAACGTTATTGCCTCAATCCGCTAAAGGAGTTAAAAGAAAAGCTATTTGTGTTTTGATTTATGGAAAGGAAAATCAGAACAACAATGTTGTTGTCCAGAAGTTATTTGTATTATCAATTCCCTTTTTGTTATCAAGTTACTGTTGTGGAATTAATGTTTTAATGGCTTTGAAACACAGATTGGCTATTACCTGAATGTGACTATATTTAGGGATAGCATACGTGTATTTAATTAAACCTTAGGTGCAGAAACGATTGTCTTGTCACTTTATTTTGAATGTAAATCATTGTATCATATTAATATTCAGAGATTAAAGCTTATTTCGCTAAACTTTTGATAACTTGGATTGCTTTTGTCTTTATGGAAGAGACCTTATTCTTTCAAATCAAGATACACGTTTGTAGTCCAACAGACGGATCTTGACGATCTCGTTTTTTCGTGATTTCACGTAATTTACGCGAGAATAGCCTCTATCCAAGTATTCTCACAAAATGTCGAGAAACAGTACTATACGAAGCAGCGCACGGAAAATAATATTGCAAGTTGAAGAATATTTTCGGAGGAAATTAATTAATGGAGGACCTCTCATTCCTTTAGAAAGAGTTCAAGACAGAGGAGCTGAAGCTACTCGTATATATTTCGTGCATCTCCGAATTCACTCAGTTATTTACTGGAAACAACAGCTGAAAGAAAAAAAAAACAGAATTTATCTTTAAAGGCCCTTTTCAGGGCCTCAAAATTAGACGGAAGAGCTGTCAAACATACTGATCGCCCACAAAAAAAATTGCTAAAATATTAGAAAAACGTTAATTTTAAAAATTTCATGCGTAAACAAAACAAAAAAAAAAATACAAAAAAAAAATAACAGGATTATGTAAATACATTTTTGTAAGACAATCGATTTTAAATTTAAAATGCAACATTACATTAACGAATTAATAATCAAAAAGGCACACGATTTCTCATTTATTTTATTTGCTAATCACAAAAATCAAAAACAAATACAAAATGCATAATATTTCATACATATATATATATATATATATATATATATATATATATATTTACATTGAAATATTTAAATGAATTATAATATGGGGAAATGCATGAGACTTTGCTATATTTTAATATACTTTTCATAAATTTAAAACAGTCAATAAACAACAATAAATTCATTAGGTAGCATTTTCCTAGTGACGGACATTCAAAGTAAGTTACTAAATTCTTTGGCACCTCCTGAAGAGGCTAATGGCCAGATCTCGTGTTTTCCGTAATTCTTATGCAAACGAGATCGTCAAGATCCGTCTGTTGGACTGTATTTGTTAATCTTTGAATTATGTCTTTCGTACTAATCTACTATTGAAAGAAAAACCTTAGCAATTTTTAAAGAATACTCTAAATAATTGTAACTCCGGTTTAACTTACTTTTCTTTTTTAATAATAAAATTCGGTAGGAGAAAAAGGAGACAGAATATTGTAATGCGATGGAGCGACAGTGGAAATAGCTTTCGTCCGTGTTTTTTTTTTCCCCTCCCTTCGGTCGGTCGCTCTATATTCCGACGTCGCATTCGTTTATGCCGTACAGCTGATCACGTTTATGCTGAGTTGTCGTCTTTACAACGGTGCCCAATTTTCTTCGCCCGTCCGACGCGTGCCTCCACTGTTAAAACGCCTTTACCTCGGATCAGTGTCTCCCTTCTTATAGATGGCGAATCGGGTTCTTCCAGCAGCAAATCCATTCTACCCTCTCTCGGCTGTAATAAGGCAGTTATTGAAATTCTCAGTTACCATCTAGTGAAAGTGGATTGGCTAAAATAATAACTCTTCAACCTTACCTTGACAAATCCTCACAACGAATAAAAGAGAGGGAGAGAGAGACCTTGATTGTACCAAATTTGTTACATCCATTATTCGCTGACAGTGAAGACCAAAGAAAGGCAAGCGGAAATTCCGACAGGCAGGAATTTACAAATCGGATCCAACACCAATATTGAATAGTCCGAAAGGTAAACGAAACAATTCTTTTAACACAGTGTTACGAAGTAGCGTTGCCTTTAAGAAAGGTTCATAAGAAATAGCTTGCTCAAGAAAGCCATTCAGAGACTCCTAATGTCTAAGATTTAAATTGTTGGCAGTTGTTTTTGAAGATCGATACGCAGAGTTTCTGACTGCTAATACGTTGAAAACATGTAATCAAAGCAAGTTGGAAATGATAAAATGTGTCTCTTTTAAAATGAGTCCTCAAAATTAAAAGAAAACTAATATTTTTCATATTAGGAACAAGATCAACGAAAATCTGAAATACTTATTTTCAGTTTCACAACCAGCGGCGCTATCAGTAAAAGGGATGTTAAATGAACGACTTGTTCAGTTGTTATTTCTTCATTGACTGTGTATCAGCGACACTAGGACTTTCTGCTAGTAATAAATAAAACGCTTAAAACCGTTGTTCAGTAAATGAAAGCTGGACTGAACAATCGATTACAGTACTTGGCTTTTTCTCTTCATGGTACGGAATAACATCCTACTTCAAAGCATTTTTTTTTTTTAAATCGTGCCGCGTCGATTTTTTGTTACATGAAGTGACTGCGTGTCACGTCCGAAGATTGTCATGTGACCGCAAACCTCGACTAACCAAAGATGTTTCGAAGCTAAGGATGCGTCTATCAGAATTGAAATCTGAAAACAGCTTAGGCAGTATTTTTATTAATTATTTTACTCTGCAATTGGAATTTGACAGTCGAGAGATTTTGTAACATTGAAGAGAGAATCATCCTTTTGGCTGAGTCTGGTATTGTATATTTCCTTATGTGCTTTCCTAGACATCGTCGATGATCATTATAGGAAGCTGTTGCTTTGTCAGAACGTTTCGCATCTCCTTTAGACTCCACGTTTTCATTCACAAGTATGTTTTTAACCCCTGTTCTTCATTTCTTGTAAAAGAATTCATTTTAATAATCAAAACGCAAGTGTACTGGACACTTGGACACTCACAAGTCAGAGTGAAAGCATGTCATTGGTATATCTTTAAAAATATCAATTTTATTTAATGTTTTCAGTCTGACTGTTTTGTATGGCTTAACTAACCACTTTTCAGGTAGCATTTTGGTTATTTCCAAGTAAAACAATTTGTTTATAAATACGAAAAAAATAAACAGAGAAAAATAATAGACTTCAGTTTCTCTCCAAATGACCTTGACGTTTAAACTTTCCATTGATTTCCCTCGTGAACTTATTTTACTTTTTCTATTCTTCACAAATTTTGAAATTTAATCTCAACATTTTCTAAAACAAACATGCAGTTTTTCATTTTCACTTTTTCTTTTGCAAACTTGAAATTTGGTAGAAAAACAGGTTTGTGTTTTGTGGGAGTTGATACGCTTGATTCAAATGGAAGTATACTGATTAAGATTGAAGTAAAAATCTGATTAACATATATCTATATTTTCCTGACTTTAATATATCTATATTTCTTTAGTGAAAATTGCTTTCTGAGAGTTTCAAAACGTTATGTTGCAGTATTTATTTATTCATTTTTATTGCTAATTGCACCTTGTATTGTATTTAGAAAAATATAAATAGTGCGTTTAATGAGTTTTTTGTCATTATATACAATTGGTCTGATTTTAATTTCTTCAGAACAAAATTAAACAAACTTCGTCTGAGTAATTTTCCGATGTCCTTTAAACAAATACGGCTCTGCTATTGAGCTATAAATTCAAGTTTTTATTTTTCAAAAATATGGTATATTTTCTGAGAAGTAGGAATTTATAATTCAATCAGATATTGTCGACCTTGAAACTTACAAACGATGTCTATTTTTTTCCTTGTGTTGTTGTGTTGTTTGTTTTCCGGGTTATTGTGAGATTTTTAGGCTTCGATCTGACAAATGTCAAGGTAACCATAACCCGTTACTTTCATTTCTAGTGAAGCAACCATCATCGAACAGTCATTATAGCAATTGAGAGAATAATTTGGATGAATTATATATTTACATTTAATATTTATATATATAGGACATTACATAAAATTGAAAATTATGTCAGTACTCTAACAGTAACTGCATCGCATAAAAAGAAGAAATTAATTCATTTATTCGAGGTCATTGTTGAGAACGGAATCTGTCATTAAGCTTCTACATAAAATTCAGAATCAAATATTTTAAATCTATCGATTTTTTTTATTTACACAAAATAGGATTGTAATATACAGGGTGATTCACGAAGATATGCAGAAACTTCGGGAGCTCATTCTACATATAAAAGTAAAGAAACAAATATAAACATAGGTTCGGAAATGCTTCGGTAGCGAGTTAGGCTAGCGAAAGATTTCGCCCACAATGTAGTATCCTGGGTGAAATGAAGACTTGCTGGAAGTCTAGGAAGGTAATTTAAGGGGCGAAATCAGTGGTTTCTTATGGTTGTTGACCTGAAAAATCGAATGAAACATGTCGCAGAACTGTATCTCCCAGTGGTTTGAAGTTTATCCCACGTGGAACCTACAAATAAGTTGGCAACACAATAACAGCAGCTTTCAACAATAATAATGTGAATTGCATTGTTTTGATTTATTGTGAGAGCTCACAACTTAGGTGTAGTCCATGTGCGTATTGTTGTACTACATTATGGGCGAAATCTTTCGCTAGCCATAACTCGATACCGAAGCATTTCCGGACCTATGTTTATATAACTTTTTTTTTTTTACTTTTACATGTAGAATGAGCTCCCGAAGTTTCTGCATATCTTCGTGAATCACCCTGTATTTAGGCCTAATATTAATTTTTTTACTATTTCATTCTACAGTTTCCCAATCGGCTATTTTGCTGTTCCATGAAATATTGATAGATTTTCTTTTTAAATGATTTACAATGATTTTAAATGATTTTTTTTTTAATATGAGGACAAAAGAAAAATTAATAATAAATATTAGTACTTTTCACTAATTCGTAAGTGAAAGAATACATAAAAAAAAGAACATCTCAAACTCATTTAATGTACTTGTTTGCAAAAATTTAGATGAACATTTATAATTCTTTTCCATATATAACCAAACAAAAAATTAAATTAGTAGATTATTCTCGACATACAATTTCCTCAAAATGTAAAGAAATGATTTTTTTTTCTTTTTTTTTCCTTCAAAATTTACATAGTTTTGTAAAATATTTTTGTAAAAATAAAATCCAGTTTTTTTTTTTTGTTTTGTTTTTGTTTTTTTTCTTATAATATTTTCTGTTTTGTCTCTTATTTGTCTCAATACCTACATCCTTTTGTTCTTCTCGACGGGATCCCCGTAAGGCAACTGGGCTGTCAAAATTGTAATCACAATACATACTGTTGTAAATATTCCTTTTCTAGACAATAAATTATTATTATTATTATGTCTAAAACAGTGGGTCTCAAAGTTTAGAATTCCTGCAGGGATAGTAAGACAAAGTTAAGTTAAGCAATCAAAAAAAAAAAATACAATATTAATAAAACAAAACAAAAAATAAACAATTTTTTTAAATAGTGAGAAATTCATTAATACTATATTAATGTATTAATCATCCGAATTTTTTTTTCTAATAAAAAATCGTTAGTTATTGTTATTAATAGTAGTAGTAGCGGTAGTATTTTTACTAATGACTATGTTTTCTGATCAAGTATTCCTCGGTATTTTGTGAGAGGAAACATTTAATATAATGCTACTTTAAAATATCTAAAATTGTAAAAAGAAAATTCGATACAGAATTTGAGGTTGCTAGTCTATTACGTAGATTTATTTTTTTATTATTTTTACTCTAGTAAATGTCTGTAGTGAAATACAATGTTTGGTAGTGAAGTTGCTAAGAGGTGAAATATGGGACGAATAGATATTTTTCATTCTAAATGAATAACGAATGCGTTAATTATAATAATAATAATAATAATAATAAAAAGTGAATATTTCTTTAATCAAATAATGTAAGATATAAAAATATAATATTAATAAAAAAAAACTTTGTAGTGAAAATAAAGAAATATGTAAAGGGGTTCCGCGAGTTGAAAAACGTAAAACCTGCCAGGTTTTCAGTTATTTTCGTTGTACTTATGTTTTCGATTATTACATTATTTAACTAAGTGATGAAGTTTATTTTGAGTTTTTGTATTAACGTTTATTTTGTTGAATTATTGATGGTAAAAGGAAGTTAACTTGAATTCAGTTTCAATTTTTTTTTATTCTTCTTGGCAGACTTGGTCATTTTATTATGCCAGTAGAATACTCGGGGTCATTAGAATAGAGGGGGCTGGGGGTTGAAAGAACTCAGGATGGGCTCCATTTTTGCTGATTATAGATAAATCGATGATAGGAATGGTATTACTCATTTCCCGAAACGATATCATTCAGTCAGACGCCAAATAAATCTCGGCCTCCAAAAAAAGCATAAAATATCTCAAAGAAAAAAAGGAAAAGACCGATCTATCCAGAAACGAGAAAGGGATTCAGATCTGCTTTTAAAGCAGGGATCGATCGGTGTTCGATCTGTTCCGATCTCTGCCTCCATTTCATCCTCGCTCGCCACCAGAAATCAATTTTGCAACTTTGCGCCGCGTTTTTTCCGATTCGATGTTACTTAACTTGTGACGGAAGCTACACACCTCATCGATGTCTTTTTTATCATATTTTTAAGCGCTATTTCCTGCAGTTGGGGGGAGACCTTCCCCAATGGGAAATGGGTGACTTTTCCCGAGAACAACCCCATCCATCATCAGAGCCACTAATATATTTCAAATTTGAAATGCATTGAAAGCAGGAAGAGAAAAAAAGGAAGAAAGGGAAAAATTCTTGCATCAGAAATTGAGGTGAATTTGCATTTGTGACATATCGCAATCTGAATACGTTATTTCCTTCAACAATTCATTTCCCCATATTTTCATGATTTTCTTTTTCCCTTTCCGAATTAAAAAAAAAGAAGGGAAGAAATTTCATTTTGCACTCGAATGATACAGCGCTTTTCTAATATTTGTTCGTCCTTCTGACTCAGACAAGGTTAAAAGTTTGTTTTTAATAACGTTATTTGTTATTTTGTTCATACACATAAGGTTGGCACCACAAGGAAGAAAAAAAAGCGTTTGCCTTATTTGGATTTGACCTACGCTGAGATTGCAATGTTTCATTGGGATAAATATTTGAATTGGAAGCAATTGTTTCCAATCGTCGACGCCTACAGGTTTTTTACAATTCAGTTCAATTTTTAGCGACTCTGTCTATAAAGTGTAAAAGGAGTGGGGGACAGCTCTAAGTCGTCCATCACCGTCTATATATGTCGTACAGACCTTATTGGAAAACTTATGATTTTGTAAATGTGGAGAAAAAGACGAATTGAGGCCTATGGTCATTACTTGTTTCACAGGAAGTGAAATTGCTAAAAATCAAAGATTTCTCCACTTTTACCACCCAAACGACAAGTCGGACAGACATGAGCGATGTCTTGTTGGCAGGACTTGCAGACGCGGGAAACAGACGAATTCCAGTATGCAGTCAATTTCTATCTCACAGGATCTGTTAGAAAATGAAATACGTACAAGGTCGCTCTGGTTTCATGCAGGAAACCTGTTGTTTCTTTGTTTTTACTGCTTTCTTCTTCGTTACGTAATGAACAAAAGCTAAACTTTGAAAGCTAAGGAAAGCGGCAAAAAATGAATGAATACATACAGTAATAATACAACTACAAATGCAGTAGCTTTTGTCATTTGTATTACTATTACATACATTAGTTATTTCAATATATTTCGCATGGATTTTTTTCATTTATTCGTGTATGCATCAGACAGAAAAACAAAAAATATTGTGTATCCAAAAGCACTTCAGTAAACAGAATCAAAACACAAACACTTTCTTTCTTTGAGTGGCATTGCAACGCATGCCAGCTAATTAATAATATAAATTATTAAATTGGCAATAATGGATAGGAGAAATTTTGCTACATAAAAACTTATAATTGTATAATTAATAATAATTTGTAAAAAAATTTTTTAACTTAAAGTAATTTTTAATTTAAATATTTAAGTTTAACTTAATTCTTATTCTTAATGCCTATCTTCCCAAACTTCTCATTATATCCTCTGGGCTGTTGGTTTTTGATACAGTATCTCTGCCAGCACAGCAAATAGTTCATTTATACGATACTATGGATCGATTATCTATCAAAGGAATAGACTACTGGCTTTCCCTTCCCTAGCACTGATTATCCGCAAATTTAATCCATTATAAATATTCTACTTCAAAAAAAAGCCCTGCAAGAAATATAGTTCCTTTAAGACCGTTTTAGGAATCTCAAAACTTTTTTTTACTGACAATTCTAGTATTTTCTAGTCATCATTCTAGAAATTGTAGAATTCATTCATTACTTATATTTAGGTATGTAATAAAAATATTCTTTCAGTAGTAATTCAGAAATTTAAATTCTGTTAATATCTTCTTTAACTGTACTATCCCAATCAATCAAGAGTTGATATTATTGATATTTAACCGAGTTACAGTTAATAACTGTTCATTTAGTTGTGTACGCTTCGTTAATCTACTACATAGATAGATACATAGATCGATCAATTATTGTCATCCCACTAATTTTTAATTGCACATAACTCAAAAGTCCAATTTCGAAACTAAATTTGAGTTATGTATGATTAACTTAACATGTGATACATGCAGTAGAGTACAATAAACAGACGGATAGAGACTTACGCCTTTTTTTAAAAAATTGGATATTCAGATCAGGCTTAACTTTTTGGTCTAAAAAAATTGAATATAAACTTTTTGTCTTGTTTCACGTTTTTGAAAACGGAAGTGAAAGAGAACTGTGGAAGGTTAATGGAAGCAGCTCTGTATAATTGCAATGTGTTGCTCAGAAGCCGTTCGTTTACATCGCTAGAATAAAAAATCAGTTTACATCCTAGATAATGTAAAATGACGAATAATGACGTATGCTTCTTTTCTATCAGGTCGCCTCAACAAATGACTAGTAATGATTGAAACCCCTGTGCGATCGAGCAGAAAAAAAGCTCACTGTCATCTATAGTCACCTGAGACAGACTAACTAATGTTAAAATGGGTTATGTGCTTAAATTGAATTTTATATCATAGGACTCTGGTAGTTTAGATCTTACTTTAAATTGAAATCATAACATGAAATGGACAGCCATTACTGCAATAGCATTTCTTTTAAACAACTTTAATTGTGAAAAATGTTTATATTAAGTCTGACAAGGCCGTACCGGCACGGGCCTAGTGGTTTAGACGGCGGAGGCCTCCCGCGAGGCAGATAAATCGCAACCTGGGTTCGAATTCCGATAGCGGCAGGGATGTTTCACTTCCTTTCCTGTGTTTGACGGCCTCTTCTTCACTTTCTCTTCGCGTCTGAAACTATTCCCTAATGTCTTCCTGAGGAAGGCAACGTGAAACCACCTCAGTATCTTTCCCCAGGTAACTCTAGGGGAACCTCAGAGTTTCCTAGAATGCGTGCTCGGAGATAGAACTTAAAACAAAAAGTCTGACACATCGTACTTGATGACGATTCTTGTTTTTTACATCGGAAGCGCAGTGGTGCCTCAAAGTAAAAAATACACAAGAAAAACTCACCAATTAAACATTAGTGAGGAAATTCATGTGCCCGCAATGGGCAGGCCTCAATGAATTTTTTTTTAAAGCATAGAAATTCAAGCTGCGCATTTGAATTATTAATAATAACAATAAGCGAGACCAAATTGTTTACTAGTGGCATCCCGGAACAGCTGCTTCACGCTCGTTGGCGATCATCAGGCAGGAGAAGTCACAGTAAATAACAAGGTCTGCGTACTGAGGCTAATATGAATGATACATGAGAAGCGCAGTGGGGGTGCCTCAAAGTAAAAAATACACATGATAATCGCCAACGAGCGTGAAACAGCTGTTCCAGGATGTCACTAGTAAACAATTCCATTGTTATAATTCTTGTTTTTACTTTGATGGTCTTATTAGCAATTCCAACTTTATTCCCTCTTTCCTCTTAAAATGTCAAATTTTAAGGATAGGCAGGTGTTAACGTAAGATGATATTACAAAAGGGATTCCTCCTTACTCTTTGTTTCAAAAATTTTGCATGAAAAAAAGAAACCATTTCCACATCTAATACAAATTTCTAAAATTTAACTTATAATAAAAATGTATAAACTTAACAATTGAAAAAAAATAGATCCATGAAAGCGAATTGATAAAAAGCCATTTACCAAAAGTGTAGAAGTAATGCCTTTTTGCTACTGTTATCAGAATGAAAAAGTTTCCTGTTTTACTTTACGACTTTCCTCTACTAAAAGCCTTTAAAAGTTTTCTCCTGCTGATAGAAAGTATTGGCGTTATCTTAGAATTGAAGACTCGCCTCTTGGTTTGCAAAACGCTTGGAAATTACGTTTTCTGATCACTTTTTTCAGAACAACGTAATATTCGAATGAGTTTTATATGAGAGGTTCTCAAATTTTTCTCAAATCCATGAACTGTGAATGACAATGCAATATCGTTGATATTGCTGTGAAGCTAGCTCATCACCAAAGGATTAGATGATTAAAAGATTGCGGAGAGCCAACACACAGTTAGACAAGTTAAAAAACATTATATACGATTAAAAAGTTCACAACCGGTTTCGCCTCCAATACGAGGCTTTGACGAGTGACAAAGCTGCTGACATGAATTAGATAATGTTCGCCAGCTTTTCGGTATTGGACCACGGAAAACATGGAACATTTTTATTCAGTTTCCTAATATTTTATAAAAAAACTTTTAATACTTCTTTCAGCTTCAATATTTTGTTACATGTTCTATATGTAACATAATATTGAAGCTAAAAGAAGTATTAACATTTTTTTTCTGTAATGTGATAAAAATCAATTTCAGTATTTCCTGAAAAGTTTGTGAATAACAGTCAAAATTTGAAATTATCTTAAATAAAAAAAAAAAATGCTTTTAAATCAAAATATCAGTCATACTTTAAATCTATTCTTTCCTTTGAAAAGGCGTTGCAAATTAATGTATAAAGTAAAGTAAATTTATCAAACAGAATTCTCAAACAAAGAAAGGCTGACAGTAGAGCATTATCGGAACAGGTTATAGAAGAAAAAGTAAGAAAAAGTAATACCTATTCTGAAAGAAATAATAATCAGTTATTTAGTGATTAAACAATAGTAAAACATCACTCGATGTAATATAACTACCGAAATTTAAGTCGTAGGATTATTAAATAACATATTTCGATAAAAAAAAAAACAAGCAAACAGTTCAATGAATTAATACTGCAATCGATTATATAACAACTGTGGCTTTTTAACAATGATTATGACGAATGTGAATTATTATAATGTAACTAGAAAGGTGTACATAATCTTCTTCGAGCCTCTGCTTGTTCAGCACGAGCGCGCCAAGGTACAAGCTCCAATGTCTTGTGGTCAATCAGGACAAGTTGAGAGTGGGTGATCAGCTTACCTGTTTCCATTTAATAGGAGACTGACTGAATCCCAGCACCCCTCCGAGAAGAAATAATCTGGGAAAAATCCCCAACCTCTAAAGAAGATGGAACTCCGTTCTTCCAACCCATAGTTTTGTATCTACACAGAATAAATCGAAATTAAATCTAATATAAAAATTCATTGTTATCTTGATATAATCAATTCAATTCCATTAAATATACATTTCGTTTCAGAGTTCTATAACCCTTTATTTGATGACGAAATTGGCATATTTTTTAGGCTTCTGATACAAGTATCAGAAGTCTTATAATCCCAGTTTGTCTGTCCGTCTGTGGACAGTATCATTAGCAACCATCAAAACAATCACAATAATCACAACAATTGCGCCTTTTGCATTCGCAACAATCACATTTATAATAATAAGGAAATTAAAGCAATAATTCAACATAAATTAAACAAAATGACAAGGTG
Organism: Thereuonema tuberculata; assembly: GCA_023159025.1. Taxonomy (NCBI): domain Eukaryota; kingdom Metazoa; phylum Arthropoda; class Chilopoda; order Scutigeromorpha; family Scutigeridae; genus Thereuonema; species Thereuonema tuberculata. Next base: position 9,269,192 of record JAFIDM010000004.1, on the reverse strand, counting down.
GACAAGTTCTGGAATAACTAGAGAACATTATCGCAGTTTAAGAGTAGATATGGAGGAATAAAATTCTGAGTGGCAATGCTATTTTCAGGTTTTATGGTTTAACTGAATAATGAGATAGCATTATTATATTATACGTATCAGAAGCCGTTGCGAAGCATTGCGATTGGTTTACTAATCGTTATCCCTACCTTGTTTTCTCTATTGCTTCAACAATGAATACGGCTACCGATATTGCATTGTTGTGAATGATCTAATAGAAAGTATGCATCAATGGTATTGTTTCTTAACAATGGCCTCGACAAATGTGAAACGAACTGTCAATGTTAACATTGTCTTTAGTTGAATGTCTTCGAATGTTAACAAGTCTGAATGCATTTGAAACGGAAAGACTTCTTTATTTCTCTATACATTTTTTAACTTCGAATTAAAATCATTACAAAAAATATATTGTACATAATGCTATATAGTGTTTATTTCATTTTCTACTTTTGAAATAAATAATTTTCTTTTAGGGAATTGTCTTTTTACTTTGCTCAAGGAATTGCTCTTCTAATAATGAGTCGTTTTGACACAGTGGAGTCAATTGGAGAATACTTAATGTTGGACAACTCTCAAGTCATTTCCATCTAGAATTTTCCAGTAGGCTATTTTTTTTTTCCTTCTTAATCGTTCTTGACTAATTATTTCCTCGAAAAACAAGGAGTGAGAGAGACAAAAAAAAAAGGTACATTTCCTTTAATTTTACTCGGGCATCCTCAGTGCTAGACAATGGCACGGTGGCGTTTGGGATTCCGTCGTCATCGTCGTCGTTTCAGAGCACTTTGATTCCCTCCCTCCCTACCACTTCTGTCTGGCTTTGTCTTTGCCTTCATCTTCTTGCGAAACAATGGGTTCGTTCGAATGTAACTTGTTCCATTAAATCGTGGTTGGAATAGAATGAATAGCGCTCACACATCGAAACACAGGAAAAAACTACCCCCGTCTCTCTTGCGCCTAATGTCCTGAACACCGCTACGATGTATTGAAAACTTCTTGGTGAATAGCAGATTATGTTTCTCTTGAGGCACAGTCGCAGTTCTTGGAGGAAAAAAGGAAGTTTAGCTACGGAAGAGAAGGAACAAAAAAGCAGTTATGAATTAGAAGTGAGTAATATATACTGACAATAAAAAAAGCACTTTCGAGTCTATTTTGAGTTGATATTCATCTCTGCATACAACATACTTACATTTATGTAATGGATTACTAAGAGCTAAACTTTATCTGATTATGAAGTATTAACTTTGCCTGACTAGCAGTCATCAAGATGACGTAGTTATTGTTCAGTAGCTCAGCAAATGTGTTTTATTTCTGCTTTGTGTTATAATTATGTTGGAGACAACTTTTGTTTTTTTACTTTATCTACATTGTCTTCTAAATGACGATAAGGAAAGTTTATGTTGATGATGTTATCATTTTTAGAAAGTAGTGTATGTTTATTTCTTAATGAGGTATTAGAAAAGTCAGTGGTTTCCTAATATCTCTGCTGTTATCCTTTAACAACTATTGTTGAAGAGTTCTAATGGTAGCGGACCAGCCGTCCCAGAGTTCCATTCGAAAATTAAAATAGGTCTCCAAAATATACAATCTCCTTACGTTTTATAAAAGAAAAAAATGCAATTTTGATTGAAGATATTATTTTTTTTCTGAAATATTTTTTTGTTACTATTATAAAATAAAAATTAATAACATCAGCCCATTTACAGATTATTTAGAGATCGTCTTCATGTGTAGTTAATATTTCTTTATGGTGCAGCAATATATTGATGTATCTGATCACAAGCTTAACTCCTAATTTTAAACTAACGGATTTGAGTAGAAAAATTGCCAACAAATTTCATATTTTTTCGTCAAAGAAAAACGTTTTTCGTGTAGAGAAATAGTAAATCATGGTTAAAACGATTTGATGAAATCAGCAGTAAGTTTTTGTACAAGTTTAATCTACTTTGAAATAAAAATATTTAACGTTGTAATAATAACAAGGTAGTGGACCATAACCACACTAAGCATTAATAATAAAAACATATAAAAATGAAATGTTTTTATTATTAATGGTTAGTGTGGTAATGGTTCACTATCTTGTTTTTAATCAATTTTATTATCTTTTATCTAATTTCTGTGTTTATATTTGGAGGGTTCAGAGTTCAGATGATGTATATTTCTTTAAAAATGTTATATATTTATGAATAGATGCCTTACTGTCTAAAATAATAAACCATAGACCTTCTTAAGAACTTCAACATCTTTTCTCGAAGTAAAGTTTAGGGACTTGCTTCACTTTTACTCTGAACCCTCCATTAAATTTACGAGATAATCATTTGGGTGATTTTTTTCTGGCATTTCGTTCAAGTAAATTGTACTTGCTATGTTTTGGATGCATTACATCTAAATTTTAAACATTTCCAGGAGTTACCGTTTGTTCAAAATCTATTCGTTGTTTTAATCTCCCGATACATAGAATTGATTTTTAATGTTTATAAAAATTTTATTGTTCATTGGGTTTACACTATTTCTCTTCGTTTTGCCCCTCATTTATTCAATGAGAAAGTGATTCTTTTGTTTACATCTAATCTGAATAGCATGGGAATCAGTTCAGTCTGATTGACTAACAGGTTTAAAACAGACGGACAGACAGTGGTTATTACAGCAGTTCTTTTCGTTTCTTGGAGATTTATTTCAAAGAAAGTGTGATGCTAACACAACTGTGAAAATATGAAAACAAAGGATAAATGATAAAATCTTAACGTAATATTTAACGAGACTTCACGTTACTTCAAGAGAAGATTTTTCGAAACTTTGTCGTAAGTCTAAAGCTTGTTCGTGGATCGGCCACTCCCTTTTGCTGGATTAGTAAAATATTTAAACAATAATAAAACTTCCACAATATATTTTTTTTATTACTCTTTGTCAGGTGACTTTGGTTTTTCGTTGGGCAGAAAAAAGAAAAAGTACATCGCTTCATTCTTAAAGAGAATATCATAAGAAAGGCCCTTATTCCTGGAAGGGAAATAACTTAATAAAAGTTGCATTTACTTTCTTGTTCGGTGCAATTAGCTAATTGACTATTTTAACGCCCTCTGCGACCATTTGTCGGAAGGTGACGGTGTACTTTTGCCTCTGGAGGTATTTTGATTTTCATAGTTTCAAGTGAATTTTTAATGGTTGGCTTCGGAGACAAGAATTAGGAGTTTATTATTGCAGAAATGGAACCGCTCCTATAAAAATGCCTGTAACAATGCAGCCAAGTCTTTGGAGGTTATGGTAAGGCAGGGGCTCATCAAATGGAAGGACAGGTGCCGCATTATTTTCAAATTAATTTTTGCCAGTTGAAACCAAGTTGTTCCATTTTACTTCCATTTACTTTACTGTTCCATTTTAAAGGCTATCAAATGTGCAGTACTGTCCTAATTACTAAATTTGCATATATCAACTCGAATGAAAGGAAAGCATTCCTCTTATAAATGTCTCGTTATTTCTAACGAACCAACAAGGACTAATTCTTAGTTGCGAAAATACTCATAAACAGAGAACAACGCCAAATGAGCTTAGGTTGTATATCTTTCTTGGAGCTGTGCGCAGATGAAATACATGAGAAAACACATCTTACAGCTGCTAAATCCGCCTCAAAATTTTGTTTATAACAATTCAACTTTGATTAAAAACTTGCCGTAAATTTTGTCGTCTCGAATAATCATATTTTTGTATTTTAACATTTGGGAAATGTCTAAAAATTCATACGTTAACAGAAAAAGTGTTATATTTAAAAATGGCGATTAAAAATATAAAAAAAAAATGCTTTTAATAAATAGATAAGCAAGCTGCATAAGCAATAAAAATAATTTACATATAATTTCAGTTTTTCGAAGGACAGAATATCTTAAGAAGAATCGATTCATTATTAAAGACTAATTTGTCTAGTAAATCACATTCTGTGGAATAGTATAATAATATAGCAACTGACTGTAGCGCAGCACAAACAAATTTACTTTAAAAATCCTTAGAAAGGGAAGAATTCGAAATTTTATAAAAATTCAATGATCAATTTCTAAATTTATTAAAAAGTCATTGAATTCGAAGCTCGTGCATCTGTTTAAAAAATTACTATTACATTTATTAAAAATAAAAACTATTTACATTTAAAAAACTATTTACATTTAAAACATTGTACCGGTTTCGGCCCAAGAGGAGCCTTCTTCTGCAATGAGGAAATTACATTTAAAAAAACATTTTTTTTAAATGTAATTTCCTCA
>JAFIDM010000004.1:9249836-9264506 GCA_023159025.1 Thereuonema tuberculata | reverse complement strand
TGAGGAAATTACATTTAAAAAAAATGTTTTTTTAAATGTAATTTCCTCATTGCAGAAGAAGGCTCCTCTTGGGCCGAAACCGGTACAATGTTTTAAATGTAAATAGTTTTTTAAATGTAAATAGTTTTTATTTTTAATAAATGTAATAGTAATTTTTTAAACAGATGCACGAGCTTCGAATTCAATGACTTTTTAAGATATTCAGTGCATGTAAAAGTTTAGTACAGTAAATTTATTAAGTTTATTTATTATCTATTTGTAACAATTTTTCAAGTAATTTTATTTCAACAGAAAACGCTGTATATACGTTTAACGTCTCTGAAATTTCATCAAAATTTAAAAAAGAAAAAAAAGATAGAGGAAAACTAGTGAATAAATTTGAAGGAATTTAAGTAAAAATGTTGAATTAAGATTTTGTTGAAAGTTATTTAAAACAAAACAAAATAGATAACCTATGAAGATCATTGTTTCTAATAGTTTCTTATTTTCGGAAAAAGGCCTTGAGTGCTGCTCTGGTTGTTTTGAGTAAATGTTGTCGGACTCTCTCCGCTTTATTCAGCTTTGTTATTCTTCTGAGAAATCGGACGAACGTAAGGCAAAATTCCAACCTCAGTTTGGTGAAGTAAAACCTCAGCTGGCGATTTAATATCCAACGGTCAATACAAGCCTCCTTATCCAACATTCCTGTAAAAGATCGCCTGTATCAATTCGAAGTTTGTTAATTAACCGTCGCCCATTTCTCTTTGGAGTGTGGTGAAGAGACCTCTAAATCACAAAGCCACAATGTGCAATTACCCTTTCAAAACGGCAAAAATCAATTGTACCAAGTAGTTGTATCTCAATTACGAAGAAGCTAATTAAACACCCGAATGCCTCCACTCAGCGCCGCATCTGTTTTACTACAGTTAACATCAGTTGATTCTGAATAAACAACAGAATGATTTGGTTTTACGACAGACACATATTTGCAAGTGCTTGCATTCAGGTAATTGCCGAATTTAGCGAAATGAAAACACAGCTTACGGGGGGAAAAAAGATAAAAACAAAAGCTGAAAAAAAGCGCCAAGGAAAGAAGGTTTACGATTCCCCCTTCTGTTTGCACGTTTATTGTTCTTATAATTACCAGTTTATTTTATTCCGTCTCCTTCAGCAAAGTAATTAGCAATAAAAGTCGGTGAGTGAGTTAAATCATCTTATTCCTCTTTAATATTCTAATTACCTGCGCCTGCAATTAAAGTCTCCAAGGGGAAGTGGGAAAAAAAGTAATTTTGATCCATGGAAACATCTTAATTTTGCTGCTGTTCCAAAAAGAAAGAATATCAAAGTGAATTGGCTTGTTTTTATGAACTGTAAGATGTAACTCAGATGAATAATGGGGGTAATTTTGTACTTTTTACATTAACACATTTGATTGAATTATAGTTCAAAAAATGTAAGAACCCCTCTTATCTTTGCATGTTTTCAATTCTGTTTTCTGTGTCTGCTTACGTATTGCGTTTCAAATGTTCCTTACGCCCATACGTCAAAGCAAAATATTGATGCGAGGTTCAAAAAGGTCAAGGGATAGAGGGATTATCTGGCATCGTGGGGATTAAGACTGTTCCTGGAATCGAGGTCTCATCTAATTGGTCCTCGGACCGAGGCAGACCGAGGTGAGATAGTTTTTTTTGGCTCTGGGAATCCGAAGCGCTTGTATATCTTGTATATACATACCTCTGTTTTTGTAAATAAAGGAAGTCAATAGTTAGATTTTTTGCCTATTAATCTCGAATCGCGTTATTTTTACAACACAATAACACTATGTAACAAATTTTCAAAAAAGTTCTGTTTCTGGTTTGACAGTATTGTTTTCTGTTTAATTGAGCAGCAAGTATGTAGAAAATAGTAGTTATACCCCTGAAACTTCGCTTTTGTGGCTGTTACATTAGTATTTACATAACTGCCAACTTTTATGCTTTTTTTATTCATTTGCTACCACTTTTTTGAATATAATTTTTTCTAAATAGTCTTATTTGAATACAAATTACTGTCTGTTTCATAAGTCTAATATGGGTGCCTATTTCGAGGAGCAAGGAGAGCGCTTTCATCAGGACATGCAACATAAGGAAACAGACATTATTGATGTTTCCTTCCCCTTTCCGCCATCAATAACGAATGTATTCAACCTCTTTCTTGAATCTCAGATTGTTTATTTATATCCGATCCAAAAATGGTTGCCTTCTCGATAGGTCTTTCAAGGAGGGTTTACTAAGTTTCCATGCTATCTTTGTCTGTGGAATAGCAGGGACACTAAAGCACTCTACGATAAACGATATTGGCGTAAAACTACTGAGTTCACTGTGGGGAAGCACAACATTAAATGGGAGCCACTTGTAGACCCTCGAAAGGTACTAATGCCACCTTTGCACATAAAACTGGGACTGATGAAGCAATTTGTGGCAGTGTTGGACAAGGAATCTGCAGCATTCAAGCATCTATACAATACAATATCTGTTCCCAAAGCTTTCCGAAGCAAAAGTTAAAGCTGGCGTTTTCGTTGGACCTCAAATCAAAAAAGTTATTGAGTGTCAAGAGTTATGCAAGCTTCACCAGAGCAAAGGAGAATGTGGCATGAATCAGTTTTGTTAAAGTACTCAAAGGCTTCCTTGGAAATCATAAAGCTGAGAACTATGTTGAATTGGTTGAGACTCTGGTTAAAAATTACAGCTAAATGGGCTGCAGGATGTTCTCTCAAAGTACATATCCTTGATGTCCACCTTGATAGCTTCAAAGAGAACCTATTTCGAGTGCCCTATCTCGGGTGCCTATTTCTAGGAGCAAGGAGAGCGCTTTCATCAGGACATGCAACATTTTGAACTTCGCTACCAGGAAACATACAATGAACACATGATGGGGGACTGTATTTGGGGACTTATTCGTGAAAGTGATATGACATACACTTCGCAAATTTCGCAAAACTCACATGTCTAGATCCTTTATTATCAGTTTGTAGAATTTTGGTTGAAATATACTATTGATTTGAAATATAATGTTCCCTTTTTGTCTTTAAATAAAGAGAAACCCGAAAATTTGTACATTTCCTTAATGACAGTATGCAAATTTCAACTTTTCATTGTCCTGATCACAAAAGCAAAGTTTTTCCGGGGAAATAAATTTTTTTCATGTTTTTGTGATAAAACCAAATAGAAAATGATATTGATTACCAGAAACAAAAATCGTGTTACATAGTGTAATATATAAAAAGTTATTATTTTGTTTCATCTAAAGTGAAATAGCAATTCAGGTAAATGGAATTTCTTACTTAAATTTTGCCGTTTATGATCACATAAACTTAGTTATTTGTACAAGTCTTGAATATGCCATTTCAACAGTAGAATATGCTAATCGTCTCTATATGAGATTTGCTTGGTTCGAAACTAATAAGAACTCTTGCCTCGACGAAAGCAGTTGACTGCACGATAATCCCTCAAAAATACTTGACTGCATTCACTGATTTGTGATATATAACTGATGATTTTTTTATTATAATTTTTTCAGATTACATTTTATATACACTAATCAGGAAAGAATGTGGAAAAAAATTGAACTACTGGAAACATCGAGAGAATATGCAAATAGAAATAGTATGTTAATTATTACTCCAAGAATAAATTTCCAGTTTTTATTTCATATGAAAAGAAATAACGACACAAAACAGGAGGTAAAGTTTTAGCACTCTGATGTTTTTGGTTACTGCTTTAAAAAGGTTTAAATACGAGATCGAATATTAAATCTGTAAAGTAAAATGAACTGCGCTATAGAACAGTAACAACAACAAGATGAGATAAACGATAAAATATTTCTATGCAAACCAAACCGTTGTTTTCTCTGCTTCTAGTTGAAATGCTCTGGGTTCGATTCCAACTGTGGCATTGAGTGTGTTTTTGTTACACAACTATTTGGTGATTATCCGTTGTGATTACCCGTAGCGTAATGCATAATAATTTCTTAATAATAGGGTGAAATCCAAGGCAAGTAAGAACCTGATTACTAATCTAATCATGAAACTCTGTAATCCTAATCTTCTAGCGCCCCAAGAATACTTTTTATTAACTGAGTTCTTGTCCTCTCTGTAATATTTATAAAAATGTTCATTTGATAGGAAATGTATTTATCAGCTGGGCACTGTTTTTCTCTTAGATTAAAGCATTCTAATCTATATTTAGAAACTGTCAATAACTACAACTTAGAAAGATCCATCGCTGAAGTTGATATTTTCTAATCACTTTAATTCTACTATTTAAAAATATATCAATAGTAAACAGGTATCGCCTTCGTTTCTTTATAACTGCTTATACATTAATGAAACTTCACGTGCTTATTTTAAAGGGACTGTTTCAACTGTCAGGTTTTCGTATTAAATTCATGAGAAAAAATAAAAATAACGAAATGTCGGAACAAATGTGGAACCCGCAAAAGCTAAAACAAACAATAAAAACTCGCCGAAAGGACAAATGGCGAGAAAATTCATGTGCCGCTACATGCGGCTTCTATGAATTTATTGAGCGCATGAAAATAAGAAAGCGCAGGTAAATATTAAGATCTATTGTTAATTCTATGACATCTTGTTACTTCTTTTAAATTCTATCTAATACTTTATCTAATTCTTAAAATTCAAAAACGTTTTTTGTGAATAGTTTTTGTAAATTTGAAGCGTAGAGATATTAAATGTGTGAATTGTTTAAGATATCAGAGTTTCATTATTAAAAAAATCATGGAAATACTGTGTTAAATTTTAGAAGAAAAGAATAAAAAATCACCTTCAAAACCGGATTCTGGTTTAAAGAAATATCTAAAAATTGTGCTTTCAGGGTGTCTTTCAACCGGGAAATCCGGGAAAACCGGGAATTGAACGGGAAATTTGGTTTGACATGAAATGTACGGAAAATCGGACTATGTCCTTAAATTTTGAGCATTATGTCAGGGTTTTTTTTTTTTTTTGGTTGTTAAAATAAAATTTCCCTTTTTTTTTTTATTTTGGTTGTTAAAATAGGATTGGGGTATTTTAAATATTTTACGATACGATACAAGTTTTAATGTCCTTAAATTTTTGTGAAAATGTCCTTAAATGTACGGGAATTGTCCTTAAATTTTTTGTTTGAGATTAAGTAGACACCCTGGCTGTGATAAAAGCAAAGAAACAGGAAAGCAATAATAAATTATTCAAGTTTTTTAAAAAATGTTAAAAAAAAGCTCAAGGAAAAAAATAAATAAAAAATAGTATAGTCATGAAACAGGTCGGAAAGTCTTGGAATGAGGTGGGGGGGGATAGAAGATGCAACGTCTCAGGAAAATCAACTGTAAAATTTCTAGAAAAGAGAGAAAAAAATTTTTTAAGTTTATGAGGAAGATGATCTTTGTCTTAATAAGGTCTCACGATTGATTAATTGTACTAAGATTTCAGAGCTGAGACTTAAACTTAAGTCAGTTCAATATTTTTTTTTCTTTAGTTCCTTGTTTCTCTTTTTTGAGTTTTTTTCGATTTGAGTTTTTTGTTAATAGCTATGCAACGCTGTTCATTTAAGAGGGTGGAGAGGGGATTTAAAAAAGAAAAAAAAAAGAGGGGGGAGGGGAAGTGGAAAAATCTCGATCACGTTTACGGCAGAGTAATCGTGCAGAGAATGAAGTGCAATACAAAAGGACAAGCCAGCCACCCCCGTTCAGGGCTTTCTCTTGCAGATGCTGCTCATGAAAAGAAGGGGAAACCGAAAAACGACCTCGTTAGGAGGCGCTCTCTCATTACGAAGCTAAGGCTTCATTAAAATTGAAAGAGACGAAACTAAATGAGTCGATGATTTGGGAGGTGGTTTACGCACGGTCTCTGTTGCCCACGCCCAAACGCCGCTCCCCACCCCCACCCCTATTTCGGCTTGATTACAATCCACAGCCTGTGGGGCATCTTACCAATCCTCCTTCCTCGCAGCTAATTGGAAATTTTAGGAGGAAGCCTCGTTCTGTTGTCGCTTGTTTTAATTGTTTGATAATTGGAGATATCCAATCAGTTATGAGCTGTCAAAGGAAACTACAATTTCCTCTCTCTTACGTATTTTCATAATTCTAGAATTGTAAGAATGAAATTAAAGCATTGGCTTTGATAGCAAATGGATCTTTTTTTTTAACAAAGATGGTCTTAAATGGAGAGCGCGTTTTATTTATCTAGATAAAGCAGGTTTTCAGCAAGCCAGTTCAAGAATAAGTTCATCACTCATTTGATCACCATATCTTCATTTAAGAAAATCCAAACGGCATCAGTCGTTTGATTTCTGAAATACAAAGTACTTGGAATTCATATTTGAATGCCTTAGTTTCTTTGACAAATATCCTTGCATCATTGCTTTAGTTGTCTGTTGTCTCCTGTATAAACTGTCCACAAGAGAATATAATCTGCTTGTAATGCAAGAGAATGTACTATTTGAACCAATCAGCTTCATCGGTCTGATCCTCTCCGAAGTTTGCCAGACGGGAACGACAGGTTTCAAATTGGGGCGGTCCCTGTTCAACCAATTATTCTGCATTAGCAAAATACCGTGCTTCGCGCGGGTTAAAAAAAAAGAGTTGTCCTAATGTGGAAAAGGAAGAAATTGTAATTCTGAGATCAATTCGAACCTTTCCCAGTTCTAATAAATCACCTATATCGTGATAGTTGCAAAGGAATTTTGTAACCCGAAAACCCGATAGATATAAATTCATCGAGATCAGTGGACATAAGACTTCCTTTCTGCCCTTCTCCACTCTCTTAGAGAAGAAAAATTGTCAAACCCATTTCTAAAAGGAACCTTAAAATTAAAGTTTTTTATGTTTAGCAGTTTCGTCTGTGCGTTGATGAGTCAGTGAGGAGACCTAGTTTATTATAGAAACCCACCCCCCTCTGTTCACTCTTCGGGCATTTTTTTATTTTGGAAAAGCCGTTGAATATGTATTTCTTTATTTTCCCGAGCTCAACATTTTCCTTAAGCGGTTTTTCTGAGACATTTGTTTCCCACCCCCGTTTCCTCTTTCCTTTCACCCTTCGGATATTTTTTTTTTATGAAAAATCGTTGAACGTGATTTCTTTCATTTTTTAATGAAGAATTTTTCCCGAGTTTCATGTTTCTAGCTTAAGCAGTTTGCCTTCAAGAATATAAAAGTTTGCCCTCCCGTTTACACCCCTTAGGACGCGAATATCAAAAATCTTTCGAGTATGTATCTTTTCGATTTCGACAAAGAACATTCATGTCAAATTTCGTGTTTCCAACTCAGATGGTTTCAGAGATATCCCAACCCCCTTCAAGAAGGTTGCCACCTCCCCCCCCCCTGTTTACACCTTTTGGTGTGGTATTTTCAAAAATCCTTTCTTAGTGAGCGCCAAGAGGAACCCAGCCCTAAAATTTCAAGTTATTAGGTTTAGAGGTTTCGGCTATGCGTTGATGAGTGAGTCAATCGGTCAGTGGGTTTTGCATTTTATATGTCAAAGATTCGTGTCTATAAACTATTTTTTTTAACAACATCTGTAGGAATTGAAAAGCATTTGTCTTTATCGAAGATTTTATGTATAAAAGAAATAATAGGATCATCTATAATGTTCAGAAAGGTTATGGTATTCAAGCTTTCCAATCTAACCATCAAAGAATAGCTTCGTGTTAATAAATCAAATTAATTATGAATTTCATTTACGTATACCAGGGTTTCCATTTACCAAATGCAGTGGAGTGTTGCTCCTTAACTTCTGTACAATTCGGTGAAACCAGAGATTACGGTACCGGGCTGTTTGGATTACGGTCGAGTTTTGACAAGATGGCTGCCTTGGCACTACTTTTAAGATATGAATTTTAGTTTTTGAATTAACTAATGAAAAGTAGAATGAGATTTGCAGGTAAGCTTATTTAAAAATGGTTTTCCACGATCTTTTACCAGAAAAACTAACCCTCATCTGGCTAACTGCGATTTGAGATAATAGTATGCCCCATCATGTATCCCTGCGTGGATGTATCCTTTCGAAGACTGTGATCGGCAGGTACCGTATTCTCCGTTTTAGCCTACAATTGTTACCAATAAAATCTTTGTTACAAATTTAAATATTCTGTATTTTTTTAAATGTAAATGGTCTTCGTAATATGCTGCTTAATTTAAAGATTTGTATTAAAATCTAATTAATAATACTCGAAATTTATAATGTCTAAATAAGAATTATGAATAAAGCATGTTAATAGTGACTTAAGGAATTATTTTAGTTTTATATTTACGTGACTTAATACGAAGATTTAAAGGAAGAAATGCTCATATCTGATGCTGGAATTTTATATGAAAGAGAAATATTCATTCATGTGTTATTATATTTCAGTGCTTCTTAATAGATCTTAAAATTATTATTATTACTTGGGGTGAATGTGGGCAGCAGGAAAGCCAAGCACTGCAACCTGAAAGTAGATCTGAAATATCTTCGTTAAGTTAACTTTTTTGTTATTTATAGTTTCTCTGTGTTTACTTCCTTAGCTGTGAAGATAGATTCCAATTAACAGTGGACTAAATTCCAATGAAAACTAACGGTAGTATAATGTAAGAAGTATTTATTTGTAAAATATTCCTTGGAAAATTATACTACATAACTTCCTAACTTTTGTTGCGTATATATATTGAAAAATATAAAAACAATTTTTCTTCATATCTTTATGTCTTATTTATATCAGCAAAATATAAAAGATTGAGAAGCTCATTGTTGCTAAGACAAGATTCCTCTCACCATTGAGCACCGCAGATCGGTTCTCATGAAGGTTTCGTGATCAACTATCAGCTCTGAACAGGTTTTCTCAGGTTCTCCCATTCCCCCTGCACTGCTTCTTTCTCCATCATTCTCTCCGTCTGCCCTTCTTTCGTGGGTATAGTACAATAGACCTAAAGTCACAAAAAATAAATAATATTCAGTACAATATTTTATCGTTTCTATATATATCTTGATCGATTTGAACTCTCTATAATCTTTCTGGTTATGGTATTTTTTCCTATTCTGATTATTGTCACTTCTGTTTTCATTCTATGTGCTTTGCCGTGGCAATGCTCTGCCACTTCTGAATTCCCTGTTAATTTCTTCTGTATGTTATTGGAATGTTCTGTATCCGTTCCCTTAGCGTTCTTTCTCGAAAATCCGCCAAATTATGTATTATATTTATAGTAATTAAATATCTTTTACAAGAAGGAAGATGATGAATTTTATATAGATTGAATATTCAGAAGAATATGGAGAGGAAAGATTTAAAATGTAATTCAAGGTTAATTAAGACTTAAAAATCAAATAAGACTTCTGGTTCCAATTGTACAGACCGCCGAATGGGTAGGAATATACTTGGAATAAATAAAAGTTACAGTGAAATTCGTAATTTATATAAACAGAACGAACTTTAAATTGCAGACAATGAGTATTCGAGATTCCACAAGAGACGAAGGAGACAACCCTTGTAATCTCATCGATTGAAAAATAATAAATGTAAAGAGATTATAATGACTTTATTGTCTTTTAATAAATCACACTAGTCCCTGATTCTCAACCACATATTTAATTGCCACTAATTAAGAGTAATAATTACAATTCTAGAAGTTAATTAGTTGGCTCTGAAGCGACTTAATCCAAGTTCTCACAGAGGAATCAACTAAAGCCACTGGACTTAGCAGTTGTTGTCTGATGACCATCAGCGCCACTAGCGGTTGCGTCTTACATCATTGATTTAACAGCAAAAATCATTATGTGACCTAAAAAAAAGTCGAGGATCAGCACAGAATGCTGAAGAATTTTTTTTTCTTTCTTTTTTAATGTTTCCTGAATAGGAAAAAAAAAACACCATAATGCAGTTTTTTGCGATATCAGAGAAAATAATAATCGACCATAGGCCAAAAGCCAGATTCGTGATTGTGGAACTCCAAGATTAGAGAACTGCAAAAGGAACAACCACATCATAAAACTTACAAGAAAAAAAAGAACGCAGCCTGATGAATCGATAACATTTAATTAACTCAATTGATTAAGTTAGTAAATTACTGTAAGGTAAATTTGTTCTGCGCATGAATATAATGATGCTGTCTTGTTTCTCGATCTGTGACGAATTCTTATTCAATTTGTTGTAATGATGACATCAAAGTTACTCATACCAATATCTTATAAAGTTGTATGTTCCCGGAGGAATTCAGTAACTTTCCTTCATTCGGGAGAAGAATATAGATTATGACTGCTTTATGAAATGATACGACTTCTCTTGTAACAACATTACATGTCTGCCATAATAAATGATTTAAACTTTTAAATATTTCGCTAATTTGTTATTACAACTAAAAAATTATGTTCAAAGTGATAAAGAGAACGTTGAGTGTATAGGATTTTTTTCAAAAGAAGATAAATAGATTGAATGTTAAACTAAATTGAAAAATATCTCTGCGCATCTACCGCGTTAAGTGTATTTCCCAAAGGTCAATTGGGAAACCTTGAGATTTGTGAATAGTATTTGTTAATAATATTTTAATAAGAATATAAATTTGATATTTAACCATCCGAAGGCAAGGTTAGTTTTAGCTGAAAACCCCAAATTTTCGGAAGTTATCCACTAAACAACTTTGAGGTCACAATCCACTTCTAAGCTCCGCCTCCTAAAAACCAGTGAACAGATGTCCACTTTGTTGTTACATATTTGTAGTTACACCAATGCCCGAAAGGCTGTAAAAATTTTACGGCAAATGCTGTAAAAACAACGTCAGGATAAGGATTTGAAGATAGAATTTTCAATTTTTTGACGTTTTTCCAATCGGCCGCCATTTTGGAACGGTTGCGGTTGGTCCAATTTGGCTGAAATACAATACCAGCCGAGTTCTGAAGAGTATCTAACAACCACAAAAGTTTTAGCTCAAAACTCAAAATCTACGGCAGTTATCCATGTCACAACTTTGAGGTCGCGCCCCACTTCTAAGACCCACCTCCTAAAAACCAGTGAATAGATTTCGAATTTTTTTTTATACTTATTTGTAGTTCAACCAATGTCCTAAAAGCTCTGAAAAGTTTGTGACGAAAGCTCTAAAAACAAGGTGACTATAAGGTTTTGAAAATAGGAGAAATCGTCAAAAAGTGAAATAAAACAGAGTATACATAAATGTATAGTTGGAAGAAGAATTTGAATGGCATATATATCCGTGATCTGTGACCCCTGATCGGTGTTTATCGCAAGGTCCCGGACTCCTTTAGATTTATGCTTTCGAACAAAATTGTATTCACTTGTTTGTTTGTTTTTTGGTTTTTTTTTGCTTTTGAGGCGTCACTGCAATTCCAATGATATTTAAGTACTTTTTTTACTCAATATCTAGCTAATACATAGTTAGTATAATTAGTATAGATAAGAGGCAACATAGTTTCGGTCATCTTAACAAAAAAAAAACTGTAAATTTTAGTGTTAGGAAGGAATGACTTTAAAGTTATAATTGAAAATCAATCTATAAATCTATCTATAAAAAGTTTTGATGATTATTTTTTTTTTACTAATCTATATATTTTTGGCGGGTTTTTTTTTTTTTTTTTTCATATATATATAAAAAGAACCTTGATGCTTGAAATCCTCTTTACCTTAACGAAAAACATTTCTTCAGTTCCTTAAAATTTTTAGATCAGTTCTTTTCTAAAGCAACTTATTTATGGACGGAAAAGGTAGGAGGTAGTGGTATTGAGATGCTATTTTCTTTCATTCGTTTCCTAGCAAGATCTGTTTATTTCGTGATTCATAACTACTCTTCTGTTCTTCCAACTCATTTTTCATTCTTCTCAACAAATTCCCTTGCCTCATTTTTAGGAGTTGGTTGAGTTTCTTGGTGGCTTTAGTTCATTTCCCGTTTGACTGCCTTATATTTATCTCTGCTATCCGATCACCTTTCGCCATACCCTTTCTTTTTCATTTATAAAAGGTGGGTGGCATTTTGCCATGAAAATCTCTCGAAAACCCTTGACTGACCATGGTGCTGCTGTAACTCACGCACTGCGGACCTAAGTAAACAGAGCTGCGCAGATGGCCACTGGAGGCCCTGCATTCCTTGTCCAATTCGCTAACAACATTGGAGCGGATGTTTGCTGAAGAACAGCTGGAAACAAATAAAATATCCTCACCAGTTATCCTGTTAAATCTATCCAAGGGCAATTAAAAGCAACTTTTTGTTCAGCAGTCATAAGTAAAGCTGAAAGTTAAAAGTAATATTTTGATGTAACTTTTAAAATAATGTAATGTCATTTAATATTAAATTTGTATTCATCAACTCTGTTAAAAGTCCTCCAAGAAGTGAAGATCCTTCATTAACGTATCGCACATTTTCTTGATCCCCAAACTGAAAATATAGGCGATTAAGATAAGAAATTCTTGCAATCGTTTGTGAATTCATTAATCTCTGCAACCCAGAAAATTGTTTCCCACAAATCTTTCAACACAATAACAACAAAACCAATAGCAAATCTTTAAATCTCATTCAAGTCAGTAAACGAAATCTAGTTACGAAGTCTACTGATGAATGAAATCGCTGGACGATTAATAACTGTGGTCTAAATGCTAACTCTTGCGAGATTTTCTTATTTAAGTAATTCCTTTTCAAAACTTAGGAGCGCCTGATAATTTCTTATCGAGTAACTTTACTTTTACATTCAACCTATTGTAATACGTTAAATAAAACACTGAGAACTTTCACTTCAACGGTTGAGTTTCATATGACAATAAAGATTAGAAATGATGTCCTTTATGGTCTATTTCAGCCCTTTAACTGTATCTTTTTTAAAATTCTCAGAGGCAATTCAGAACTACTGTCTAAGAACGATATTAAGGTAGCAATAAAGAGATTAATAACGTTTATTAACTCAACAAAATAGCTACTGCTAGCTTGTTTTCATTTTTACTTCTGAAAATTTTTAAAACTTTAATGTTTAAAAAAATATTCTTAAATATATTATAAATCCGTGTAATCAATTGTTAGCACCAAACTTCTTCTATAAATGTAACATAATTAATATATATATTTCGGCCGTAAGAATCTCCAGCTTTCTTCAGGTGTAATTTTAGTCCTCATTCTTTGCTAAAGAGACCAGTTACAACATAACTAAGTAAAGAGAGAGTAATTGCAGCTCTTACTTTCTGTTCTTTACTTTATGTTGTTTCTGGTCTCGTCAGCCATAAACGAAGACTAAAATTACACCTGAAGAAGGCTGGAGATTCTTACGGCTGAAATTTAGCATATTAAATATGCTAAACATTTGTAGAAGAAGTTTGGTGCTAATATTTATACGTATTATTTATATGTGATATTATAGTGGTTCTGTGATATTATAGTAATCAATTATTATAAATAAAAAATGAGATTACAAAGCTTGTTCGTTGTAGAGCTAGTTATCAGTTATTGTTAAATGAGTATTTGGTGATTAGTCGATGCAGTTTACGAATTTAGAATCACTAAATATCTTCAGTATGTGGACTTCCAAGTGAAAATACAGTCGGACCTCGATATAAGGTCACCCCTTGGGACCTCGCGAAAGTGACCTTATAAGTGGGTTGACCTTATAACCGATTTATACGCATTTGTCAATAAATAAGGATTATATAAATACAGTATAATTCTTTGTAAAATTTAATACTTACAAAAATATCAATTTATGAGGTTATAATTTTTTAATTTAGTTGAACCAATTAAAATTAATAGAATCAGAGAGAAATTATTTTTTTTAAAATTTTAATTCGGAATAAAGTTGTATACAATGCTCAAGCAAAGTACTGATGTACAACTGACCATACTTAAAATAATCCATAATACAGGACTGTCCTAAATACATGGTTTCATCTTTTGTACAATGTTTTCTAAGTTTTATAGTTTCTGAAAATTTAATGCTCTGAGTGCTTCTGCTTGTGTCACCGCTTCACTTTCAGTATCACTGTCGTTATCCTCACTTTCTAATGCATTGGAATCTAAAACTTGCGAAACAATTTCGGAAATCGAAGCTTGAGAAGTGGTAGCAATTTCATCATCAATTCTCACATATTCACTTTCCCCTTCTATAGCACAGCCGCGATTTCCGAGATCTTGTATTAACACATGTACAGGAATATCGCCTTCATCATCTTTTTTCCTAGAATTTGAGGGGATGAAGTGCTTTGTGAAAAAGCTGTCCCCTCCGTCAGTAGGAGAAATGACGCCGATAAAAGATCGTACCCACAGAAAAATTCTTGGAATTGAATCAGTGTGGCACTGAAATCACAGACAAAAGTGACCTTATATGCGATTACGGTATTTGAGACCTAACCATATATCCGATAATCCATATCAAAGAATTCCTATTCAATGAGCCGGGACTTTAGAAAAGTGACCTTATATGCGGGGTGACCTTATATCCGGGTGACCTTATATCGAGGTCCGACTGTATTATAGTTTTACTTTGTTCAGATTCATGCATATTAGAAGAAAAGGATATGAAAAGTGAAGGAAATTGGGGAAAAGCACTGTCTTAACAGCTACTGAAACACCTCCAGTCAGTTACCAACCATGTTTTTACTTTAAGAATTTTTTTTTTTCAAAATATCGACAAAATTCAAAAATAACCAAGAAAAAGAATAAATAAATAAATAAATAAATAAATAAATAAATAAATAAATAAAT
>JAFIDM010000004.1:9205237-9246895 GCA_023159025.1 Thereuonema tuberculata | reverse complement strand
TAAACATCCTCGTTTTAGGATGTCGACATTTTTTTCCCTATATTCTTTTTCTTCAAAAATCGTTATCAAGTAATTTTTTTCACGCGCGAAAACCAAACGTATTTCTAGTTTCAACAGAAGTTATTGTGTTCCACTGCAATAATAAGATAAAAAAAGAAAGAAAAAAACAGCAAACTTTAAAGATATTTTTGTTGTTGTTGTTTTTTTTTTTTTTACTTTATTTAAACTTGAATTACTTAAGTAGCACCACTTGGAATCATTTCACTCACTCTGCAAACTGAACTTTTCTTTTTTACTCCTCAACCCTAAGGTTAGTGGATGGCATAAAACATGGTTCTTCCAAATATCCTAGCAAAGATACTGAAGTGATTTTCCCATTTGCTTTCCTCAGGAAGTCATTATAGAATGACTTCAGACCTGAACGGGAAAGATGAAGAAGCAGACAACACAGGAAAGAAAATAAACATCCATGCCGACGCCGGGATTCGAAACCAGGGTTCCTGCACATGTGCTTCGCGAAAGGCAGCCGCCTTGACTACAAGATTATGCCGAAAAGGCAAATAAACTTACCATATTTAAAAAAGTGTATTAGCTTCAATCTATATTACTAAAATCTTTAATTTCTCTGTCTGTCTGTCCGACAGACAGCAGTTTTCTGTGAGAATGAAAAATAGAAAGAATTTTTACAATGAAACATCCGCGACAGGAATCGAACCTGCAACCTTCCGATCCGAAGTCAGACATCTTATCCATTAGCCCATGGGAACTACAACTCTCTTCATATTGCTTTTTTGACTTATCTGTCAAAACTGAACTGACTTTGACTGAAAAGTAACAATTGTAATTAAAAAGAAAGTCAAAAAAGAAAGAAGCAGTACTTTATTAGGTAGCATACTAAGAAATCACTATTTGTAACTTAAAAACCACTGAAAAGTATCAATTGGAATGAAAAAAAGAGTCAAGAAATAAAAGAAGCAGTATTTCCATTAGGTAGAATACTGAAAAATCACTATTCGTAACTCAAAACTACTGAAAAGTGTCACTTGGAATAAAAAAGGAGAGTCAAGAAAGAAAGAAGCAGTATTTCTATTAAGCAGAATACTGAAAAATCACTATTTGTAACTCAAAAACCATGATTATTTGTAACTCAAGAACTTCTCAAAAGTATCTATTGGAAAAAAAAGAGAGTCAAGAAAGAAAGAAGCACTATTTCTAGAGGTAGATTACTAAAAAATCATATTTGTAACTCATAAAGCTAGAATCACATCAAAGTAAAAAAAAACTCATGATAAATATGCGGCTCATCAATCAAGATGAACGAGAGTTTCGATAACATCAATCGAATGATAAGTCTAAGAATACAAGGAGAGACTACAGAGCATACAATACAGGTGCGAATAAAATTAACACTTCTGATAATCCACCACACGAACATCTCTATCTGTTCGAGTATCTGAACGCATTGAATCTCAGCGGTATTCCTCAACATCGTTTGTCATTGAGGATTGGATCTCCAATAATATTGTTGCGAAACATCAATCCTAAGTTTGCATACTGCAATGGAACTCAACTTAAATGCCGTTCATTCGATAATGATCTCATAGAAGCCGAAATTATAACAGGAACTCACAAAGGAGATTTTGTTTTCAGCCATAGGATGTCTATGAAACCAAACGATAATCTACTTCTATTCATTTTCACAAGAGAGCAATTTCCGATCAGGCCTTCTTACACGATGTTTATCAATAAAGCTCAAGGACAGACTCTATTAAAATTGCCATCTATTTGGAGAACGTTGTCTTCACTCACGCACAACTTTATGCCTTTGAGTCACAAGTCGTCAGAATTTGGTTATCTTCACTCGAAAGAATAGTCACAATCAATTCGTTGCCAAGAATTTCGTATACAAGCTACGATCTTCATTCATCATCTATATTAACAAAAATCCATCTAAACTATCTCTTCTCTCAAATATCTATATCAATCAATTTGCACACGGGTAATGGTTGTAATTAAGAAAAGAGATTCAAGAAAGAAAGAAGCACTATTTCTATAAGATAGAATACTGAAAAATCACTATTTGTAACTTAAAAACCAACGTTCTTTGTAACTCAAAAACCACTGAAAAGTATATCTATATTACTAAAAGCTTTTATTTCTCTGTCTGTCTGGTGCAATTGTTATAATTTGTGAAAATAGAAATAATTTCTACAAATTCACTACAGTAATCGAACATGCAACCATCTGCTCCGAAGTTAGACGTCTTAGCCATTAAACCACGAGGACTACATTTTAATCTCCATAAAAAATAAAAATATATCATAGATATATGATTCACACGCTGGTTCTAAAAGCAGTCGTAGATTGACAGAATATAAACATCTGAAATTAAATTAAAAAAAAAAACTTTTGAAAAATTTTAGTTTAAGTTTACTTGATGTAATTTCTGTGTGTGTGTTTTTTTAATAAATAAAAATTTGTTTTCCGTTACATATACGGAGGCTTCCGGAGCGAAGCGACGGGTAGCCGACTAGTTAATATTTAATATATTAATAATTAATTACAATCTTTAAGCTCACTCATTACAGTTTACACAGCACAATTTGTTTGTTTAGTGATTTAGTTCGTACTCCTCTTCAATATGAGTCTACATATTCTCTGTAAGATGCAAATTAATTAACTAGATTTAATAATAATAATAATACAACTGTTAATAAAGAATTTGAAACTTCTCCCATTATTTCCTGTTTAAGTACTAAAGTACACTGCCCAAATAACGCCACCTTAACATTTAAATTATTGTAAGTCTGGAAATAAGGTGTATCGAAACACGAAAATTATGACCAAGAAAGTTTAATCTTCTGTTTGAAGCATTACATAATGAAACATATGATAATTTTTACTGGAAAAAGAGAAATCAAATAAGAAAACTTTGCAAACTAGCGTTATTAGGAACACCTGTTCCAATTAACGCCACCTTCTTTCTAGTAACTTAACTTATTTAAAATTAAGAATTATTCCATCATTGTAAATATTTGTACAAAATTACAGTAAAAAGCAACTAAATTTGACTTTCTGTAAAAAATAATAAAAAATCACTTGAAATTAACACCGTCTTTCTAATCTGTAGCTAAACCAAAAGAGGAAATGTAAAAATTAATTTGAATATCCCTTTCTTTTAAATGAAATGAGACAATAAGACAAAATACCACAAAAACAATATTTTTCAGTTAACTCAAAAAGCTTTAGAGAAGTAAGCTTACAAAAAATAAAAAGTTTATTAGTGGCGTTAAAGTGGCGTTAAAGCGCTACTGAGCACATGGATCACACGATACACTTGTTTGTCTACAATTCCCGAATTTTAAAAATAACTTTTTCTTATCTATATAGAAGAATCTTCAAGAATCAAGAAAATGTATTGTTTTATATAGTTAATCTTTGCTGAACATTAAAAAATCTATATTTTATCTTGCCTTGATATAGTAGCAGCTTTTCAGAACCAGTCCTCGACACGAAATAGTCGAAATGTAATTTCACTCGAAAATGTTGGCGGTCTGCTAATAACTCATTTCAACACTAGATGGCAGGTCAATGCAAACTACTTTAGTGCAGTACCGCCATCTCTTATGTTTATGAAGAATTAGATAGGTGGCGTTAAAGGTATACATGGCGTTATATGGCTCAGGTACCTTATAATCTAACTTTAATCGGAGGATAGACGATTAATCAACAAAGATTTGCAAAGATTTGAATTATAGAAATCCTTGAATCACACTATTTGATATTATTATTTTTTCATTTTTAGAATTATCAATTAAAGGATTTTTAATAGAAAATGTTGAAGTGATTGATTTTCCCATTAATATAACGCTATTTAAAATTACGGTAAATAACAGGAATTATGTAACGAAAAATTCGGAAATTTAAACATCTTTGAAGATTAAACATTAATTCGATATAAAATATAAAAATGTAATTTGGTTATTTGAGGATTAGGATTTTAGATTCTTTTTTATTTAAAATATTCAGATGCTGTTAAAATATCTAAGAGGTTTTTCGTAATCCGATTTGGCCGCTGCTGATTCCAAATAAGCGAATGAGATGTTGAATAATTTGAAAGTGAACTTCAATTGGGTAAAAGGATTCAGATCCAGATAAAGTAAAGGTAGTCGCTCATATTTCGATACAAATTTAGGAAGATTTAGGATTTCTGGTATTACTGATGCTATTGTGGGCGCATTAACTGAAAATTCTGGGATTTAACCAATATAATAAAAGGTGTGAGACCTTTCGTGTTCCACATCGAGAATCGTCATCAGGTCTGAATGACGTCATGCCTGGAACTAATTCCCGAAGAGCGACACGAAAGGTCTCGCATCTTTTTCACCTTCATTATGTGGGTTAAATCCCAGAAATTCTTCATTTTCATTAGGATTTCTATATTTAGTGAGAAAACAGAAAGATCTTTTTCAAACTCTCGTTGTGGAATTAGATTATAAGTTTATAGTGTATTTCTTGTTTTTTAGTTTAGATTTGGAGGATCTATTCTTTTCCCTGCCTTATTTTTTTCAATTGTTGGTGAAATAATTAAGATTATTTAATTTAGCTCAGTTCTACAGAGAGAGAACCTCAATTTGCAAAAGACAGTTATTTCTTTGAGAATAAGAAATGTGTGGATGACTCTCTAAAACTTTGTCCTAATTCGAAGCTGCATAAGATTTAAATGATACAGGAAAAAATCCTAGCTCCATAAGTGCAATTTATAGAACCCTACGGCTTTTGTCATTCCATGCAGAGGCTGGAAAAGACTGAAAAGAAATAGTAGCAAATCCAGCCATTGTTCAAATATCTCCGAAATTCCATGTTAGTAAGAATGTAATAATGATAATTCGATGTAAGTTTTCGTTTTAGTTTAGTAAGTTGAAAAGCTTTATAAATTACTGCATTTACACAAATAGGCTTAAATTTTCTAAATTTTGAAGGTGTATATTAAAGCGGAAAGTATGTTATAGATTAAGAAATTCCTGTGATTCATGTAATTGTAAGAGAACAATTTAATAACAATGTAGCGAATCATTTTAGTGTATTATCAGTACGGCCAAAGATGAACCTCCCAGAATGCAACGCAGATGATAGATTTTCCTTTCCTGGCCTGTCGGTCACATTCAAATGTAAGAGAAAATGGCGGTCGTTGATTCACATTCAACATTTCGACGAGGAAAAGGTCTCAAAAATCAAGTAGGGAAATTATTCTTAACGTTGCTCGTCGATTTCAAGAAGATGTATGTGAGATTTTTGATAATTCCTATTTTTGATAATTGAGATTGATATTTTCTGCGGAGCTTACGGCATTGATACTGGAGAAATTAGTCAATGATAATGTGTTTGCAGGTCCAACTTTCGCTGCGACGATAATAGTCTCGTTGTTTCTGATAAGTAGGAGCATTCTGACGAAGAGGCGGGAGTGGGTGGTTATTACAATAACTGTCTTGTAAATTAGAGCCTTTTAAAGGGAGCTGCAGGTCTCAGTTTCAAACAGTGGAAAGGTCAGCTTTTTTATAGGTGGGGGCGGAGCGCACGATCGGAAACTATGGCGTTCTTTCAAAGCGACTGATTTATAGAGTGTGTAATGACTTTGGGGAATGGCGGTGATTTTAAGGGCACTAAAAGGGGCAGCAACAGTATTTATTTAGGGCCTTGAAGCATACCTTCAGTAGGTCACGACGTCGAATAACAATAGGTATTGGAAAAAATATATTCCAGAACCATCGGTGAATTTTATATCTTTTTATTTTCATAGCAACCACTGGAAGAAAACGGAAATTAAAGGAGCATTGTCGGAAAGAGAAGAAATGGATAAATAACTGGAAGAAGTTGAAATCTTAGATCTGTAAAATGTTCTTTTAAGAAATTTTAACTCTTAGACAAGAGATTTAACGTGCGTTAGTACATTTTTACAGTAAAATAAAACAAAGAACGCACATAACTAAACAAAACACAAATTCATTGAGCTATTTTTTGATATTTGTGCTGGAATTCGGAGACAGTACTGTTTCAAGGCTTATTGGCCTCTCTTCAGTCCGATCCGTCCAGCATACCTAGCTCAGTGAAATGGGACAATATACAAAACGGACAAACATACAAAGCAATGACCCCTGAATTACAAAAACATCAAAATAAAATCAAGAATAAAAAGGGGTTTCACTGAGCTAGGTATGCTGCACGGATCGGGCTGAAGAGAGGCCAATAAGCCTTGAAACAGTACTATCTCCGAATTTTAGCACAAATATCAAAAAATAGCTCAGTGAATTTGTGTTTTGTTTAGTTATGTGCTTTGTTTTATTTTACTGTAATTTTAACTCTCTTTTTTCTTTTAAGAAATTCATTGAATGTCTTTGGTGAAACGCAGTTCATTATGTCAAACAGAGTAACGAAAATATACAGTAAGCCCACAATTATTAAAATGTAAAATGCAATAATTCACATTTTAGACCTGATAGTAACCCGAAGATATCCAAGAAAAACATAATGTAGTTTCTACTATGAGGGTGTGAAGTCAGGAGGATAAGTTGATGATAAGCTTGTAATTGCAATTTTTATACAAAATTCAATACATTACAATATAATTTTGTTTTCTTTTTTTCTAAAAGTTTTAATTTTATAAAATGAACATTGTAAGTTATTTTTACCTCATTTAAACTAAACAGAAATTTGATTTCGATATTCATCAGAACATATAGATAAACATCTTCCAAGGTGTAGGTCTCTACATCTTTAAGCTATCCCACAAAAGAGATATTTTTAACTTGGGCAGAAAGTTTAAAATTTGCTAACCTACCATTTCCTAATATGCTACAGAATGTCTGATGGGCGTTACCCTGTTTGATACAAAAATAAAAAAAAGTTATTAATTCATTGGAAGATTTTGTTTGTTTGGAGTGTTTGGCCAGAAGAAAAAAAAAAGAGATATGAAGAGTTTCTTAATTAATATTTTTTTAATAGAAAAAAAATTGTAAACTTTTTCGTGGTATTTTTTTACTCATTTCTTCTTGAACTAATTTATATTTTAATCTTTAAAACCGCGTAACTTTTTTCTTTTTTTTTTTTTTTTTCGATGTTGTAAATTTGCGGTTCTCTTGAACTTTGACGTTGAAGGAGGCTCTGTTCTAATTACTCAAGGAAGATAATGAGATGCTGGAAGAGAAAGGTATTCAGGCGAAAAATGTCTCCAACCCACAATTCACCCTCACCCTCGCTTCTTATCCTCTGGTCCACGAAGATTTTTCGACTCCGTCAGAACACCGTCTTTAAGAGGGAGAAAAGAAAAAAAAAGAACCCAACTAGGCAGGCTTTCATCTTACGCCCCGTTGCACAAGCATTCTCCTTCCCCGATTCATTGTAGTTCCTTGTAAAAATACATTAGCTCGTGATTCGTCATCTGTTGAAAGCGGGCCTCTGTTTATGAAATGAAACACCTACAATGCTCATTTGTTTTGTGCGCTTCCTCTGCAGACCTAGTGCTGCTCGGATACGCCTCATTTTGCCAGCGAAGGAACAAAAAAAAAAAAGGAAATGTGAACGGAAAAGAAAATTAATTTTCACGGTGTATCCGTCTTATATGGGGAGATCTGTTTATTAAAGCGAGACTAGGATTCGTCTTATATACTGCTAATAGACAGCGACGGGTGGAAGATTCCAGAATATGGCATTTGGTTCCCTCCTTTCAATTGAATTTGTAAACAATGTATTTGAATGAAAGGATTCCTTTTGTCCGTGGTTATTTTATACGTTGTTCGTTTAAGCGAAGGTAAATAAACTCATGCTTTTTAGCCTGCTTTGCGAAGGTAGGGAGAAAGACTTTTAAAATCACCGTATCTGCGAGTATTACCCCTTTTAATTTTTGAACCAATGAGCGAATCTTCTGGAAAATGACCTGGATATTAAGAACAAAAGGCTGTTGTCTTAAAACTTGATATTTTTTTTCCTTTCAAAATGAATAAAGCGGAGCGAAGAAAATGTAGATCGTAACAAAGAGGAGGATAGGAATAAGGAAATACTGAATTTCTTTCGAAAGTGAAAAACGCATCATTCTGTACTAACTAGGCTCCAAGATTGTTAGAAAAATCGTATCAATATCAAGAGCTGTGGGCCTTTTAAGGAAGAAGAAAACAATTCTAATTAAAATAGAACAAAATGGTTCCCTGAATTTATAAGCTCTTAACTAAAAAACAATATGAATGAATTATGATAATTAGTAATGAAAGTTAAAAAAAATTGAAGAATTTTATATTAAAATGAGAGAATAATTTTTTTAACAGAACATTAAAAAAGTGCTTTACGAAAATTATCAGTAACGCACATTTCTCCAATAGATTTGGATTAAAGAAATAAATTGGTCTTTTAATTACATAGAATAAATATTATTGATTTCTGAATATTATAAAAAAACTTATAATGAAAAACTCGCTTTGTTTTACTGTGATATTAATTATTAAATTCATAATGAAAATATGAAGACGGATTTGCAGCCGAAAACCATTTGAATATTCATTGACAATGCTCTTAAATACTTTGATATAGATTTTATCATTTCTTCTATTTTATTTTTTAGCTATTTTAATAGTTATTCAGTTTTCCTTGACAACAGTGATTATTCAATTAAGTTGAGCACAGAAAAAGGTTTTAAAAATTAAAAATAATCATACTGCACTACGATTTTAATAATTTTTGTTTAAATTATGTTTTGTTTTGACTGCTTCTATCTTAATCACTTTTTTTTTTCCATAAACTTAAATTTTATATTCAACTAGCAGAAACAATAATAAAACCATTCCATTACTTGTCCAATACCAGTAAATCCGTTGTTTTATTCTATAACCAATCAAATCATCGCACTCCACTTGGCCACGCATTCGCTTCAGTCTTACCCTTGCTTGGCTGCTGTTTGCCACCGACAGAGACAAACTTCCGCTGCCATCTTGAGCAGCGCAACTCCGAATTCCCCATGTATTTTTTTTTTAATGTAAGTGTTTTATTGGAAATTGAAGTTAAGATTCTTTAAAGCTATAGTCTAACAGATGGATGTATGAGAATTACGGAAAACACGAGATCTGGCCATTAGCCTCTTCAGCAGGTCTCAAGGAATTTAGTATTTTGAATGTCTGTCACCAGGAAAATGCTATCTAATGAATTTATTGTTTGTTTATTGACTGTTTTCAATTTATGAAAACTATATTAAAATGTAATAAAAGTCTCGTGCATTTCCCCATATTATAATTCGTTTAAATATTTCACTGTTTCTCGCTATTTTGTGAGAAGACATGGATAGAGGCTATTCTCGCGTAAATTACGTGAAATCACGAAAATACGAGATCGTCAATATCCGTCTGTTAGACTGTATTGTTCAATGAGATATAAATACAATCAATCGAATTAAAACTGCTGTAAGTCTTACTGTAATTCTTGTAATTATTTGTTGTTGTTTTTATTATAAAGGTAAGAAACAATATTTTTCTTCCAGACATGTTATTTATCATTACGGAAATCAATAAAATGTAATAAAAAAATAAACTACAAACAAATTGCAAAGTCAAATATAAGAAAAACCGCTGCAATTATACTTTTCGTTCGAGAAAAATACAAATTGCAGACACACACTGATAAAAAGGAGCATTGCTTTCTTTCCAGTCAAAAACCAGTGGCTTGCAAAATGACGAAGGTTAAAGTATAATATGAAAACCATATAACTCCAATTCAAAGAAAATATCTCCTAAGTATTCATTTGTAAAAGATGGCTTCCGACGATGTTAGATATCATCTCAATATTAAGGTCCCTCGGGCATCTTCCCTTTTCTTGAAGCAGATGAGTGGAAGTCATTCCATTTCGAATAACGTCGTGTTCAGAGTAGACCTCATTTAAGTGCTTCGAAAATGAAAGAATGTTCAATCTGCTGCAATAATAGCGCAAAACGAGTTGCTTTGATCCAACAGGAGTTCCTTTGATATTCTAGTCAGCGGTTAGCGTTTCAATGCAACAGAGTTGCAAGATTCTTTTTTTTAACTGTGCAAACTTAAGTAATTAGTAAGAAATAATAATATTTATAATATCGCAAATGTAATTCAATAAAATAAAAAAACTGACTTCAGCATTCATATCAAACGAATATATTCTCAATTTTTAGTCTATATGCCTGAGAAAATGACTCACATAAACGTATAATGATTTCAAATGTTTACTACATCTAAAAGCTATTGAACCAAAGAGTAGATCTTCTTGAAATTTGACCTGAATATTTAGGAATTTATATAAAACCTTTTTTATATTAACAATAATATTTATACCTATATAATAATCCTCTGAAAAAAAAACCTCTTTAATCTGTCTATATTTCATCTTTTTTGCAAAAGATTTCTTCAGGACAATTTTAAGAGAAGAACTTCCTCTCTAAGTCGTTATCTAAGTTGTTATCGTTTTTTCGAATGACAGAAGAGTATGATGTATGTATTTTTAATATAAAGAAGTTATTTTTAATGATAACGACTTAGAGGAGGAAGACAGAGTTCTTCTCCTAAAATTGTCCTGAAGAAGTCTTTTGAAAAAAAAAGATGAAATATAGATTAAAGGAGAGGTACTTTTTCGAATTTCAGAAGATTATGATGTAAGAGAGAATATTTGAAAATTTTTCCTTTTAATTCTTTATCGACAAAAATTCTCATAGAAAAACGTTAGAAGGGAAGCAGCAACTCATTCATTAATTCGTCTTTTAATCCTTGCTTTTATTTGAATTAAAATTGATTGGATTTAAGCAATTTAAATAAGTAACGCGGTTATAATTAATTTTTTCCAGAAAATAGAGATTTGTTCCATTTCTATTAGGGTGACAACTTTAAAATATGTGGAGTCTTTTGGTCTAAATTGTTCTCTATTTTTAAAAACAAAGAAAAATAAAAAAGTATAAATAAATTTGCAAGGAAAGGTTTAACTTCTTTCAATTATTTCTTGTTTATCTTTCGAGAATATTCACGAGCATTTTGGACTGTGTCTTGTCCTGGATGGGTTGTGTGTTCTTTTCTTATTCAAAGAGTGAAGAATAATAGAAAGAAAAGAATTCACGTTAATGATAATGTATTTTACTTATGCATTCGATTTATATAAAATGACCTTTAAGGGTTCAGTTTATACGGCAACTGATTTATGTTGTTAATGCGATTTTATGGTCTTAGTCGGAGGCGCAAAAAGTAATAAAATTAATAGGGAGGTCGCTTGGAATAACATCCCTTCAGCAAAAAGTTTGAATTACTGTGGTTAAGGCGTTTTTAAAGAGTGACGCACAATAGTGTTTATTTTCTACTCTGTAGTTAGTCACCATGGTCCAATCGGTACCTACTTCTGCATTTGATTGCGTAATCTGCCATCAGGTTTCAGCTTCCTGTGATAAGCAGTTTTAAGTTATCTTGATCATAAATGAGCAGACGAAAGAACATGGTTTTTTTTTTCCAATTGTGTTTTGTAGGGATTTTTCTTTCTTTCTATCTCAAATCTAGGAAGAGATATAATAAACTCTAGATATACATTTTTTTTTTTTATTAGCTATGCTTTCCTTATTGGTAGATGGTAAAAAAAAGTAAAAGAAGGAATAACTGCGACATAAAGCAAACAGTCATCGTCACTCCTTTGAAATGGAAATTATCGAAAGAGAATATCTTAACAGTTGAATAATGATCAATCGCCATCGTGTTCTGATCAATCCAAAAACGAAGCATAGTCGGGCTCCATGTTTCGTAGATAGGTAAATGTCCGTAAAACAATCCATTATTCGTAGAAAACCTTCAGTTTTTTCCAAATGTTAATGTATTCTAATTGTAAAGGAAAGTTCTGTCAACTTGAATAAAAACTTGTCATAAATTATTACTTGTGCTTTTTCGTCTGGAATTTCTAACGACTTCTCTTAGTGACTTAATGTTATTCTATTTCCCACACTCCAATACTATTACCATAATTGAAACTGCGTTTTAATTATTCTGTAATAAAATGGAGCAAATTAATGAAAGCCACGCGCACAATTAACTTGAATTTCTCGCTCATTGCGTCTGTCTTTTGCGTCGTACTGTTTCTTTGTTGCTCTTCTTATTCCTTTATTTAAATAATTACAGTTCTCTTTTTTTCTTTGTTAGAAACCTCGGAATTTATATTCCGCAGAAATTTAGGCTAATCTTATGCACATCAAGGCCATTCGAGCAGAGGATATAGCGCCATCTGGAGGACACTTTAAGAAAACGAAGACGCGTCTATCTTCAACATTGAGAATCTTTTTCTAAATATAGAAATATAAATATTTTTTAAGAATATCTGGATAAAAAGTAAAACCTGATTTTTTTTTTTTTATTAACTGACTTTTATTCTGACTTTTCTGCGAATTTACAACAATAGTTCTCGCTATTTTTTTTTTTTTACTTGAATGTCTTAATTTATATAATGCATTATACGATCGCTACTGGGATCGCTGCTCCTACCTTGTTTCATAGCAAAGTTAACAGAACTCTCCTTAAGAGTCATATTTAAGATTTACTAATTCAAATTCACTGATTATTTTGAACATCGATTGAGAAGTGTTTATATGATTTGTAATGATATCTGCCACGTGTTTTGTTTTGCATTTTTATGGTCGTGAGTGTGTTCACTTCGTTATTCTTGATTCAGCATTTGAATTTAATATTTGATTTTTTTTATTGGCAATTGTTTTCAATCGTGGACATTAAGAAAAACAAGCAAAAAAAAAATGATCTCCTATTGCATGCGAAACTACAGCGATCCCGTACATGTTTCTTTTTAACACGTTTTTATTAGCTCGCTTTCTTCGATGTCTGTTTGTTCGGTACAAATTTTGCAATTGATTTTAAACTAACTTCCCGATGAGCTAGCAACTTGAAAACTGTAAACATAGCTCAGAAATGCATGACAATGCAATATTAACTCGCTTTCTTGTCTGTCTGTTCGTTAGGAAACCCTAATTCTTCGGATAACAGGTCGTTGTCTGCTGTAAATGTTTCTGCAAATGGCCGCATGGGGTTAAGTTGCCATGCTTTGCAAGTCGGCATTTTTGCATTGCAAGGCAGCGGCTTTTTTGTTTCTTTTAACATGAACACGTTTTTTATCACGTTTAAAAGTTAAATTCGTGTTAAATGTTTAAAATCGATTGAAAAATTTCATACACACATGACTAAAAAGTATAAAATAATTAGTATAAAAAGTATAAAGTATAACGAAAAAGTGGGGCGCAAAATAATATACACTCCATCCATACCATCTCAATTATCTATTGCATGCGTCCCACGTTTTTCGTTATACTTTTTATACTAATTATTTTATACTTTGTAATCCGTCTTAAAAACGTGGTATATTAAAAAAATATGTATTTTTTAAAGTTATTTGGTTGTCACTTCCTGTGAGATAGGAAGTAACTGCACACTAGAACTCATGCTTTCCCCAACTCTACAAGACATAATAAGATATCACTTATGTCTGTCCGATTTATAGTTTGGGCGTTTGTGGCGACATGTTAAATTTTCGTCACTTCCGCTTCGAGTGAGACAGGAAATGACCTCAGACCGGAACCCTATTTTGTACCCCATCTTTACAAGTCTTTCCAATAAAGTATCACTCATATCTGTACGACTTACAGTTTGTTCTGGAAACTGACAGAATCTTCTTTCTCCTTTTGCACTTTGTATACAAAGTCACTAAAATATTAAAATGTACAGAATTAGTACAACATAGTATCAATAAAATATTTCGACTGTTCTTCAGCAAATGGTTCTCTGCAGCTCAGTCTATCAACATTAAAATGTATTTCCCTTGTTTTGCATCAAATTCTTCAAAACGTTAAATCTTCTGTCTTGGCGTGAAAAAAATAAAAAAATTACTGTGTATAAAGATTGGAAAGGAGGTATAAACTTTCATTTTCTTAGCAATTCTTTGCATAATTTTATCTTTAAACTTTGTCACTTTTATTCCGTATGTTAGTGCAGCTCAAGTCTTCTTTATTAAGATTAATAAATTGCATAAATTATATTCCAGAAAACTTAAAAAGCTTTACGCAAATAAAAATATATATACGTTGATTTTTTTTTTTTTTATTGCTATTTTTTTTACAACAGATCCCTTTGAGAAAAACCAAAAGTTTATTTTGAAACCTAATATCCCACCGAGAAAGCATGTTTGCACTGGGAGTAAATTTTCATTTGTATTCATTTCTTGGCGTTGATATTTCACTTGTAGCATTGTGTATTCCGCCCTGTCTTCACCTTTCTTATGGTCTTTCTTATGTACGGTCTTTCTTATGCTGTAGCACAGGCGTTGTTTATTCAGTGTGCAAAGCAACCCCTTGCCTGCCTCGAGTATGGCTTCGCTGTATGGCTCTAGTGTATGTCTAAGCAGTTCTCTTATTTGCTTCTCGTTTGGCAGCCTTATTACTCTGCCTCCTCCTTTCGGAAAGAAATAAAAGTTTTGGAAGTTTGTTTTTTTCTTGCGTATCATAAAGAATTTATGAGATGAAAATGCCGTGCCCCTAATTTTAAATTTTTCAATAAGGGGGCCTTGAAAAGTGATTCCGAATTCGGTTTAGACACAATAACAGTAGTAGGAAAAGCAACAAGAAGATGTTGTGTTCGAAACTGTTAAGGCGCTTAATCCTACATGCATTCACACACTCATTAAGTAGTATGCGAAAAGATTTAATTTCGGCGTACAATGTCGAATAATATTTTTGTAGCACATAGGGTTCAGAAAGTTCAGGGAACTCTGGTTTTCATACACCCGTTACTCATTTGTGTACCAAATTGTGGAGGGAAAACTTGCAATTGACCTTTTGAAAAGCTGTTGTGGATCGTTAGATAAACCAATCAGAACTTCATTATTATAATTGTCATTATTAAAATCGAGTTTCATTATGAGTTATATTATTTTTTGTATGAAAATGGGTTTCTTCAGATGAGGTTTGCTGAGATTATTAAGGAAGTGTTAAAATAATAAATTATATTTCGTTTTTAGTTTCAAGTGAATTATAGTTCTACGAATATTAATCATAACTTTATTTGTATGTTAGGATTTCTTGGGTGCAGTACCGTAGGTCATCTCTCTTTTTTTTCTAACTTTAAAAGTCCTTTTTTGTTTATATTTTTTTTTCTAAGTTATCTAAATTGATTTGTTCCGAATATAGATTCGTAATAGCGAATATATATATATATATATATATAAAAAATTTGTTTTCTATTTTAAAGCCATCTAAAAGATAAACAAAAGATAAATAACTAAGAATGAAATTTAAATTTTTAAAAATGTTTCAGTGTCAGAAGTCATTGGAGCAGAAATAAAAATAAACAATAAAACTAAAACATATTAAAATTCTGAAATTAAGAAAAAAGAAAAAATGAGGAAAATTGGCACATTCTGTTTTGTAGTAGTTTCGTAATTCTTATTTTTTATTCAAATAAAGAGTAAGTAATAAATATTTCATTGTTTTCTGATAGCTGTATATGAAACAGTTTCCTAGTGTCTCTTTAATAAATTGATTTCATCTATTAATATGTTGTATTTCTGTACAGAAATAATATTAACTAATAATGATAATTAATCTATGTTACATCGCTTATAACAGTTGTATCAGTTATTATTATGTATCTCGCTATTTTTGAAAAATAAGCCATTATCTGAAGAAAAAAAAAATCATTAACTAACCGAAATATTTAACTATTTCATTAATATATCTTACAACTCAATTCATAATTTCCTTTCCAAATTAATTGCGAAAATTTTAATTTCATTATAAAGCTATTAAAGTCTTATTTCATGATGGCCTTTTTCTAATCATATTATAATCTCAAATCTTTTGTTTGATTAATAAGGATATTTAAAAAAACAATTGTTTAGTTTATCAGAATCTATTCTTTTTCTGTAATTCTTCAGATCTCTAGATGTTAATACAAGTTAGTATTTCAAATTTCAAGTTATTTTAAATATACGTAAACCAATGTGACTAAATTTTATTTATTTTATTTTTTTTTACTAAGTTTAAACAGCAGTAATGTGAGGAAATTTAATTTCTTTGGGAAATATAGGTTAAGAAATCGTTTCCCTAGTAGGACTGGATTTTGTAAAAGTAAATAAAAAATTATTGTTTTTTTACTTATTCATACTAATATAATGAAAAAAAACCTTACTGTTACCTATTTAGTGTGTTTAGTATTTATCCAGGGGTGCTAGCGTTGTCAGAAGAAAGAGGTAAGAGGTAGCAGCGCAAAACCGATCGATAGCGCGCGAAGAGAGATGAACTCATTGATTGCCGGGGAAATACGGCTGCAGGATCCTTAGATCGTCGCGTTGGCAATATAGCAGCAGCCGACGGAAGTCAGGAAACAAAGTTTAAAATGGAAGTGGAGGGAGCGAGGAAAATTCTTTTCTTCCATTCATACGTAGTACCTTTGAAATCTTTGAAAGAAAGTTCTTAAGGGTGAATTCATACCTTGCCCAAATAGCTGTGTCGTTTCATGGCATTCCATAATGAGTCTAATGCTTATTTACCATTGTGTGTCGATGTCACTAAATTGGAAAATAAGCTTCTTTTTTAATATTATAGTTATTATTTTAATTTGTTTGCATGTCTGAAGACAATTTCGATTTCTAAATTCCTACTAATACAGTTGCAGAATTTGTCTTTCTAAATTAAAAACTATGAATACTGGGTTAAGAAAGCTCTTAATTTCTATAATTAAGGTGTCAAAATATACAAAAAATGATTTCCTATCATCCTAATCCATAAATTTCATTTGTTTTTTGAAACTGCTTCAGCTTACTTGAAGTGACTGCTTAACATTCGGTAGAAAAGGAATGTTTGAGACAAAGAACTGTCCCTTACAGAAGAAAAGGAAAATAGACAATTTGACATTAGCATGATTCGATGGAATTGCGTTAGTTCAAGCGATCTCTTTATTCATTAAAAAGTTCAGTTCTAGAAAACGACAACAGTTTACGAAACGATAGAGAATTCTAAGGAAGACGATTTAGTGAAATTAAACGGTTGTGTGATAAGCCTTTTCCTAATATACTCTTTGAAAAACATAATTTAGACAAGTTCCATACTTACTTTTCAATTCCTCCCTTTTAATAGTCATATTATTAAAATTAACGTATCTTCATACCAATTAAATATATTAAATTTAAATATATTGTGAAGATATGGTAATTTTAGTTTTGTTTTTTGTTTTTTTATTATTAATATAAATTCACCGTCATGGTCATAACTTAAACTAACATTGAAATTAAAACTCAGCAAGAAATTGTCTCCGCATCAGTCAGTGTTTCATTATTTACAAACAAAGTTTTTCTCACAAATGACCCTTACCCCGATTCTGGAGATTCGAAAGCATTTTTGTGAAACATAATCATAAAAAAAAAAAAAAAGGCACTAGACGAAGAAACGCAAGAGAAACGATCATTCGAATTATAAAGTTAATAAAAAACATTGTTGAAGAATTTGAGTTTACGTCTCTATTAAAGTAATCGATCGCTTATGGTTGAGGGGTTGGAAAGCGGAACAACATTTAATGAGGATCGGTGAATTAACTTTCCCTTTTTATTTTCTTCTCTTCATCTTAAATCAACAAATTATTCGAAAGCCCTTGAGGTACGAGTGTGAATTACTGAGGAAGTCCGTGGCAGATAATATATCCTTCGTTTTCACTAAAAATTCAGCCATTAGTAAAATAATGAATTATGAATAAATAAAATAATTATGAGTTCCACATCTTTTTATCATTTATCAAAAAAACTTACATTGTTCTATGATGGGAAGCCATTACAATACGGGAATAAAATTATAAAGTAATAATTTGGAGAATAGTTGTAAGGGAACTAATTCATTCCCATATAATAACAACTAAGAATAAAAAATTTAAAATGATCTAATATTTTTCCTCCATTAAGTTGTATGTATAAAATTAAAACACTCTTTATACTCTTCATTATATATATATGTGAAGAAATGTATTCTTCTTTTCATTTATATGTTTATCATATTTTCGTTTTCTTTTCCCTTATTTGACACAGCATCTGATTTCCTCTCGAACATTCCACATTCCAAAATGTCTCGGTGGAAAGAAATTTAAAATTGAATATCACCTACCTTACTGCAAGACGTATTAAGAGATCAGAAGTTAAAGGTCAATTGTGATCTATTAAACAGTCTACAGTATGATTGAATACTCTAATAGATTAAAATATATGATGACTGAATATATAACTTGATATCGTTTAATAAGAATAAAAGATGCTAACAAAGAAATTCCGTTGTTAATCTTTAGCAGAGCTAAATTATTACTAAGAGTGTACAATAATATTGTCTATATCGGTATGGCAACTTTAAATATCTTTTTGGACAAGTTTAAATTAGCTAGAATACAATTTGATCCATTTATTTTCTTAACAATTTGCATAATCATTGTTGAAATTCCTGCTCTTCATCAATGTCCAAAATGCTTGAACAGCATTATTAAACCAAGCAAGCATTTGAATTTAGGTAATGCTTCAAGGCAATTTGTATATATTACTGAATTTTTCACACAGGTTACATCTTGGTTGAATTTCGAAAACAAGACCTGTTATAACGTTAGTGAGATGTATCTGGTACACGAAAAGTCATAGCATCTTTACATGGATAATCCGAATGATCCGAAGAAGCAAACATGGTCCTTGAAAAATTGGATGAGTCTCCAGGTCTTTTGTTATGTTAAAAGTTGAAGGCGATGCAAGTTGTAGTTGAATATTAGTTGAAGCTCATCGTAAAATTTTTACCAGTGGTAACCTTGTAATGGGTAGTTTTGTTAAGACCGATCACGAACCCTTTAGATCTGACTGATTTTCAGTAAAGTTATCATTTAGAAAAGTAGGCATAGCCTAAGCTCCTTCGTGGTTAATTATTCTGCACAAAGCATGTTCCTAGGAGGAATTGTTTTCTAATTCAGTAGATAGTTTTAGGTTTATTTTGCTCTGGAAAAACTTAGTTGAGTCCTCTGCTGTACGATAAATAAACACCTGTCTGAAGAAAAAAGAACATTTTCTCGAAGCAGAGCGACTGGAAACTGGCCAAACAATGAAACCCACGCTTCGTCACCTTTGTTCCATCCAAAAAAACTGTTCGTTATGTCAAAGCAACAAGTGCTTCCTCGTGTTATGGTGTAAATGAAATTCCTCTATTAGCTTTTGACTTACGAAGAAACTTTAAGCTAAATCAGAAACGACTTTCCACGTGTTGACTGGTTGACATTTCTGAAAATAATCTCTCAAAACTGCTTTTTCTTGAGTTGCTTTTTCTTCTAGTATATAAAGACTTGAATTGGCTAAATCTTTGATACTGCATAGTTGTTTTTTTTTTGTGCTTTGTCTGATTTGTCTCAAAATGAGCATCTAAGAGTTCCTCGAGTCATTTTGATTCGTATCTGCAATTTTGCAATACTTGAACCAATGTTTCACTCGTTAGTGAGAAAGTGTTTGAATTTTCTGGCAATATTTAATTTGTAATTCTGCCAGAACATGATCATTATCACCAAATACTTTTTCTTTATGTAAATAGTATCATGAACCTATGTTACTAACAGTGATTCAAAGGGTTATTGCAAAAGCGTGTGCATTCTGTCAGTTTAAAAGCCTGGAATCCTTGCAGTCTCCATTCGACGTCTTCTATTCCTTTCTTTATGCTTAAAACTATTTGCAGATGTCTTTTTTTTCTGAAAGAATCAGGGTCGTGCGCCTTCATAAAAATCAAATTTAATATTACATCTCCGAGAAAATTACATTAAATTTGCTCCAATATGATTTCCGTCCGCTTTCGAAGCTCCACAAAATGGGGACTAAAGACAGAGTGTAGTAAGAAGATAACCCCTGATCTCTGGTGACTCCCAAAAGGCAAGATATTGACAAATTACGCAGTAAACGTCTGGCGGTAATTGTCAGCAGATGAACGGACGCCACCCTCACTCCGAGAGAGTCACGTCGACCGCATTTCGCCGTCGAGGTGTCATTTGCTCGTCGCTCGCCAACGGATCGCTCCTCTTGAAGCTGATTGCTCTTACAAAGATGAATGGGGCTTCCTTGGGAGTGGATGACTTTTCTTTTTCATTCTAACAGAGCAACTCCTCGGGGATTATTTTATACTCGAAAAACAAGCGAAACTAAATCCTATTCTTCGAAAGGAACGTGTCTATTACTTGTATTCGAAAGAGATTTCTTATTGTAAACATTTGTAGTACAAACAAAATGGATGAGGGAAAACTAAAAAAATCTAATTTGTAATGAATTTCGTTGAGCAATTCTGTTTGAGAGAGAACGTACTGTTTTATTAGCCGTCTGTTCATCTTTGCAGAATCAATAAAACATATTGATATTCTTTAAATTTAATTTGATGTTCTGTACAGTGCTGGAACGGTAACTAATTGAGCTTGTCTGTAGATTATAGGAGTCAGATTCGATCCTCGGTCACATTGAAGGATTTTTCGCTAGTTATTTTCCTCACAGACATTCTGGGAACAAAATAGGGATGTTGAATAGGGTCTATTCAACCATCTGGATATTAAGTTTCTTTTCCTCGAAGATTAAGGTGGGAGACTGACTCTCCAACTTCCGGTGAAGATTCCAGAAGCCTTTATCTCCTGTGCTTCCGAATAATCATTTGATCATATCTGAATAATGTTATTACATATACATACTCATTGACACTCTTGGTGCGCAAAGTTTTATGTCAATGATTGTACATAACAATTCCATTAAGCCATCGAATGACAACCACAGAAAATTTAGTCTCGTTTTTTTAATTATTCAGTTTCCAAATCTTACATTTATTTAGTTTGGAAGGGGCTTTTTCTTCCCCTTCATTTCATCTCTGACAATTTGTTAGAGATAAAGAAGGTTTAACGTTCATTAAAGTAATATGAAAAGGGAAGAAAAATCTATAAAATGCACAAATTCGTTAGAATTGTTTGCTTTTAACGCATTGAGCCATTATCAATAGCAATCTGGGACAGCTGTTTCGTCCTCTTTAGGACTCATCAGCCAGATTTAGCTTTGATAATGGAGCTCTGAATGCGTCGGTACCTATGATTCCGTCTCCCCTTCAGGAAAGTGGAACCCGGTTGAAAGCAAACAACTAAAGAAAAAACGCTGTAACCAGTACAGCAAAATTACCTTGGCCAGCTTTGCGTTGAGCTCAAAAGGCATTTAAAAAAGGCATAAGACCTAACGAAAAGTCGAACAATTAATAATAAAGAAGGTTTAACGTGCATTAAGCGTTTAACGTTATCAGCAAACAATTCTAGCGAATTTGTGCATTTTATAGTTTTGGTTTAACGTTATAAGGTTTAACGTTATAAGCAAACAATTCTAACGAATTTGTGCATTTTATAGATTTGTTAGAGATATTGAGCGAATTATTGATTTGACAACTAATTGCTTGGAATCACGTCAGTTAATAAGAACATTGAAATAGGTCAGTTAAGTAATAAACTAAGTTCTCGCGAGAAGTCAAGTTTTTAGATATTTTCACCAAATGTTATAGAATTCAGTTTAATTAGAATATCAATTGGAAAACGTAAATTGAACGTTTGTTTTTGTTGGAGTCAATGAATGGGTTGAATTGCTCAATTCAAGCCAAAGTCTGAGTTTGAAGCTATCAGTTGCGCCATCTATGACTAAATACGCCAAACTTTTGAATGATCAATAGCCACTGTAGTTTCTTGTTAGACTACAGAAAATGTCTTTGGCTCTCTTTCTTCCAATAATGATTAAAGGGAAATACAATATGATGAAGCTTCCCCATGTAGATGCCAACTTGTTTTCCCCGCGTATTTTCGCGAAGCACTTTGGGGATCAGGGAAGAGAGCTTCGGCAGCTGTTGATTTACTCGCAGATAATCCCCTGGCGATTAGGGGAACGGAAAGAGGGAGAATATTTGAACACGCATCCTGTTATCGCTTGGGTTAGCTTCTGTTGCTCTCCAATCTGCAACGCACCGTTTATCTGAATAAAAGCCGCTTTTCGCAACAGTGTTGATCGCATTATTGCCGCTGCCTCGTTGTCAGAGTGGCGCTCGTTCGCTCGCTTGGCGGTTTCTTTCATTGCAACGAAGCAATAACTAATTTCCGGACTGCGCAGTTGCGGGAAAACCGTTTTTTAAAAAGTGGCAACGGACAAACTTTTCAAACCGCCAACTTTTCGAAAAGATTTAATATCTGTCGTGGAAAGCTTATTTAATATCCCGAAACGATAACGATTTAATGTATTGAAATATCGTTAAACAGTTTCATTTGCAAAATAACTGTTTAATTAGATTCACAACTCTCATTTTTATGAAGCTCTTTCTATTACTTTAATAGCACAAGTTGTCATTTCTTTAGTAAACTTATATTTTCATAAACTTAGAAAATTAAATCGAGAGTGAATTTATAATAGTATTTGAAGAGATATAACTATCATTTTATCTCTCTTGCCACTGCGCTAAGTTATTCTCATTACATTCAGTGTATTTCTTAGTTTAAGAAACGTAAAACAGCTTTTGTAGGTATTTTTTTATGGATTTTTTAGCATGAATTACGGAGATGCATTTGAATTTCTATCTAAAGACCCTTGCGATTGCTTAGATTTGAATTTGCCTGTGATAAGATTCCCAGTAAGAGATTTATTTTATTGTTTATTAAAACGCTTGAGTAAATGTTCTCCAAATCAAATAGGATTTCGATATTATAGACACATACCCTCCCCTCTCTTCCACGGAATAAAAAAAGAAAAGAAAACGTACCGGTATATGTATAAGTGTGAAAATGATGAAATTCAAAGACCCTATTCTCGCCGTAAATTCTAGCATTAAGATCATTTTACTTTTAAAATTTCATTTAAAGAAAGCAACGTCATTTATAAAAAATTAATGTAATGGAGGCCCCCCCCCCTCCCTTTAACAAAATCTTGGCTACGTCCCTGGATAATAGATGTTTTAGATCAAGTTTTACCAACACTATTCCGCAAAAACACTGGTGTTCTATGAAATGTCAGCTGGAAAACAGGTGACGAAATTTATTTCTTAAGATTTAGCATCTTTAAATGTAATTATTAATAAAGTAAATAAAATAACTGCACCATTACAAAAGTTTCAACCGCATATAAGCTTTTAGTGTATCCAACTTTCTACTAAAAATGTTCAAATAATTTTCATTTTTCATGCTCATTTTTATATATAAATATTAAAAGAATATGATTTACAGATCTCCTATTTCTAGCCATAATTAATCATTTATTACATATTTTAAAAAATGTATATAAAATTTAACAAAAATTGTTAAATACATATTTAAAGTGCATTGTTGCTAAACATTTATATTTAAAAAAATTTTAAATTTTAAATTTAAAATTTATTATAAAATTTTAAAAAAATGAAATTTATAAACTTATTATAATTTTTTTTTAAATACGTGTTTAAAATAGCATTGTTGCTAAATATTTCTATTTTTCAAGGCTTTTATTTAAAACCTTTAAGTAAAATTCTTAAATTTAATTATATTCTTAGTATGAATTTGAATGTAAAATGTAGTGATGGCGTTCAAATTATTGCGAAGGGATGCCACTGGGTCCTTCGTGAATTCGCTTACGTAGTATATAAACAAGAGAGCTGGTGTTAATAATGTGTTGCTTCGGCAGCACATATTCTAAAATTGGAACGATACAGAGAAGATGCGAATCTCAAAATTATGAGATAATGCAGTTCAATAAGTGAATAAATATCTGTTTTGAAAATGAAAAAGAGATTTTTAGTCATATGAATTTCTTCTTTGATTCAAAATAGAGACTTAAACGTAAAAAGTAAATTATATATAAAAAAAGCACATTTTTTTAAAAAAAGGCTTTTATTTAAATTGGACTAAAATGATTTAGTGTCTTTAGGAAGATTGTACGATTTAATATCGGTAAACTAAAAGCTTGGAGCTCCCCTGATAATGCAACCCATGACTGGAAATTAATTACAACATATTACATAATTCCCCTCAATGTAGGTACTTGACATCAGCATGAAGTTACAAACTTACCAGCATATGGAAATAAATGTAATACGGAAATATCTCATTGTAGATTATAATGATGTAATTGTAAATAAACTACGCAAATAAATTAAGCACCCCACGCTTTTATTTTAGCGATATTAAATCTTGTGATTGTGGAGACAATATTATTTCTTCCTTTTTTAGTGCGTTTTAAAACCTTTTTTTTTAAAAAAAAATATGTCTTTATTAAATACTCTATATCGTGTTTTAATTCAGAAATTACGCTAAGTATCCTATTTACCCTAGGACCCGTCTGGAACCCTAGGACCCGTCTGGAGGAGATTTCAGTTGGGAAAAATCCCTGATCTGCTCCGGGGATTGAACCTGTCTCCTCCAGGTCGGAGTCACGCGCCTTACCACTTGGCTGCCGGACCTTTGGATTTTCAACTGAAAAACT
Source organism: Thereuonema tuberculata (assembly GCA_023159025.1). Taxonomy (NCBI): domain Eukaryota; kingdom Metazoa; phylum Arthropoda; class Chilopoda; order Scutigeromorpha; family Scutigeridae; genus Thereuonema; species Thereuonema tuberculata. Next base: position 9,222,363 of record JAFIDM010000004.1, on the reverse strand, counting down.
GAAACTTCGGAAAACTTCACGTGTTATTTGCTTCAAATACGTATTTGTTAAGCTTTATATTTGTTTTTTAATTGATTTTCTTTTATTTATTTTTTATAGAATAATAAATATAAATGATAGGAAATAAAATTCAAATGTTAATATCTATGCTATTGTTTCTGAGTGTTTCGCCACTTCCAATTGAACCTAAGGTGTCAAATAAAAGGTGAACATTCTACGGATTAAAATGAGTAACATTTTTTGTCTTGGTATATTTATTATCTCCCTCAAATAAAAACAAAAAGTAAAATTCTTCTTCATTCTCTCCATTTTGAAACTTTCGTCTGCTTATTGGTGATCACCACTACTAATGATCATCTAAAAGCTTAAAAAGGTTGTTCAGTGCCGTGCGCACCGTCCGTTTGAGATTTCTACGAACCATGGTTAGGTGACTGTGACATTAATGCTTGCTTTCTTTGCTTAGATAACCATAACACTTGAATTTTAATTATCACTATTCATTACTGTGGTAACCTAATGGAAAGAAAGCATACGTTAACATCATTGTTGATCAGGAATTAAGATCTACAGAAATCTGAGATGGACTGTCGTAGTTTTTGGTTGTACACAACGATATTTATTGAAAAAAAAAAATATGTAAGAAGGTTTTACGTGCATTAAACATAACACGATAAACGGAGAAACGATGAAAATGCACATTCGTTTGCTTTCACGCCTTGAGCCATCATCGATAGGAATCTGAGACAGCTGTTTCGTCGTTTTTAGGACTCATCAGCCAGATTTACCATCGATGATCAAGCTCAGAACACTTAAAAGCCTATGGATCCTTCTCCCGCTCTCGGAAGTGGGACCCCGCAAGAAGCAAACAACAATTGAAAAATCGTTCTGACCAGTGCAGCGTAATTACCTTAGCCAACTAAGCGCTGGACACAAAAGGCATTTAATAGAAGGTTAAACCAAATACAAAAGCGAAAAACTAATATGTAAGAAGGTTTAACGTGCTTTGAATGTCACATGAAAAACGGTAATTACGCTGTACTGGTCACAGCGATTTTTCTATTATTGTTTCCGAGAGCTTGAGTGGGAGAGGGATCCATAGATTTTCATGCGTTTTAAGCGCTTGATCATCGAAAATAAATCTGGCTGATGAATCCTAAAAAGGACGAAACAGTTGTCCCAGATTCCTGTCGATGATGGCACAAGGTGTGAAAGCAAACGAATGTGCATTTTCATCGTTTCTCCGTTTAAGATAATATTTAATGAGAACAAAAAGTCGATTAGTTCATATCATATATTATATTCCTTTCAATATAAATGAAGAATTTGTTTTGTCCTCACGTTCAGACTTAACATTGGTCATCACACCCATTCACTTGCAATCAATTTGTTTTAAAAGAGAGAGAAAAAAAAAAAAAAAACTAACCATTTGAAGCCAACTGTTTTCAAAATCAACCAAACTAAGTCAAAAGCAGAATCAAAATTCCTGTAAATATTACAAATTCTGTGTTTGTTTTATTTGGAAGAGTTAAGACTTCACTAAAACAGTAGAAATACTCAGAATTTTGGAATGGGAGGAGTTATGATGGCCGCCAACTAAATTAAATAAATAAATAAACAAAAACGTAGTGTCTTTTCCGAATGGGGTGGGGAGTTACAAACAAAGCGATGAAAAAAAAAACGTCCAGAATCCTAGATATTTTTTTTTGTTCCATTTTGTGCAAAAAACTTTTACGTGTGCTTAAAATTGGTTTAACAAAGATGAAAACTTCAGCCTGAATCTGGTTGACAATGGGTAATCCCGAAATCTTCCGTAAAATATAATGAATATATTTTTAAATCATAAATGTTTTTAAAATTTGTGTGTAGGCTGAATTTTTATTGTTTCTTATTTTCCATTTTGGATGCAATGGGAGAGGTTGCAAACCCTACCAACTCTCCTCCCTGTACGCCAATGGAAATCACATTCCTTCTTCTCTTCATAATAAATCCTTATTTCTTCCCTAGTGAAGAAACCTTTCTTCATTTTGGCTCATTTTCTTTATTTCTTTTCTCTTGCTTTGATGTTTGGTCTCTGTCCAAATTATCATAATCAATAATAATAGTAAAACCAAAACAGTCCATTAATAGTTCTAAATAAACATTGATTATTTAGACATAATTTGCACGATTGTAATTATATTCTTTTAACTTAAAATTTGCAAAAATCTTCATTTTATTTACAAAAAAATGCCGGAATACATCCTTTGAAGCGGCCCCAACGTTACAGCTTGCCTGTAAAACCACTAGGGGCTCGCTCTTGCTTTTGTCCTGTCTGTAGCGGCCGAACGGTTGGAGATATTAGAATGAAACCTTCACCATTGTGTTCAGCATCAAAAAGTAGGGGACCACGTCCAAAAAATCAGACCTCTAGGACCACTCCCTGACCGGAAGTTAAGGGTCAAAAGTGGTCGCTTCCGATAAAGTTGTGTTTTTTATAAAAGTTTGTTTATAAAATTGTGCATATTATGGGGCCGCTTTGCTTTTGAAACTGTTTAAAAGCATTAATTATCTAGTTTATTTTTTGATTTCGTTTTTATTGCTTTATTTTTTATTTTTTAGCGATTTTTGATGAAGAAAAACAATACTTAATAATATAACTAAAATCCATACAACACAGCAGAAAGAAAAAAATCTGCTCTGGAACAGTATACAGGCCTGTAGGTATAGCTCTTGTTAAATAATTTGACAGTTGTTCCAGATTCTTTTAAAGCATCTGAACTGGGAATGAGATAGACATTCCACTTGCAAAGTTCTCTGAAGTTCCCAGTCCATCAGCAGCACTCAAACCGTTACCAGGTCTAGCAAAAGTTCCATTTAGGATTCATAACAGCCTTCTAAAACACTGAAAATGATACAAACGACATTTTTAGCAATATTCTGTTGTTGTATTATTGCTAATGTGTACTGGACATAACTACAGAATACTTAAATCTTAACGTGTGAAAATAATGGATTCAAATAAGTCCTAAATTTTGTAATAAGCAGAAATGATACATTATGTAAATGGACATTTTGTCAAGTTAATACTTGGCTAAAATCATTGCTTATAGAAAAGCTAAAAATAATTTTTTCATATCATCAGTTGTTTTGAATACTCTTTTTTTTTTTTTTCCTTCTTTTTTCTCTAGCAAAATCTTTAGTAGTGAAATCAGATATTTGCCAACATCTCTTAAAAAAAATTCAATTTTTTTTTTTCAGTGCCAATTTTTAATGATTTTTCTAGCAAATATTTCCTTTTCCTTCAGTTTCCCATCTGACTTATTTTAAATGATCCATGGCTGCATTATGAAAAAAGAAGTTTCTCGGTTGTTTGGTTTTTTTTGAACTGCAAAAAAAAAAAAGAAACAAGCTTCCACAGTTTGTTGAAAGTTCTCTGTACTTTGCATCAGAAAGAAATATTACAAGCAAAAGCAGCAACAAAAACTAGAAAATGCTTGTCTGTAATATCTTAAAGTTTTTTACAATTACTGTTAATATTCTCATCCTGTCTTCACATGTTTTTGTTTTGTATGGTCCGTTACCCTAACGATGGAGAGTGCAAAGAACTTTGAAGCTGTTGGAAAATCATCACATTATTTACTTTCAAAGAAGTATGTTTTTAACTTTTTGTTTTTAATTCCTGCTGATTTTAATATCTTTTTGTTTTGTTTTTCAGTCCAATGAAACCTACTGTTGGTGTGCTGCTCCTGGCTCTCTTCTTGGTCCTCTGTGCTTTGACATTAGCAAAGGATATCGAAGAAGATGAGTTAACTGTGAATGACGAGGGTGATGAGGTGGTCATCAAAGTGAAGCGAGCTGCTGTAAATAGGAGAAACAAACAGAAATCAAAAGGTATGGGGAAGGGAGGGAAGTACCATTGAATTTGTCATCATTAAGTTCTTAAAGAATTAGCAATTTATCTTTCTTTAATAAGCTTGGAATAAAGAAGTTAATAAAAATTAGTAATCACTTAAACCCAAAACAATTAAGTTGTAGCAATTAAAAACAAAAGTTGAATGGGATGTTATTCACCATTGAATAGATTTCTGATATTTGGAAGAATGAAGCTTGTCATCACTTTTATAATACAAGTATATATTATATTATAAGAGATGCACCACAGCTAACTGATAAACCTGAAATAATCACATGATGGTCAATTTCAGAATTCACATTTTTTTATGATGGCAAGATTAGGGTTACAATTTTGTAAACCTTGAAGCCAAAAAAAAATCTATAGGCTATATAAAATTCAGTTGGATTTTCTGGCAACTGAAATTGATTGAGTAGATGAATTCATCTAAAACGAAGTACAAAACCTCAAATTCAAAAATAAAGAAAAAACATAAAGGAAAAAAAAACATGAATTCGTAAAAGAACTTTACTTTTTTTTAAAAAAAAAATTTTTTTTTTCATAAAAATCAATGAAAATATTACCAGATGAAACTTTCCATTTATGAAAAAAAAAGTCTGCATTATTTATTTAAGTGGCTTGAATCTGATTAATTTTAATCATTTCAAAGAGCATGCCAATTCGCAGATTACTAAAAGGATTAATTTGGCATAACTGTTTCAGTTCTGAAATGTTTGTTTCCTTCTAATGCTAACTTCTCGACTAAGAACTCACATAGGAAAAGAAAATTAATACAAAAGTTAGATTATTTCTTGTGACTGAACACTCCTGTTAAGTTACAAGATTATTCATCCAGTAGCTCAAAAGGTATTAGGAGATGAAACACAAACACATGAGTGATGTAATTTCCTGTAAAAATTAGGCACATTAAGTTAAAAAAAAAAATTCCTCTGAAATCATAAAAGATAGTTTTTCTTTCAATCTAGTGAAAGTTGTAGTTGTGTAGAGTTCTGCAATTACTGTAAGCAAATTATTCTATGTCCTATAAAAGTAATTGTTAAGTAATAGTAAATAATGTGATTGCAGTATGTTTCAAAAATATTTAATGATTGTTTATTAGGAAGGTATTAAAACAATTGAAGCTCATTATTACAATTATGTTTATCTTGTAATCAACAGAACCTGCTAGTTAATCATTGTGAAGCCTAAGTAATGCTCTGTTAAAGTTAAGAAGTGAATTAGATAGCTACACAAAAGTCCATTTGACCATATTATTTAGCTAGTCGGTTGACCAGCATTGCTTATGGAAATCTCCTTCCAGTCACAAGTCGTGAGACTGATTTTTGTTAGAGCCTGATGGGAAAACTTATCAGTCTGTCTCTGTTTCGTTTTCATTTATTTTAATAAGTAGTGTAGCAAAATGAAAATGTTCAAAACACTCATTGATTTGGGTTGTGTGTTTTGTTATTTTGATGGTCCTGGTCATTTAACATTTATTTTTGTATTTTTCACTCTCTTAAGATATCTTAATATAATACTCAAGAGAGTAGAACGAGAATTAAAATTTCATCTAATGTACGTAAGATGTGAATTAATGAAGAATAGACAAACAGGATTTTAAAAGTATAGCTTCCCTTCAATATTTAGTGACAGTACTCAAAGAGACAGAGAGGAAATCATGCACTATTTACAAAGAATTACTATATTTAAAAAATTTCGCATTTTAACCTATTTCCTAAGAAAGTGAGGCCATCTGATCACTCAGTCTGTGTGTATGTGTATAATTCCGTGTCTCTCCTAATTTTTGAGCTGCTGAAGGCATCTTCTTGAAACTTAGTATGCCTAGTTCAGGACCAGAGACAATCTGTTGTATTTGAAATCTTTTATATTTATATTTATCAAGAAATTAGCATCAAGACAGTAACAACCATCCCCATAGAAAAGCAGTGGAATCTAAACGATGGATTTATATCCTATTTCTATTAATATTTTCCTATTTCTATTAATATTTCATTGTTTTAAAAATGGAATATTAATCTTCCATTGAGTGTGATTTACTAACATTCAAATTGCCTTTGGGCAATTTAATAATGCAGATTTAATTAATTCTTTTACCAAATGGCCTGTATATTTGGCAGATATAATTAGAAAATAAACATAGATTTTCATGATTTAATAAAAAAAAAAAAAAAGAAAGAAATTTTAAATACTTTTATTGTTTATTAGACATTTGAAAAACATTTTAAATCGATTTTTATTATTTTATTATTTTATAACTTTAAAAATATTTTTTGTAGTATTGTAGTATTATATTTATTGTAGTAAATTTAAATAACATTGATTATATTATTCTAAATAGTGTTAAATATTCAATTTCCTTGATTAACTTCTGTTTTTCAAATGAACTTATGTTTCTGATGATAATATTTTTATCACAATTTCTATAGAATGTCGATATCAGAAGGGCCCTTGGAGTGAATGCAATATTTCAACCAATGAGAGAACTCGTACTTTGGCTCTAAAAAAAGGAAACAAAGATGACTGTGAACCAACACGAACAGTCACTAAAAAGTGCAAGAAAGGTGAGAGATAAGTTTAATAAACTCCTTTCTTTCTCTCACCCTTTTTTTTTAAACATCTCACAATGTCCTCAACTGTTTTAAAACAAGGTCTCGGAAGGTTATGGATCCTCTGGATGTCATTAATTCCTGAAACTTAATCCCTATTTAGTTATCTTTTTATTCTCTACCTTCGGCACCAAAATTATTGCCCTTGCTACAGAAAATATATTTTCGTTTCCTTAATATTTTGGGCATCGAGCTAAGCCCAAATTTTCAAAAATAAATGAATAAAGTTATCTGTTCACAGTATTTAGATATAAATAACAGTTAACTGTGAAACATCCAGTCAGGCTCAGATTTTTACGAACTAGTTTTCTATAAATAATTTCTATAAAAAAATTTTATTACAAACTAGGCGGAGTTCAAAATTTGGGTTGAGGACCTATCCGTTGTGTACGATTCACAGAAAAATTTTGGGAAACTGTTTCATAGATTTTTTTGACTTGTCACATTTGATTTTATTAGTTTTCATAATATAAGATTTCTAAATATTGTTGGAATGAATTTGCTCAAAATCTGAAATGTCAACATTCAGTTTAAGTGGTTTTGAGAATTTTTACTTTTCAAGACAGTGACAAAAAGTCTTGAAAGGTTTTTATGTGTGAAGAAAATGACATTGTTTAAAAAGAAAAAAGAATTTATTTATCTGTTAAAGTGCAGCTTAATGCTGAAGTGTTTTCTGTAAAAAAATGCTTAACAGACACTAAACAAGCACTAAATGATACTCAGTAAGCACAATTTAATATTCATTAAGTAATATTTATTGCAGTCAACAATGGAGAAACCTTATCTATTTATACATGGTAATTCTAAATTTGTAGGACAAACTTTAAGGGATGGTAGCGCACACTAAAACCAACAATTTTTGTCAAACAATGTAGGTTCGCAACTGTCACTTTTACATTCTACGACAGGTTGAGGAATGTCCCCACACAAGAACCAGAGCTGTTGCACTTAGCGTAGATGTAATCCAAACCACCATATGGAGAATTTTGCACCAGGAGAGCAATTACACCCATTCCGTTCACGCAATGAAAGCTGAGGATTATCCTCGGAGCTTAGACTTCTACCACTGGTTTATGCAGCAGAGTGCAGCCGGATTTCCCAACACATGTGCTCTTCACAGATGAAGCATTGTTTACACGTGAGGAAGTGTTGAATGTGCATAATGCTCATGTGTGGGCAAACGCACATTCACACGCTACAGTCACATGCCTCCAAGCAACGAATCTCTCTCAATATTGGGAGGGAATCGTCAAAGATCAAACAGCGCCCTCTATGGCATAAACGCGACAGTTGCGGACATATATTGTTTGACAAAAAATGTTTGTTTTAGTGTGTTCTACCACCCCTTCAAGTTTGTCCTGTGAATTTAGAATCATCCTGTAAACACAATAAATGGGATTATCATAGATGCAAACTTTTTAGACATTGGTTAGAATAAGATGTATTCCTGCTCTGGAAATTAAAGGGAATGATGTATTTAGATATTTCAATTATTACAACATTAACCAATACATGCGTTGGTGTTAATATTGTAATTGCAAATATCCACATTAAATTTATTTAAATTTCAATTATTTAATTGAAACTAGTGAACATCAAAGTTGTACTATTAGTTCTTGGTCAGTGTAGCGTTGCTAATGAGAGGCCAAGGAGATCCATATGTGAGGCATTTCATAATTTGACAAAGGTCAAATAATGGATCTAAAGATGGTATGCCAATAAGAGATATCACTGCTAATGTTTTACCAATGCAAGCATGGTTATGTATATACAGCATCTGTAAAAAGAATGTGGTACAATCAGACATGCAAGTTCTGGACACGACACAAATGGCCAATGAATGTGAGAACCACAATCACATAGTATGGCACACAGATATCTGTGCGATAAATAGAACATATTAACCATTAATTGCAAGGTTTAGCATTGTATGTTGGCTAATGGAGGTGTAGCATACTGTGCATTAGTAGCACTTCCCTTGACCTGCAATACTTTCAGTTGCAATGATGTCATAAATCTAACACTGAATAAATGCATAATGTATCATAATGGTTCCTCATATGATAAACGGCTGCAAGAGAAATGCAATTTAGAGCATCATGCTCCCTCAACATACGTATTATAGTTTGCAGTATTTTTGAGTTCAGTTTGTACTTGTGCCTAATGTATATTGTAAGGAAGTGATATATTTTTGGAGGAGGAAGTAGTCATTCAGCTAAACAATTCTGTAAGACTTATTTCTACAGAATAGTACTTGTCCTCAATGTGGTGTGGATTATGCATCAGTTTTTAAGGCCCATGGAATTTCTCTTGCATGTTTACCAGATAGTTCACTGGTTAAATGAGTAGAAACATGTTTCCCAACAGCCCATCAGGTTCACTACCAGCTATCACAGTAGTGAACTCTATCAAGCTGCCTCTATTCATGCTCATTTCATCGTTGGATGATTACTTGAAAAAATGAAGCCATCGCACAAGATCTGTTTAGTTGCCAGACACTATTACAAACTATTGACACAGTTTGTGGAGATTACACACAATAATAAGTATTGTGGAGACCTTGTCACTAACATTTTTTACATATAACTGAAGTGTGTGGTGTCGTAAGCTGTATATATAATATATCCAGTTTCACTTCTTGAGATTGCACTTTCAATAAATGATAAATTAAATGCATTATTTTAACATCTGATATAATTTGAGTTGTGAGTAGATTTTATATAAAACCCAGTTTGTTTTATTTAGTTAATTTAACTTTTAATTCATTGAGATAAACAATAAACAAATTAAATTTTTATTTGATTGATAACTGACACTTTTGTTAAACTAAGAGCAAATGAGAGTTTTAATAATTTTACACTGCAACATTACATTTTTCTCATACTTGACACTGAAATTTATATTTATTATAGTAGATTATTAATTTATAATGAATAATCATAAAGCAAATTTTCATTCCTCCACCCTTCTTATTCTTCATTAGAAGTATGTCGTTACGCAAAAGGTGAATGGGGTCCATGTAACCCCAGCACCAATCAAATGGAAAGAATAGATACACTCAAGCCAGGAGGAGACCCTTCCTGTCCCCCAACAAGAAAGATGCCACCAAGGAAATGCAAAAGTAGGTAGAAATAAACTGTTATTCAGACTTTTTAGACCAAATATAAAAATTACAGAACAGATTACAGGAAACACTGGAATATACATATGGTACAGAGATAGAAAACATTTTCATTAGTGATCAAGATTTTAAAATTTTAAAAAGATTCAAAATCATTAAGATTATATGAAGTGATGGATTTTGGCTTACTAGATATTTAGCAGACAACATGTTCTCTCATGATTTCCACAAAAACATGCATTTTGCTGTTTACATCTTTGATCGTGGCTACCATCACATGTAGGCAAGGGTGAGGGACATTTGCCATACCCTAAAATTTTTATTTAAATTTATGGTTTGTTTTTTTTCTCACAAGAAGACTAAAAAAAAATAAGAAAAAAATGGTATATTTTCTTATAATTTATTATGTTAGTTTACTTAAATTTAGTTTATATAATTTGATAATATTAAGTACAATTTTTATAGCTTGCTTTTTTTTTTTTACACTGCCAATATTTTGCTGTATCCTGGAAAAAATCCTATGGGTGCTCATGAGTCTAATAATGAATTTTAGACAAGTTCATAATAAAGTCAGGTTGCAATATGTGTCCTCAAAGTATTTAAGGCTTGATGTGATATCTGAGGGGCAAAGAGCTAGATGGCCAATCCAATTTTGAACTTCCTTACTATTAAGGTAATCATTGACAATTTGATTCTGATGTAGAGGAGTGTCCTAAATAGAAAGTAGACAAATTCACCTTTAAATTCAAAATGTTAATTCTGTTTAACATTTATCAACCCAGACCAGCACACAATTAAAATAATGCATCTTCCTGATATTCACGAGATGTAACTAACTTGCTATTTTTACTAGAATGAAATGACAAGAATCCATATTTATACTACAGCTTCACAAATTGTAAAAAGAAAACTAGTTCATTGATAGCTCTCAAGTGAAACTGTTCTCTGAATAAATTTAGACAAATTATTCTCATCGTATTAGTAAAAGATCTTTTATTACATTTTAGATGTAATGTTTGCCACAAAACAGATTTCCCTGTGATTCTAGTGAAAGATGAAGCATATGAAAACTCTGCATTTCATGTAATTCATTGAATGTGCAATTCATAGATTTGTGCTTTTGGAGATTTCTTACCTGAAAATTCAAGCCATATGGAGACTTTCTGTACAAATTCATTTCATTTTAACATTAGCTAATCTCTTCTAAGATTATTACAATTGAGCTCATTGGAAAATACCGCTCACTCTATTTTCCAATTTGCTTATGTATAGAAGTTCCAAATTAATTCTTGCATTCTTCACAAGGTGAAGGACATAATTGTTAACATAACGTTCTCTAAAGCATAATTTTTGACAAGCATTGGATTTACTATATCACTGCAGGAAAAATTTCCAATCCTAATAAGGGAAGTAGAAATATTCAAAGGATTGAACCTATTACTAAAGAAATTCAGCCTCTAAACCTCATCCCAAGCAACAAGTACAGTTAATCTAAATGTCAAATAGAGTATCGTGGCTAGAGCAGCAGATTCTAATCTTACTGCAGTTGTTGTAAATATGAATTTTTTTTTTTTTTTTGATAATAAGTTAATGATCTTTTTTTGGTTTTTATGCTTTTTTTAATAGTTTCTATAATTTTTATACCTTTTTAATTATTGAAAATGATTCTAAAGTAATACAAAAAGCAGTAAAAGCACAACTCTTTACTGCAATAGTAAAATGAACAGCAAAACAAGTGAAAATTTTCCATATGCCCAATTATCTGACACATTAAAAATTCCATCTCTTATATGATCAAGAATTAAAATATTAAAAATATTAAAATATTAAAATAAAAGATCAAAAGCAAAAACAAAGAATTAAAATTCTTAAAAAAGTAAATAAAATGATACCAATAATTTATTTATTAATTTTAATTTGTTAATTAGCAAAAAAATTCAAGATTTAAATTGTGTAAAAAAACAAAAACAAAGAATAACTAATTTTAAGGTGCAGCAGGATTTAAAGCTACTGTTTTAGCCGCAGATCTAATATTTTAGTTAACTGCATCTCTTGCTTGAGAGACCTGTTTCTTTTGTATATATAAATACATGTCCGATGTCTGTGTGTGTGCTTGGGTCATTTACAATTAATTTGTTATGGTAGAGATGATCATAATGAATATTATGAATTTAAGTTCCACTATTTTTATTTGTTGTGGTTGGATACTTATGGTAATACTCTGCACGTTCTGTCGCTTGAATGTTTCCATCTTTCTTGTAGTAATGTGTGCCTGTCTTTTCCATTTATTGTTTAAAAAGTAAGTTATAAACCAAACTGAATGTGGACATCCATTATGATTCATGATTTTGATGAGATCCTTAGTATATTTAATTTCATAGTAAAATTGTTTCTGGCTGTTATTCTTTTATGACCATCTGATCTGGAAATCTTTGATTTTTGGTAAATTTATCATTCACATAATGAGAATTTGTGGTATTTTTGTGAAGCCTCTTAATTCATTTAATATTATCTATTAATACTGCTCTACTCTTTGAGTTACAAGATAGAAAACGCTTGTACAAGTTTTGTATCCATAACGCTTGTTTTATTTTAGTTTCCCATGGGTATAAACATTTCAGCCAAATTATTATGCAGGCAAATTTTTCAACATCTATTATTATTTCATTGTATTTAATTTTCATACAATTTTTTTTATAAAAAAAAGAAAAAAAAAATTCAGAACAGACGGAAACACTGTTCCCTCTACACGACACTTACAGGTTCTATCTTAAATTTCTTATGGTGTAAGTTGTTAATTTTTAAGACTATTGAATTATAAAATCACTTTAAATTTGCTAATAAATGTATAGCAGTTTTCAGAACTTGTCCAATAAATAAGGCCGTTTCATTTGCAGAACTTCATTTTGTTATTTAGTCATTTAGTAGTTTTCAAATTGAAGTTTGCACATTTTCAGTAACAATGCTTGATTTGACTTCTTAATCTTTAATTCATTGCAGTGAATTTTTTAATTCTTTTTAACAAAAGTATCACAAACAATTAGAGACTGAAATAACATCCTTCTTGTACACTGTCCAGCCACTTTATTAGGTACATCTACCTAGTAGTGTGTTGGGCCTTCTTTAGCCCTCAAAACAGCCTGAATTCGTCGAGGCATGGATTCCACAAGCTGCTGAAAACGTTGTTGAGGTATTGTGAACCATGCAGACATGAGTATGTCACGCAGTTCCTGAAGATTTGATGGAGGTGTATGCTTGGAGCGAACAGCCCGTTTCAGCTCATCCCACAAATTTTCAATCGGGCTGAGATCCGGGGACTGAGCGGGCCACTGCAGCAAGGAAAAGTCATCGTCTTGTTCCTCAAACCATCCCATAGTGATGCGGGCTTTGTGCACTGGTGCATTATCCTGCTGGAAGTAGCCATCTGCATGAGGATAAATTGTTAATATGTACAGTTGCACTTGGTCAGCTACGATGTTCAGCTAGTGAAATGCCTCCACAGGTATCAATGGACCCAACGTGTGCCAGGAAAACATCCCCCACACCACGGCATTGCCCTCAATGGCTTAAAGAGTTGTTGTGAGACACAGCATTTGTGCGCACAGCAAGGGTGTACCTAATAAAGTGGCCGGACAGAGTATATTCTTCCTCAATCCTTCATCAACAACTGACAGAATTTTTTTAACTTAGACTTTCATTGAAATAATCGATTTCATCAGCTAATGTCTGTCTATCAAATAAGTTTTGGATTTGTACATTGCCAGTCTCATTTAAATTTGCCATGGGCTTTTCATAAAACAATACAAAAAATTCATGTTATGAGGATCTACTAGAATTCAAATTCAATCTCATCACTGAATTTCCATCTGCTAACTGGGAAAATTACAACCGTCAGCACTACTGCAGCTGATTCACTATTACACAAACTTTTTACAGTTAGCAGCTTTACGCTTTTGCTTTCATTAGCAGTGAAGTCAAAGTCAGGTAAACAACTCGTAACAATACAGGTTCTTACATTAAAAGTGAACTTCGATTCTCCATTAAAGTTACCCCTGCTTTTTAGAAATGCAACAAAGTTACTAAATTTCCTTTTATAAATATTTTATTACATTATTTCAAATCAATTGATGCTTACTTTGCCTTATAGATGATTGAGACAGGAGTTATTTCTGGATGTTAGATTTGGATGATGATTGTAACATAGCAATGAAAAAAACAGAGATTAGTAATTTGAGTTAATTTAAATTGGGAATGATTTACAAACACAAAACAAAGTCTGATGTCTTTCAAAAGATTAAGATAAGTTTGCATTTAATTTAACTGATTGCCAAAACATTCCTAAATTTATTAGAATTTTTTTTTGGAATAAATCCTTCTAAACGTTTTTAGAGATGGCCTTATTTAATTATTTATGTAATTCTGCTTCCATTTTTTTAAATCAAGGATAGTGAAAATTGTTATTTGCTAGATCATATTTTGTCCTTTTCGACAGACTTAAACTTTCTAGTTAGCAATAAGAGACCTCCAATCTATCTATGGAACTTTTCTTTCATTATTCTGTTTCTTTGTTGCATTTGTTTGTTTTCAAAATAATCACACTGTTGTTATACATATCTGATGAAATGGTCTTTTGAAATTCTTTCCTAGCAGTTTGCAAATATGATAGAAAAGCTGAATGGTCTCCATGTGACACAGCAACAGATATGAGAACCAAAGTTCAGAAGCTAATTCAAGGCGACCCAACTCTATGTGAACCATCCAAAACTCAAACTAGGGCTTGCAAAACTCGTACAGGCAAAGGTGAGTGAATAGTTGTAATATATTTAAGAAAATAAATATTCCTAGAAAATTACATCATTTATATCTGCATAGTCTAGATCAGGGGGCTTTTGGAGGGATGATCTACAGCTTCAAACATTCATAACTATATTTCTATATCATTGACAGTTTAGATGTTTGGATTTTTTTTTGTAAATTTCACCTGTAGATCTTGCTATTTGGACATTGTTCAAAAATGTGAAAAAAAGACTTCATGGTAAAAAAAAAAAGAAAAAAATGATGGCCCATGATAAGCTTTCTTGCTACAAATGTTCTGTAGCTCCTCAATTTATTTATTTTTTTTTAACTTCAGTTACATCATTTTTAGATTGATGATTTTATTTCTGAAGATCTTCACTGGCGAGATTCTGAAATACAAGATTGAATTACAAGGTCATAAATTATGTTTATGTCAGGAAACAGTCCAGCAGAATGTTGAGAGAATATAATAGAAGTAGAAAAGTTGCCAAAGATATTTGGAATTAATTCGCACTGACATTATTAAGAAAAAACCCGAATGCATATTCACTGATCATGTTTTTGCATTTCTTTCACAAGAAATTGAATTATTGGATATTCTGCTCTTTGAGAAAACAACAAGTCTGCTACTAAATCAACTTAGTTTAACTATCTCAAACCTAAAGTAGAAAATGCATGTTTTCTTTTCCCAGGATAGTTATAAACCGGGCTGCTCATTAATACTTTTTCTTTTATGTTGTCTCAAAGACTGAACACCTACATCCCTCCTACTGTTAATATGTTAATTGTTAATATGCATCTTAGTTTTTCTCAATGATGTCAGTGGGAATAATTTTTCTATCGTTCTTTTTTGTGACCTGCCACTTTCACAAGTTGAGATCTTTGATTATTCGTGGTTGGCAAGGAAGAGGGGATTGTTCTCTGTAATGTCAACTTTCTTGAGCTACATAATCATAACTTCTATAGAGAAAAGATAAAAATGAAGTACAGAGAAGACTTCAGTGGTAATCTGGCAAGTAAAATCCAGAAAGCATTTTTCCTACACAATAAAAGAAAAACCTTTAGTTTTAGTAAAATATAGTGAGGGAAATGAGACTTTAGAAAGTACTGTGTGGCATATGTTGTAAAATTTGGAAGATAAAGAATACATTATGAATACATTAATCTTTAGGTTTTCTATAATTTCTTACCATGTCCATTTGATATTTCATTAAAACTACAATTTAATAGTTAGTTACACACACATACAAAACAAAAAAAATAGTTTTGATATATAATTTTGTGATAAACAGAAGTTGTAACAAATGCAATTTTCCCTACAAGATCTACTTTTCTATTTCATGTAAGCTTAGTTCAGTTATTGCTGTGGGTGAAGTTTTTTTAAAATGCTAGTCTCTGAAGTTGGCACAGATGTGAAAGACATTGTATCGCTCTAAACAAAATTCTACATAATTATTTTGCTTTTTGTAACATATTTTTGTTAAAGTAGTGAAATAACGATAAAAAGTCCTCTCTTCAAAAAAAAGAAAATGGCTGTATTTTATAGATTTGAGAGTGCTGAATCCAAATCTGACATCCAAATGCTTGTAACAGGCACCATTTTCAAAGGGGTGCAGCATTTTATTCCTTTCCAGACTTCTTGAATCCTTAGTGTTATTACGCGAGATAGCCAACAGATGGCACCACTTACATGAGTGCTTCTAGATCCATCATGTCTTTTCTAGTAAGTTCGTTAGAGTGTAAATAGATATGTGCGAGACATTACAGCTAAGTTAATGTGAATTGAAATATACACAAGTGCATGTTTGTCAAGTGTTGAGTAAGTGCTTTTAACATTGTGTTTTGTGAGCTCAATGCTGTCGATTCAAATGTAGTGTCTCCTTAGAACTTTTTGCTACCTAATTTTTACAGTGCAGTGTCAGTCATCACTTTCTTACAAACAAATCAGCTTCTGCTACATATGTGGGGAAGTAGAGGAGGAGGACGAGTCCCAGAGAAGAGGAAGATGAGAGAAGTCCTGCACTACAGCTACATTTGATCAGCCAGGCAGAATGATCTGGTTCGGGATTCAGGCCTTCCAAAGACTGTTCAAAAAAAGCTGTGAAAGGTTCATTTTTCCGACAGAAGCAATCCAAAATTGTGATTTTTTGTTGGTTTTTTTTTTTTTTTTTGTTTTGCTTGAAAGATGGAGATCTGCTGTACTGTTAAAACATCTGAGGCTTGTTAGAAGAATTCAAGCTTTGAACTCCCCTGAACAGAGGAGACTTTTCATTGATTTCTTAGTAAGCTTGAAAGCAGTTCTTTTGCTGAGCGTAATGAGCACCCTTTGATACCTATTGGGTAACTCAGACCAGATGAAAGACACATCCTAAAACATAGAGATTCTGCTTCAAAAAAATCAATACAAGGAATAAGGATGGAGCAAATGTGAAGGTTTAAAAGTAATTGCTTTGTTGACTAATGTACGAGGAAGATATACAAAGTACTCATTCACATAATAAAAATCACATAAAGTTGGGTTTTAGTAGGAAATATATTTAAAATACAACATAACATTTTGGCAATTATAAATATCAGACAGAACAGAAATAATAAAAAAAATATATTTCATACTAAACCAAGTTTGTGTGATTTCTATTCTGAGTGAATTTTTACCTCTCATATGTTAAATTTATTAGACTATATGAAGTACTGTTGTTTTTTTGTGTTG